>JBAWJW010000060.1:0-102057 GCA_037356055.1 Xylaria sp. Z34 | reverse complement strand
CGCCTCGCATCTCGGCGGCGATCTGCCGGCAGGTGAAGGTCAGGGCGAGGTCGATGGGGCGGTCGGGTGCATCCGCGCCACGGAGCTTACCCGTCCGGAAGTCATACACATAGCCGCCGTCAACGGCGAGGTAGAAGCCGTAGATGATGTCGCGCAGCTCCCTTGGGAGCCGCAGCAGCGGGGAGGATGAGGAAGGGGAAAGCATCGCTGTGATGTGGAGCGAGTGGTGGATTCCAGCTTCCAGTCCAATGTGCGCCGGGGCAGGCATTAAATACGCCTGCTTGGAGCTATCGGAAATGGGTATAGCGATGCTTGGAACCTTGAGTGTCCACGGGCAAAACCTTGTTGTATGCATGGCTTGGCCGAAAAGGGCTCGCCGATAGAGCAGAGGCACGGCATGAGTCACGTTTCCATCAGGCTGAAAGACTAAAGTAGGAAGGGGATGAGAGGTTAATAAAGGAAGGCGGATTCTTAAGATCTGGCTTATTTTATAATGGTTTAATCCTTATCAAGACGTTTAGTAGGTACGCAACGCTTGCCCTTTCCTTGCACCCAGTTATACATACACAATAAAGTCAGTAATAGCTACACATTTATTCAGTGACCATCACTTACAACACTACTAAAACTATCCCATATGGCCGGTCTACGCAACAACTTGGAAGCGCAGCTTTAAACTTCTAGCTGGCGCACGTGCTGAGCCAAACCCTCTTTCATTACTTGCCAGCATTCAAGGGCCAAACTTTAACAGAAAAAGTAGCTGTTTCGAGCTCGCCGACCGAACCTTATCAGATGCGACGCGTATACCTGAATTCAGATAAAATGCCTGCCCGCCTAGTTAATTAGATTAACACTATCCCCGGCAGCGATTGGACGCACCGACCACAAGGACAAAAGGTGAGCAGAGGCTCTGCCTGGCACTGTCAGCCAGGTTTTCCGTAGTTTCAGAGAGATGTGTTGTTATACCCATGGAGCAGTCATTTCCTCAACCTTCCATCGCTGCCGTTACAACTGCTTTGAGAGGCCCATTAGCGGCCTTCTCGGGGGTTATTGCGGCTTGGAAAGCGAACCCACCACTTCCGTCACTACCAGACCCCCCACCACGACTGGTGCAAAAGTCCCCTTTAGTAGTCTCTTCGAGTATCATTTCGGCTTAAAAGGAGAAACCCACCACCACCGCATTCAACCTGTAAACAACTACGTCAGCAAACAAGACCAATGAAATAACCGATCCGGGTGTGTAAGTATCTTGGCTTGACGTAGGCAACCAAATTAATACGCACCAGAGAGTGCTCGGACTTAACAACCTACGTCGCTCGAAGTCAGTGCGTCGAGTTGGCAGCTGGGAAGGCGGAGAGCCTCGTTCCCTGGCAACGACATGGGCTGATAGATACCCAGAGCAATAGAATATATCAAAATAAGAACTTACATACCATGGCGAGCCCCGAGAACATAGCCTTGGCTATGGCTATTCTTGAATTGCCAAAGGCAGTCAAAAATATCAAAACATGGAATATCCATGAATTATCCACTATTAAAAAGATCCAACTTATCGCTATATATAATCTCGCGTATCCGGACGATTCCCAGTATCCAAAAGTTGTCAACAAGGCTATAAAATAATACCGGACGGAAAAACATCAAACCCGAGGAATAAATATTCCTGGGGAATCCAAGATCAAAGATATCGAAAAAGAAGTCTTTATTAAAACACTTCAGGAAATCGACGAATACATGAATCGGTCGACTCGTCGCACGGCGGCAGGCTGGATGGCTTGATAGCTAACTTGCGACCAGTTAGCGCAAGTATGTAGGAAAGAAGGCATGGCAAGGCCTGCACAACTAGGCCAATCTCATAAAGAGAATGGCGGCGGGTAGGGCATCGCGATGATATGTGGGAAGGGTGTAGAGGGAAAGCAGACGAACGTCTCGGTGACTTGCCTGCGGCTTGGAACAGAAGCGCGACGGAGGCGTCTCTGCGGCTGCTGTCGACTGCAGGCGTCAGCGGTCCGCTGCTCTAGATATAAGCGCAGCACGGCGAGGGGGGAAATAGAGAAAAGGCGGGGATACCTGCCTAGGGCTCGATTGAAGGGCGTGGATTGAAAGGCGTTGTTGTTGCGAAGGAGGAAGCTATTTCTGGCGTTTCGGCTGCTGTTGTGCTTTGGTTGTGGGTTAGCTGTGATCGGAAGGCAAATCAGGTAGCTGCTATGCGGACAGGGTTGGAGATTTGCGGACTTGCGGACTTGGTACGATTGGTAGGAGGAAAAGAAAGGCGTTAAGGGCGTTGTCAGCTATCACAGGGTTCCAACTGGTAAGTGTGAGAATGCAGGGCGTTGGCGGCGAAGCTGACACCAAAAGAGAATCAATAAAAAAAAGAGTCAGGTGTAAAGCGAATGAGGTCGCCGAAATGCCCTAATTCAAAGGCTGCACCCACTAACACTCACTAAATTTACAGCGCACTGCACCACTAACACTTACTAAAACCCCTTGTAAGTTTCTGTCTAAAGTGGACCCTAGCCACCACAGCCACTGTACTTACATCACTTAAATGTCACGTGCAGTCATTTCGTACAGAATCGCTAAATTGAACGCACGGGGTTGCCAAAAGCGCTGAATTCAATCAATTCGTCAATTTGTACGTACAGAGCCGCTAAAAGCACTGAATTCGTTCAAGTCCCAGACTGTCTGTTTTTCGAGCCCCCTAGGTATGGATTGGAGCAGGGGGTATGTGGTGGTAGGAATTTTACCAGAATTGGTGAGATCTCTGCTCGCGATAGTGAAAAGGCTGCTCTCCCAATCTGACCTAAGGCACGGGCTGAAGGCCCGTGCCTCTATACCAACTCTGTAGCATTCCGTGACAATCACCATGAATTAACCAATAAAGTGTTGACACCCAGGTTGACAGCCTACGGTGAGAAATAGGCATAATATTTGTTTAAAACTAGGCTAGAAATAGCTCGCACACTAGTAACGAAGCTATAAGATTTGATCAACTGCTGAGTTGGTCGAATTGAAGGGTTGTTGAGAATACCTACACGTGAAGTCTAGCTCAATTCCAACCCTAATAGCTCTCTAGAACAAAGGTACCGAATCAGCTGATATCGTACGAAGCCTTTTTAAAGAATTCCAACTTTATATGATCATATATTTCACTACTATCTTGCTTAGCAGACTCAAGCAGAAGGGCATGAGTGACACGCAAACTAGAGAATTTAGCGCAGCGGTCGAAGTGAGATCGTAATAGATCACCCAATTCTTACAAAAACAAGTCCAGATATCAAAAGGTTTTTCTTCAGTACGATATGATAACTTGTCATTATTAAACGTTGAGAAAGTCGTGAAATTTCTGCTACGCAATGTTACACGGAATAGTCCCAGGTAGGGAGATGCAACTACCCGCCTATCAGGGCTTAGTCGACAATATCATGACACCAATCTGGGAGTCGGTATTTGAGCTGCGGTTCGGGGTTTGAGATAATCCAGCTATCCGTGTTTGCTAAATGCTGCGAAACGGACCTGAATTATTTAGGAAAGTAAATGCGAAGCTATTCGTGTATATATAGACCTAGGTTCGCCGCGAATAGTAGAAGGAGAAAGCAAACTTGTATCCCTCCTTGATGACCAAGAAGATTATCGCAATATTGAATACTTTTTCCAAGCCCTAGATACTAGCCGCAGCGACTGCTCAATTTCCTTGTAAAAACGACAACGGATTCTCGAGATAGAACACAGAAGCGCTATCACAAAACCTCAGTTTTTTTCGCGATTAAATAGGATCATCCCTTCCTATAGCATAGATATTACAGCGCTACACTAGGCTGGCTGACAACACAGCCTTTGTCAACTAAGGGAACAGATATAGCAAATAGGAAGCGGTGGAATCATCACTAAAGGTAAGTAAGATAACTTTTTTTTGCACACTAGTCTGGGTATTCACGCACCAATTCATGTGTATTTTCATTCATATTTGGTAGAACTTCAATAATTCCACTTCATTACACATAGAAGTTGGTAGATATTTCCCCTTATTAGGTATGTAGGCTTCCTCAGCCACTGTGGTAGTGTTTTGTCCCCTCCAGTTGAAACAACACAAAATGTGTTACATCATTCGCCCAACTGAATCTACATGCTCCGTAATTCATTCTTCGTTCATCATCCATCTTGGTATCTATCTGTTGTCCACAGTGTCGGATAAAGTGGCGGTAGTTATTTCAACAGAGCTCCTTGTACGTGGATACCTGGAACGGGCCGAAGCCGTCTAAAGCTGTAAGCCGGCCAGCTAACATAAAGTTGTCAACTGAACATAGGAAAACAAGGACGCAAGATGGATCAACCTAATAAAGTAAGCATGCGCAAACAATCCTACAAAACCAGTAACTAATCCATGCGCATTAGGATCACCTATGATGACCAAAACGGACAAGTCCGCACATGGGAGGGGACCAGACGTCCAACGCGGCCCAAGACCAGTGGCGTCGATGCCGTGCAGATGCTCGCGGTTCGTGAGCTGCCGACCGGCGCAGAGCTCCTGCTAGAAAAACAGTTCCGAGCTCCCGCGGGAAAGCTTGTCGTCGAGTTTCCGGCAGGTCTAGTCGATGAGGGCGAGACGGTAGAGGAGGCCGCTCTGCGCGAGCTGAGAGAAGAGATGGGCTACGTGGGCGAGGTCGTGCATGAGCGCGCGGGCCAGCGGCCCATGTTCTGGAGCTGTCAGTAAACCCACTACGAATATCCATCAGATCATGTACTAACCATGACGTGCTAGCTCCGGCATCTTCGAGGTAGTACCTCCTTACGATCGATTGATTACATAACTAACTCATCTTAGCTCAACCATGTTCATGATTCAGCTCAAGGTCGACGCAAACAAAGCAGAGACCGATCACGAACGGCCTCATGGAATTGACAAATGGAAAAGGGAAGAAATGGAGCAAATTACTTGACGAAATTGTATGGGCCGACAGAACAACTAGTCGATATTACGGATACAGCGCATACAAGCTAGTTTACGGACGATCACCAATATTACCCGTCGAGAATTTTATCCCAACTCGGAGAGTTATGAATTGGGATGACACAATAGACCACACCGACCTACTGGTAGAACGCACAAGACAATTCGCTCGAAGAGAGGAAGATATCACGAGAGCATGGAAAATTATAACTGAGAAGCGACAACGGGCGGCCAAGAGCGCTGATCAGCGCTTTGCGCACAAATTCAGACCGAATCAGTTACAGATCAACGACCTTGTTCTAATGTATGATACCCCAAGGAGCAATGACAAATCCAGAAGCGCGAAACTCTCACACAAGTTGAGAGGCCCATTTCTCATAGCCTCAAACGAGGGGAACGGGAGGTATAAAGTGAAAGAACCAGGTGACCACGAGAAAAGCTGCAACATATGAGTCTGACAGCTTAAGACTATTTATGAAAGATAAGACCGGATTCTGGGAACCAGTCGACCCTGGCTCTGACGAATGGACCACAGGCCGGCCAAGATTTACCCAATTCCCTGAAGAAACAGGAGGCAACCACCAAGATGCGGCCGACATTGACGAGCAATAGGAAATTACTAGAGACAAGGGTCCATCCCACCGAATAGAAACCCCATTAAAACTGGAACCAAGAAAGGGTACCGATCCCGTTTCCTGTCTCCTGCCTTCCATCATTAGACCAACAGGCCGCACAATTATCAAGCTTGACTGTATCGAGCGCCTGCGAAATCCCCCTCATCGACTAAACCGACACGCCCACAGGGAGTTATCATGGCTGCTGTACACAATGTGACAGATGTAGGTTTCGTGAAAGCTGCGAGAGAGCTCTCCCAACCTCCATCTCTTCTGTCCGAGTATTTCAGCAGACGATAACGAAATATACGAGGGTCCTGACGCAGTCTCCATCATCAGCCCCGATGAGAGACAACAGAAGATTGAAGACGGCCAGCTAAGACTAGATCTGATATACAGCTGCTCGTTGATCCCAGGACTATCTAGAGAGGCTGCGGATCCTTATCGTCCTGATTTTGATTCGCGATGCGATGCCTTTCTTACGACATACGCAAGCTGCGTGCGCAACTGGCACAAGAACCGTGCTATATTCCTTGAGGAGATCACCCCATCTGACAATTCTGTCGTAGACGAGATGAGAAACCGTTCAAACCAGTGTAATTTCAACCGGATCACCCGTAGTCTTGTAGCTACCGAACAATTTACTATTGCTATAACACCCCAACAACTACAATCACAAAGAAAAGAAGACCCATACCATGATAACGGTTGAACGGAAACCCATCGCATGTAAATTCAGCGCGAACTACGTGATGTCATATAATGCCACGCTACATATATCCCCTGCCTACCAACGCCGCCCCCTACATCCTACCCCGATCACGCTGATCAATATGGTCCCTCCCACTGCTTGCCCTTAGCCGTCTCGCCATCTTGGGAGATAGACTCTAATACATTCTGAGTTATGGTTGCGAGCTTCTCGCCCGGAATCACAAACTTGCAAGGGCTATTTACCCGATTGATATCCTCTTCACGATCTCGAGCTTGTGGATCTTGAAACGCATAAAAATATCGGATATTGCTTTGGTAGTACTGGCAGGATGTCTGCCCAACCGAATACACACAGTTGCCACATGCTCCTCCATGTAAATGACTGGACCTACAACCGAAGTATGGCCACATACCAGCATATTGCTCGCTATCTGAATCGAAGAACCGACGGAAACAAGATCGGCACGCAACTTTATTTGGAACACCCATAAGCTGAACAGCGAGAGCCTCTGCACGGGGTGTACGCTCAAACATAGCTGTTAAATATCTTCCAAACGGACCACCATGGCGCAATTAGACAAGGCATTAAGCCATGAGAGCGATAGCGGGAACAAACGGCGTCGATAATACTCCCTTTTACCCGCATTACTCTAAGGAAGTTGACGTTGATCTCCCACACGACGTAACGGCAGCCCTGCCATTAAGCGTTTCGATACTAAGATGTCGTAAAGCCTGGAAAGAATAAAATGATCAGCACAATCCTGCTATATCTGTGTACACACAGCTTAAAACATATGTATACAGGGATACAAGAAATGACGATATAATAGCCAAGGGACTTACCTCCTTGTGTTGATCATGAAAGAATGGACTCTGTAATCTATCCCGGTTCAATGTCCTCATCCATATCTCGCTAATCCCTAGCGTGTCCGTAAATTCAAGGACGTTAGCAGCTGGCTTCGGCACATTGGGAGGTAGAGGGTATCGAGAGGTTGGGCGAACGGCAACAGCAGGAATAGTGCTAGCTGTGCTAGAACGGATTGGAGAGCCAAGTCTCATTGGTGTATAGTCAGACGACTGAGAACGCAAGACCATCTGGTCAACCTTGCCGAGTAGACGATCGTACGTTGCCCGAACTGACTCAGCTGGCATATTAGGGCCAAGCCCCTCTTCGATAGACTGGAGCGGCTGATCAGCGTGCCGACGGTAACCTCGCTGTCGGTTTTCGAGATAATCGGTAAGTAGAGAGTTGCGAGGCAATGGCATTGACGCTGTGATGTGGCCCGGACGAGACTGATATGGTTTCCGGAATGACGGGTGACATCTAACGGGGTAGGAACCTCAGTTGCGCTTCTATCAGTTATACCTGATTCAATTCGAATGGAAATGACCATTGGATCTATCCGAGACACAATGAGGGCCTGGACCTGCGATCGTGCGTCCGCCATCCCTTCGAACAGCCCTCCAGGGAACTTGCATGACCGGGAACTGGCACAGGCAAAATGACCACAAGGTGGTCGACGGTGCCGCTCAACCAAGTCTGAAGTTGCACGATCCCAACGCCACGCATCCCCTTGCAGAGGTGATCGAGACGGGTCGCTGGTGGGAGGTCGCTTGGACATGATGGATGCAAGGAAAGATAATGAATCAAGCGAATTGTTGCGGGGATTTGACTGATCAGCATACAATTAGTGTCTAAACACGAGGAGAGAGGTGAGACGTGTAGGTGTGCGAGGGAAGGAAGGTGGGCTGGTTGATGCTGACGGACAAGTGTGAAAAGGTAAAAAGGGGTAATACTGCTATCGACCAAAAAACCACACCACCTACCTACCTTCCATCAACTACAGATGTCCGCCTAAAAAGCAATGACGTAAAAGAAAATTGGAAAGCGACTAAAGAAAAGAAGGAAATGAAGGTAACACAAGGTCGCAGTATTTTCTGCTCCTTCTAGTTGGGAGAGTAAAGGCGCTCACAAACTATTGATCAGCTGTCTTCTACCACTCACCTTCGGCCAACATCCCAAGAACCTTCAACCAGCCAACACACACACCACTTCAACTTTTCTCCTCGAGATATACAATTAAGTCCTCCCTCCAGCCAAGTACCAAGCTGATCAGTCTATTCCCCCTACAAATTCACCCAGATACTCTCACCTAGACACTCTCGCCGCCATCCCACCCATCTACACCCCAATTCCTCCTACCTACCACACTTATCTACAGGTATCCGGATAGCCACCATCCGACATTACCAATATCTATACGTGCGAAAAGGCCGCACTTGCTCTACCCTACTTACTACATACATATAGATATCATGGCGCCTCTTCCGAGAACTATTAGCCGATTCGGCAAACTGAATGATGCTATCACGCTCATTCACAAGATCCACGGCGAGAACACTGAATTGCTAACTGTCCGCCCTCTATACCATTCGCAAGTATCACCAACCGCGCTCAGCTCCTTCGGAGACATCGATAACCCATGCGAATCCGACACGCTCAAACCCTTCCTCGAGACGGTCAAGCTACCAGACATGAGCCAGCGAGACTTCGTGAATTCGGTCGGACCCGAACTGATCAATACCTTTCGGAAATCCCTGCGTCGGGACTGGCTTAACCCAACTGAGGTCGGAGCCCTTATCGAGGTCTCGTGTGCCGGTCTTGGCCCACGTGCTGTATTCGAATGAACCGCTGGCTGGTCATTCGCACACGATGAGAACAAACAGTTTACCGGCCAATTCCTTTGCCCTCGCCTCGTGAAACGCATAACTGATGAGACTGAATTCGCCATCCTGGGAGAACTACGAGCTATATTATCACCGAAGTCGGAGAAAGGTAATCACTGGTTTTCAATGATTTACGACATTAAAGGTAAAATCCTATACTTCGTCGACTCAATCAACTCTCCGAAAATGCTTGAAACACACACTGAGGTCTTTCACGATTTCAAACAACGATGGTTTACAGTATTCCCTAAAAAAGCCTCTTCCCTCGGATGCTATCACACTACCATGCTTCATGCAGAGTGATTGCTGGAGCTGCAGATATATGAGTGGAATCAACATAATGCGTATCTTCAAGTATCCTGCAGCATTTGTAGACATGCTGGAGAAAAGTAAAGAAAAGCCTGACGGCATCACTACAGATCTCTTCGAAGATTTGACGTCCAGATACGGTAAATATATCGGAGTATCGATATATCTTATCACAGCTGCTACTCCCAAGGGCTAGACTCCCGTTAAGACCATAGCGAAGAAAGGATCCTCGCGTCAGCCGAGAAGTCAAGCATCGGACCACTGGCCCCACATCGAAGCTTATCACTTCTAAGACCACTCATGTCACTCAGAAAAGCTCAACCATTAACTATCTCTACCATATTGCTACATAAGTCAATGCTACGATGGCTTCCTCACGGAGCAAGAGCACACTAGTGATTGGCATTGATTTTGGTACAACGTGAGTCATATGGCAGCCTAGCTTTGCTTCCGATATTTTTCGCTTGCTATTGTCCAGATACAAGATTCAATGCGCACTTGTAGCAATAGCTAATAATATAGTAGCTACACTAGCGTATCATGGCTCTTTTTCAAAGAGAATACACCCGCTAGAGAGCCAGAGGTTGTCACCCACTGGCTTTCCGCTCTTTCCAAGAACAACAACCGCAACAAAGTGCCGTCTAAAATTCATTACGACGAAGAAACGGGAGAAATCAAGTAGGGTTTCATTATCCCGACTAATTTACAGCCAATCAAATGGTTCAAGCTACTGTTGCTTGAGACGAAGGACCTGCCTGCTGATCTACAAAACTCTTCTCATATCCAAGCAGCTCGAAATATAATAGAGAAGCTAGGGAAAACGGCCGTTGAGCTAGTGGGTGATTATCTGAAATTTCTCTGGGAACATATCATCTTTAAAATTCAAGACGAGAAAGGCACAAGTCTAATTAGAAGAACCCGGTATCACGTCGTCCTCTCTGCCCCTGCTATCTAGAAAGACTACGCTCGAGACCGAATGAGTCAGGCCGCAGAGCGCGCCGGTATTCTTGAAGATCGGACGGCTGGTAAGACGACTCTTGACTTCATTTCGGAGCCAGAAGCTGCAGCTCTTGCGACTCTTCCAGAACTCGATAATCGTGATGACTTAGCTGCTGGCGACTTATTTGTAGTCATGGATGCAGGTAGTAGAACAGTATAAGTCGGCCATGCGCAGTAACAGTTAAACGAATATTTATACTGAAGCCATATTTAATTTGCAGCGACATCATTAGTTATAAGGTGGAAAAATTGGAGCCTATAGTTGTGTCCGAATGCGTCGAGGGTGATGGTAGGTTTTGATAAGTCACAAATTTCCTTTCCTAACTGACGAACAACTATCATTAGGTGCTCTATGCGGGGCAACGTTTGTAGATAATGCTTTCGAAGCTCTAATAAAACAAAGAGTCGGCCACAAGTCTTAGAGTTGTATGGAGATTTCAGCAATTAAGAAGATAATGAATAATGAGGTAAGCTTGCGAACCTGAAGAGGCGAGCTCAGCAAGACGGACCGCGCAAGCATTGTCCTTAGGAATTTCGCAGCCGGAAGACAACACCCTAAAGATTACACATACCCCTCGAGAGTTTACCCTATCAGCGTTTCATGCAGCATTAGGCATATGGGAAAATCACCACGGTATCTCAAGAGATGCTCATGTCCAGTTAGTTGAAATATTCCAACTGGCAACTAACATTAAGGAAGTCGAGTCGACACCTCGTAAAAAGGATACCTTATTCCAACACGTGGTGAAAAGTTTGCCGCTGCAAAAACTCCGCAAGGCTCCAATCAATCTCGATTATCGAGTGCTTCCATCAAGAACCAAGCCGACAGAAGACATATTGGTTGTCAATATTGGCGACCTTGTCTCTGCCTTACTATCATCCCCTTCTCTATCTTGTCATATTTATCAAGGTCTGGCTCATCATGTCAAGGGGCCTATCATCAAACCTTGGGAAGCAAACTGGTGGGGTGAAGCAATTCGGTCGACATCTGGTGCATTTCATTCCTATCTAGACGGTACACCCATTTTCCCGTCGGATTTCGTTCGTTGGCAATATATGCCAGGTCAATGCGTTATCGGTACCCCTCGCTGTGAAAGCCACTTTGGCCGGATACGTTGGTGTGGACTGGATAAGACACAGAATGGTGGCGCGGGTGAGGCCACTGTGAACTCCAACGTGCCGGTGGTGGTAGTCCAAACAGTCCTGGAGCGCGATCGATTACCCGAGGGGGTGGCCGCTTCGCTCCGTAATTCAAAGTTTTCACCACGCATTCCTGGTTCTACGGAACTGATTCTGATCGAAGACGATGAAAACTCCCTTACACCGAATCAAATGATAGCACGTATCCCGGATGTTCTCCTCGATTACCATTGCGACCCAGAACAGACCCGAATGCCCGGCCCATTGACTTCACCGTTTAGAGTCCGACTGATATTCAATATCCAGCGTCAAGAATTCCACCCCCTAAAACTCTTCGCCACACCGAGCCGAGCTCGAAATCCGGATATATGGCAGGCAATATTTAGAGAGAAATTTCACTACTAGAAGAGTTGTTTCGCTTCGATTCTAGATGTTTATTAATGGATTTGGGTTATAACGAAACATGTACCGTTCGCTCATGGGAATTTATTTGACGCCCGAATTTTTCCCTCCTGAGTTGCGGAACCGGAGAGCAGATGTATATCCACTTACCATAGGTCCTCATGGTTCAGATCTCGCAGATGTCCTGAAAACTCTTTTTCACACTCTAGATCTCGACCGTGGCATGAATATGTGCATATGTGGTGCCGATATATTTGTCTGTTCATTTATCAACTTCATTGTCGGGGATATGCCATCTCAACAAAAACTATCTGGTTGCTAAGGTCCTACGGCCAAAATGAATTGTCGTAATTGCATCGTGGATGATGAAAACAAACCCAATATTAGTTTCAACGTTGTCGCCAAGGGGAGGCATCATTTCCAAACTATGATTCCAAACTATGATCACCAGGCAAGAGATAGATGAATCAAAGAAGTCTGCATCAGTTAAAAATAAATACTATGCTTAACAAGATCAGTTTTCATCAAGATAACAAACTCTTTACAACAGTAACTCAACTTTTCCCTGCCTTGGATATTATTCGCAGCAGGCCAACTGATACCGCGCACTCAGAATACCAAGGCCTCAGTCGATTAATCCATCACATGATGTTCAAAGATAACATCACCATCCTTACTTCCAATGCCGCGGACGAGGCCTGTGCTGTCTGCCAATCTTTCACAGTGCCACCGGGTTGGGGCAGACTCCAATCTCCCAAACGCCATATCGACTCGTGGTGGATGCAAGAGCTCGCTCGCGGAATTGTTATTCTCTCCTTCCTATTGCGTTGATGGCTTCAACCTCATCATATCCGCGATGACTGTAGCCGGGCCATTACTCAAAACGCTCTGGAGTATCTTAATACTGGTGACTTTCCTATCTTATTAACTTCTCGTTTCACTGCAGTTGATTGGGTCGTCGCGGCGGTTTGGACATTTACCAGATCTGTGTTCGCACTTTTTGGTCTCCTCCAGTTCCATGTCATCAGAAGAGTTATGATCTGTTATCATCTTAGGTCGGAAAGCTATTCAGTTCTTGTCAAGTTAAAGCTAAGACCAGTCGCCAGAGAGTTATAGTCCGTCAAGTGAACCATGCTCGGAGAGAAAATGGTGGTATCGCAAGAGAGAGTTCAATATCAACGTCGGGTTATCGTGATAGCGATACGCTTGATCATGATGTATTGGATGATTCTTCCTCGGTAGCTTCGTCGGTTTCTAGGGCGTTGAGCAAATGGCGCCAAGCCAATCCTGAAGACAAGTGTAGCTCATTTCTCAACATGAAAGGTCTTCCAAATATTCACAGCGGCCTCCACCACACCAAGATTATCCGCGAGTACGGTGCATTAATTACAAAAGAAAATGTCCGTCAAATTATCGCGTTCGCATTCGCAGGAAGCTTCGAGCTTGCCACGCCCGATCTTCATCAAAAATTCCAAACGATATGCCACAAGTGCCCAAAATTTTCACGCGCAATTAATCCTCGGTCCTCTTATATCAACAACGAAGAAGACGATGAAGAAACGAACCAGATAATAGAACATGATGTTGCCCACAAAGTACCTCTCGCGCTACATCGGTTCTCTACTCGGGTTGTTCAAAGAAACCAAGGTGGGTTGCTCAACATTATTGAGCTGCGAAACCTAGACCTATCTGGCAGGTTCAATACAACGTTGAGGAGAGCACACTAGCAGGATTACGATAATACTATTATGGAGCTTGGGGTCAAAAGATTAACTTGGTGGAAAAAGGTTTCATTTACCGATATGTACGTAAGGCTCACGAACTAAACTGAGTACATGAGTGTACTGACGAGACACAGTCATCGTAACCGAGTGTGCTTTTCGATCGGGAACTTCATCCGGGTGCAAGACACGTCACCCTCAGGTTTCACAATGGCTAGATTGGATCGGCTGTTTGTTCATGAAAGAGCAAGTTTATCGTGGTTATTCCTAGTAGCCAGTTTCACAGCGAAGTGCTATCGCGGACTAGAAATAGATTATCTTCTAAGATGTCCACTGTTCGAACTAAATGGCGACCGGAATATAATAAGGCAACCACAAGTTCATTCGCAAAAATTATGGATGGTTCCAGGCCCTGAAGGGTCACTTCTACTAGTAGATTATGATTTATTCACACAACACAGTCTGGCAGGATGGTTTAAACGCATATATTAGGGGAGCATGAGCGGTAGTCGAGTTTTGGCGGTGCGCTTTCGTCGCCGAGAGCTGTTGTAGCCGGCCACCTCGAACCAGAACTCGGTTAACCTACCCCAGACTAAAAAACAAATAAATCACTACCCAACGCAATCCTCCTCTCCTTCCTTCCTACCCATGGCTACCACCAGGGACGGTGGGTGGGTTAAATAAAACCTCCGACCACGACTAAAAACCAACCCCTTCGCGGGAGGTGGAATAGTGGTGACGAGGAAAAACCCTCCGCGAGCGTTCCGCGGCGAAGGGGGTCCTTATATAGACTAAGGGCTCCCTGCCGGGGGCCGTGCGCGGGCTAGGCCTGTTGGGTAATAAAACCAATCATGAAATTCCGGACGTACCCTCAGTTAATCACATTCCTCCGCGTCATACAGTACATATCAAAGAGGAGTGAGACCAAAAGTGGGTTGTATTAGGATGGAGACTACTGTATGGGTACAGGGCGTGGAAATAGCTAACAGTATGTACACAAATGACCACCCACTGTGCCTTCCCAATCTAACGACTCCGGGGCAAGGAAACTGAGCGTCCGCGCTCATCTCAATGACTAACATACATGTACCAATCGCAATAATCATACTCACTCCCCTACATCTTAGCTTTATCCTCTGACATTCTGTCGCATAGGTAGGCCAGGAGCCTTTGGCTTGGCTGGGTTGTACTCCGCACACTGCAGGCAACCCTGGATATATTTGATGGTGTCCTGAGATATTGTTGGCCAGTACACAGTTTGGTTAAGCTTTCTCAGTGTGATAAGTGCCGAAAAATGACACCCAAGGTCATGAGCCAGGTCCAGAGCATGGGAAACCTCGCGTTCCAACAAGCATTTTCTCCATATGCTGCGACGGTAGTGCTCTAGGACTCTATCCCTGATCTGGAAGGGCTTAGCACGATCTGCCAAAGCCCTCAAGCCTAGGCGGCCACGATCCGCATCCAATGTGTTGCTGAGGAAGTCCCACACATCACAGTACCAGTCAGAGCTTCTGTATTCATCAGAGGATGCCTCGGTATTCCCGCCAATGATCTGGCATGCAGTTGCCGACAGGGCTCGGGGGTTGGATAGCATTTCCCACATCTCTTCCTCGGGAAGGTCATGAAACTCCGAGGCAAGGAAGTCTTTGAGCTGAGACCTGTATCCGTTTTCCCTGTCAGACCAACGCCATATCGAGCATAGATGTGAGCCCAGGACATCAGATGGGTCATCCACTCCACTCGTGGGCTGGGCCTGCTTTGCCAATTCGTTGATCAGATAAGTTTTTTGAGGTTCCCCCAAGGTACTCAGCATGTTCTCGTAGCCGCCAGCACCGTCTTTCCAAACCCACGTCTTTGAGGCCTGATCAACATGTCTCAATTCGGGGAAGCTGTCCTGCCACTCAAGAGAGGGGAATATCGTACGGGAGAGTGCACCGGCAGCCTTGTTGCGCGCCCCCACAATATATACAATCCCGATGCTCAAGGTCCTCAGTTCCTCTGCCCATCGTGCATAGATTCCTTCAACATTCGGCGAAGATAAAAAGAACGTAAGAGGCTTGTGATCTGTGTGGATAATAGACGGTGTTTGTGATCGGAGGTATCGCTTGTGCCGCCGGGAGAACTCCACGATGCTACACAATTCCCTCTTGTAAGTACCGTAATTCCGCTGGGCTTTAATAAATAGAAAGCCATCGTATAATAGTGGTCGAGGGATCTTGTCGGTTCCCTGATCCTGGGTAATACAGCATCCTCCCGCAAAAGCAGAGGCGTCCGTGTACATGTCGACAGGCTTATCGAATTCGTACCCATGCATCTCCACCATAGTGGAAGACCTTTCCTTGAGCAGATCAAAGAATATACACTCGCTGTCACCCCACTGCCAGGGGACATCTCCTGTCGGGCGATTGAGAGGCCTGGCAATTTCTGAACAGTTGCGGATCCAGCGCCTGGTCGGGCCAAGGGCACCCATGAATGCACGGACCATCGTCTGGTCGGTAGGAGTTGGCCAACTCCGAAGCTTTGCAGCTCTGTCAAAGGTAATAGAGACTTGGCCTTGCGTTTTGTATGTCATGCCCAACGCGATGATCTCCTCACACCCAATGCTCACCTTTCTGAACGGCAGTTTGAGCTTGGACCATAAAACACGTGGGAGAAAATGGTCAGCAATCCAATCTAACTGTGACTCTACAGACTCATGAGTAGCAAAGACGTCATCAATGTATTCCGTAGCGGTAACAAAGGAGTCCGACAGCTCTGGAGAGATAAGGGAAGGCTCCGGGAAAGGTTCAGGTATTGGGCCCAAGGCTATCCTCATCATTTCCCACATTGAGTGGCCCGAAGATTGAGCACCTTGCGGCATCCTTGTGGGCTGTAGTTGAGGGAAGCCTAGAATTTCAAAGGCTAGTAGGTGACGGGAGTCTGGGTGTACAAGTATAGACCAATTGCCGTGCTTCAGGGCAAACTTTGAAAGGGATCCCACTCGGGGGTTAGATAGTCGGCCATGCACCTCTGCCAACAGAGGGAGATTAGTGCCAGGAAGGTCTTCCTCAACCTTGCTGTAGTTTATAGTGAGCCGGGGTTCCGCCCATGGGTCATGGGTCATAGGTTGTGGATGATCCAGTGTGCACCTTGTCAACCAGTACTGGCATAGCCGTCCAATCCGACAATTCCTCGTTTGCTGTGATGGTTGGTTTATACATGCCTGCGTCTAGGCATTGTAGTGTTTGCTTCTTTAGCCAGTATAGCTGGGGAATACTCCATGACCGGCGCTTGGACCTGTTCCATGGTCTAGTGTTGGGCTTAAGACGAATTTTGTGAACGTAGAGGTCAGTTGGTGTAGACATATCTGAGATAGACTGGGCATTACAGTCGCGGATGTCCTGGCACCAACGTGCCAAAAGTGGGACGATCACTGAGCTAGCAGTAGCTCCTTTTGCAGCACCAGTTTCGCCTAATTTTGATCTCGCGGGGCCGGCAACTAAGGAGTTAGTGTTGGACTACTTCGATGCTGATAGTGCCGTTAAGGCACTAGTTGAGCACCAGTCAGCCGTCATGTCTCGAAGGAAACCCAAGGCCAAAGAGCCGAAGCAACCACCCAAGACAAAACGCAAAAAGAAAGCTAGAACGCAAGCCAACCCGATTTTATTGTCTCTAAGCTCTGCATTAAAACAGTCTTCAAATCAAGACTTCGTTTTTGGAACATCAAGTCAACTCATGCAAGAAGATTCCCCGACGACATTAAGGGACCTTCAGGCTGCTATTTGCGCATTTAATATTTTACACTCTAACCCTTTTGATGAAGACGTAGGCCGACGTTTATAGCAGGCTGGTTCGCGCAACGAAGGCGGAGAGCTAATAGGAATAGACATCATTGACTTGCAGCACAGCTCTGCCATTATTACGGAATTAGATTTAGCCGCCACGCTAGGTGATCGAAGATTTGTTGACATCGATGATTTACTAGACTCGCTGCGGCCTGTGAGTCCAGTCCTTGTGGAGACTTCAGAGTCGGAGCAAGCAAATTCCTATTCTCTCCAATCTCAGAGTACAAAGCATGATTCAGACGCCAAGTCCTCAGAGCCAGAAAGCTTAGCGAATACAACAATCACTATACCCCGCCCTAATTATAAATTGTTCACAGATGCTCAACTCAGTAAGCAAATTATATCGTACAGCTTCAAACCAGTAAAGAAGCGTACTGCAATGATTGCTTTGCTAAACCAGTGTTGGACGAGTAAACATCCAGGTACATCAGCTGGTTTGACGCAGCTTTTATCGACTTCCACTCGCAGCCCACCCCCAGCACAACAGAATCCCGCCACCGATGCGCCGAGCAAAGCACCTGCGAAGCCGCGTGGACGTGGGAGGTCAAAGAAACACGACGATATTTCAACATCGGCCGCTTAACCAACTCCGTTGGATAAGCCAAATCCCAAACGCTCACGCGGTGGTCTACAAAAGGATAAGACCACTTCCACCTCTATGATAGAACCTGGCGTCTCCGCGTTAAGCCCTAAACGGCCACGTGGTTGTCCCAGAAAGTCTAGTAATATCTCTATTGAGATACCGGACTCTGAGAATGAGACTCCATCGCTAATGTTATTGCCTGACCCACTGTTTTCTTCGCTTTCTCTATTAGATCTTACAATATTAGATGAGGGTGATATGTCTCTAACATTATCGCCTACCGATCAACAGACGGACTTATTTAAACATATTACCAAAGCCGTAACCTCTGTACCCTGCTCGCAGGACCCGTTAAAGCCGTCATAGCATAAAAAGATGCTTCTTTACAACTTTATTATACTCGAAGAACTCGCGTCCTAGTTAAATGAAGGCGAACTGTCACGAGATAACAGGAGGGCTGCAATCCGTGGTGTCTATTGTGGTGGTAATATTGATGTTATCTCTAAGTGGTGGCCGAAGGCCACTGCCGCGAGCCACCCACTTAAGTGGAGTGGAGTGGCTCCAGCCCGCCAGCCACAGCCTCCGTGGCCACAAGCCACGCAGTGGCTTGTGACCCCCTACAACTCCGTATCATCTTTATTATGTTATTAATTTAATAGGCTGGCGGTAGTTATTCTGCGGCTTTTAATTTCGCCTGGTAGGACACCACTCCCGGTCCCTAGAGAACCTTCGTTATTTATAGGAGCAGGCTTGCTTTTTAATGGTAATCGCCTTGCCGCTATATTTGCACTCTGCTTTTTATTACATAGGATATACGACTTGATAGGGAGCCGGTCTGAATCCATATCCTTGCTGCAGCGATAACAACGACCTTGTACGAGAAAATTCTCGCTTCTTTGCCTCCTTCTTTTTCTGCCTGCGGTTCTGCATGCTAAGCAATTAAAGTAGCGGGTATTCTTTTTTAGTAGCTCGCCGTATTTAGTACAGCGATTTAATTCCGAACGGTATTCGCGTTTTTTACGACGTTTAGTTATATAGATTGAATAGCTACGACGTTGAGTGGCTTTCTTACTATATTCATCAAGCTTTTGCTTTTGATGCAACCGGGTCTTGTTCTTCTTATATTTTAATATCTTTTCGTACTTTCTGAGATGGTGCTGGCAAAAACCCTTTCAACTCCGGGTTTGTTGCATTCTGGTGCCTTGCCGATCACGGGTTTCTACTAATCGATCGAGTTTGAAGTCATGTTGATTATTAGTTTAAAGGTAGTCTATGTATCTAAGATTTCTGAACATCTTAGGCTTCTTAGCACTTGAAGGAAATAAATATCTGTTATTAGTTAATGTCACAAAGCCTATTATAAGAACAATAATTATTATGTTTTTTGGACGTTTTCTTTAACGTATCTCAAGCTTTCTTTGCGCAGAACATATATCTTTATTAAAATAAAGGAGACAAACATAGCGATTTTGTGTTAGGCACTTAGTGCGCGAAAACTTAGTGAGGGCTACTTGAATGAGCATACGATAGATATCTGGCTATATTAGAGGGGTCTGAGTCCCTTCCAACCAATTAAAAAAGACTCAGGAATTAACAACATCACGTCCTTCCTCTTACGTCCGACTTAACGTTGACTTACTACTAGCTCAGCTTTATTCTTTATACCTTATATTTTAACATTTTTGTCACAGCCCTGAGGGTCTGTGAGTGGCTAGTGCGTGAGGCTGGTGCCTGCGGCTGAATTGAGCAATTGCTGTATTATGTGTGAAGGCAGTGAATGGTATTCGCATTCACTGCTTCGGCCGTAAGGGGTACCTGGCAGCCCACAAATTCTGTATATATCCGCCTGCACTCGCAGGTACCCTTGACTTTTGCCTTCTTTCTTCTTTAAGTAGATTATTTTCTCAGCAATAAAAGTATATTGGTGCTTGAACCATTCGCCCTTGTAGCCTCCGTCACATGTTATAAATAAAATCATCGCCTAACTTATTAAGCCTCCATAAGAACAAATCATGCAGTATCTCCTTATATATTTTGCTGGATATATTGCTGCTTTTGTATTATGTACTTCTTAGCAAGTTGGTTTAAACCAGAGATGAATCAAGGCGATCTTGTTAGATCTATAGCTTTAACTCTGTTGTCCATCTCAACTTTAACTTCTTCCTTTTTTTGTTTAATGCATTAAAGAGTTAGCGATTATTATTGCTTTAAACCTTTTGCCGAATAGGTACCTGGGGCAGTAACATACTCTAGATTTAATTTGTCTCTTTTTTTTTTTTGATCTTTCTCATATTATGTTTAACTCGCTTAAGTTTCTTCTTAGTGATTCGATGGTCTGCTTGGAGCTGTGCGCGCATTGATTGAAGCTCCTCTAGAACCTCCTCCTCAGTATGAATACCTATATCTATAAGAGCGTTTTGACAATTAGTTAATATGAATGCAACAAAAGTCTTAAGCATCTATTATATGTGTATTGGAATAACAAACCTTGTGAGCGGTAATGGAAAATAAATACCGCAAATGGTTGCGGGTCCTTATCCAGGAAATTGTCATAGTACTCTAATTCCGGATTTTCGATTTTTTCGCCCATTTTTACCCTGTAAGGAATATTAAACATGCGTACTGTATGCGTACTGGGCATGATAATATACATGATACGCACCCAAGACAGTGAGAAAAACTCCGTTTACATACGGCTTTTTCGCTCATAATGTTTTCACATTCGATCCTCTCACAATCGAATGGTTCGTTGATCTGCCGTTTATGTCGTTCCATATGGTAGACCTTAACCCGGATTGTGCCTACATTGCTGGTCTGTGAATACCTAATGCCATTATCCTCAACTACGGCGCAGTTAGTGAAGGTGAGTATAATCACAAGTGAGGTGTGTACTTGCCGAGTGCTAGGTTTTTGAAGCAGAATCGTTGAGATATCTGGTCCCACTTGGTGCCCACCACTACGCTATCGATACTATCTTCCCAATCCTCGTAGATGCGGCCCGGTGGCTGGTAGCGGAGCTCAGGTTTAGTGTCATCAAATTGTACACTATACGCAATATGGTGACCGTCTTTTGGGAGAGCCTGCGTCTTCTCGAATTGTACGGTAGGGTAGGTACCAGCTTCAACTTCAATGTATTTTGCGACGTGACCATGGTTAATGTCTCGTCTTTGGTTTGGGGTAGGGCGGCCCCTTTTCCGTTTCTTCAGGAGTGGTGGAGGTGGTATATCGCTTGAGTCTTGCGGTATGTTGTATTCCTCTAGAGGCCTACCGCCTACCTCTACGTAAACCTTCAGGCCCGGAACTCCTTGGATAATTGCCATTTTGGTCTAGAAAGAGTTGGTTTATGAGATGATTGATCTACCGAAAGCAATTCTAGAGGCAAGGAAGGGGCTCTGGGAGGTTCAGTTAGTGCTGCAAGCTCAGCGAGGTAGTTGTTAATAGAGATTCGTGAATGCCTTCATTTACGTACTGAAGGCTCGTTGGGTAGTATCTTACTAGAATAATAAATGCTTGCCTTATTTCGAGATAGAGCCGCTCAAGGCGACATGATTTGAGATGACAGGCCAATTTGCGTAATCAAAAAGGGGATATTGATGTATAAGGAAGGCAGAATGAACTAAGAGACGCGGACACACTTACCGAGGTGGAAGGATGAGAGGACAGGTAGAGGTAAAATTAGATTTCACCGCGAGAGCTATGATTTAAACAGATAATTAGTGATTCACTTGTGGTGTGGTGAGTAGTAAGTAGTAGTGAGTGGTGATAAGTGATAAGTGTTAAGTTGTTGAATTTTAAGAGATTGTTGTAACTCCAGGCAGGCAGTAGACTTTAAGGTAGAGCGGGAAGGTTGAAACACCTGTAGCTTTCTCAACTTAGATGCATTTATCATAGAAATGGAAGAAATGACTGCCTTAGCACCTACCATAGATAGTTGAGAATATATTCGTACGGATGCTTTTGCCCGTTTCTGCTCTAAATAACAGAAAAGTGCTTTTTTCATGAGCTAAATAATTCTTTTCGGAGGTATTGAACACTAGGATAGTGGTACTATATAAGAAGCTGATAACTTGCCAAAGAAGGCGAAAGTCAAATTGGCTGAGCCTAGGCCTCAGAGGAATGAAGTAAGTGCGATAATGTGGCTTCGACAATCTGGGATGATACCTTTGAGTTGATGTTTTGGATAGACTACACTTAGGCAGGAGTTCGTCTCGGATTTATTATCACGAATGGAAAGGAGCGTATCGTGCTTGTAATGTGCCATTTGATGTTCGGTGGATATAAAATATAGAAAATAGTAAATATGAGCTGTAGCAATAGCAACCCTTGACTTTGTTACTCTAAGGAGATACCGCTAGGGTAAAATGCCAAGAACCTACTTGCCAGTGATATGATGGTATATAAGTCTTCTCAGTCCTAACTATCTACACAGGAAAAAAATAGAATCGATAACTCCTGTCTTACGTGACAACCTAAGAAGTGTGAATCATCCATAGTTCTCTTGGGTGGTCGGTGCTGAATGAAGTCCTAGTATGTAGCATAGCAAAGTTATCGGAGACTAGAATGTCACCTTCTTGCCACGAGAAACGAAGACATACGCGACGATCAAATAACAGGCTGTCAATCAACGGGATCAAACTCTGAGATCCATTATCGATGCTGATGTCTGCAAAACCATAAGCGGTTCATCCCACCATTCTTGTATCTCGTTATCAGGTGATTCAGATTCTGGCGTAGGCGGCCTGCGAACGACCCTGCGATCTGTGGGGAATCTCCTGGAAGAGGGACAAGGCATCTCTGTGTTCCTCATGAGCAGAGGGATTTCTTCCGCTGTTACCAGCTGCTCAGGCTGTATCAACTCGAGGGATATTGTGGCGGAGAAGGCTCCCAGTATTCGATAGGCTTGCTTGTGAGGTGCTCGCGAGAGGAGTCTGGGAGCATGCGACATGCTCCAGTCCTGCGTAGGAAATTTCGACCGCTAATATAAATCAGATGGTTGGATGACGGGTGGATCATCCATAATCAGTTTTCCGACGTGACGAGGTCGAACATGGGAAGCTAGTTTCCCGACTTTGAGCCTGACGTGTAGTCTTCAGAATCATCGGCCGAACTGTCAGATTCAAGGGAGATCTCATCAATTCTAGCTTCTGTGGGGCCCACTGGGAGAGCGGCTTGAGGGATAAGGGCCAGACGGTGTTTTCCCTCGAAGGAGAGGGTGGGGCCATGAATCGGCACCGGTGTCTCATTCACGGATGGGTCACCAATTGTTAGGAGACTGTTACGAATATCGAAGGTAGCCATCACATCCCAGAGCCATGGAAGGCCTAGGATAATCAGGTTAGATTGCCTTCCTCCGTCAGGTTGCACGATAGCCCAGACCGGGCGAGAGATCGTTTCCAGGACAGCGACGAACACAACGAAGTCCGTCACAACATCAGTTTTCCCTGCTGAGTTCAACAGGAGCAGTCTCTGAATACCGGGGTCCTCAATCTTCAGGCGCGTCAAGCCCAGCTGGTCTACCAGGGAGGGGTGGATTATGTTCACGTCACTTCCCCGATCGGCTAGGCACCCCTTTTCCCTGAGTGTGTGTTCTGCGGGCTTGCCATCCACGATGTATTGGAGACGTGGGGTAACCTGATATGCTTTGGTGGGCTGGAGGATCGTGGCTGAGCTTGAATTCACAACGACCTTTTCCTTCATTTTGGCATAATGATGTATAGTTCTCCCGGCCTTCTTGGAAGCTCTCACTAACAGGTGCTTGAGGTTTCTGCAGAAATCTGGGCTAAGCTGAAGCATATCCATAAGTGAGAGCTCAATCGTTGTAGTTCCCAAGAGATTCTTGTAGTCATAGGCTCCCAGGCCTATACGTCCTCGGGTTTCCGCGAGGGGTTTTGGTGGCTGATTGGGATCACTAGGCTTTCGCTTTCTCCTCTGCTTGGCTTTGTCTCCTTCAGCTGGATCATCCACCAAGGTACTGATAGGGATGTTTGTGTCATCGTCTCTTCTCCTTCTTTTTGAGCGCTCTACAGCTACCTGTGACAGCAGTGTCTGGAGAATCATGATTTGGGCATCGAGCTCCTCACTGATCTTTTTCCCTTCGGACGAGATCTGGACATCACGCACCGTAACAGAGTTTGAGGGAAGAACCGTTTCTTCCCCACGAGTCATGATAGTGTCGTCATCATCAAGGAATTGCTCGTAGTACAGCTGAGCTGATCGCGACTGGATTTCAGTATGAGGTAAGCCTTTATTCTTGTAACGGGTGGCAGGGAACATCATAGCCTTGAGGTGGGCCTGCTCCCACCAAGCGAGCCATTTCCCGTGGGGGGCATCGCACTTCGTCTGTATGTGTTGACGACTCCCACAGCGGAAGCACGCCCTCTCTCCCTGACCAAGGGTTTCCGTACCGTTGACAAGGGGGTGCCTAGAAGTCTCTCGTGAGGGTGAGTTGGGTGTCTTGGGAAACTTCTCAGATGTGGGATTCAGCTGCTCAGGCCGTCCTGAGCGTCGGGGACTCAGGCATGCGTTTGAGTAATGACCCGGCTGGCCACAACCATAGCACGTTACCTGTGGCCACCTTGAGGGTGGTACCTGTACATGTTGGTATTGTGCTGAGACTTGGTGAGCACTGTTCTGTGAGGGTGAGGGGTTATACTGTACAGTGCCGGGTGGGGCTTGTGACTGGGGAGGGTGCTGGGCAACGTAGTTTGCTGTTACTTGGGGGTGAAACCTAGTAACGGCATCCTCAATCGTTAATCCCCTGTGCTCATTGAGAGCCTTTCGTATCGCGTCTATCTCTGCTCTACTGGCCTCTTCCTCAACAACCCGCTGTTTGTTCTCGAGGACACGCTGGGATTCCTGAATAATCTCATGGCACTGCCGCAGGGATTGGGCAGCCCGGGCCTTATTGCTTAGAGCCTCTTGTCGAAGTTTGAAGTCACGGAGTCCATCCACAAAACGACTCACAACTATTCTCAGAAGAGTGGTCTCAGCAGGTGTCAGGGGAGTTCTCTGAGGTGATGCCGGGGTTTGCGTAGGGGTTGCCCAAATCTCTCGGTTTGCCTTAGGCTTGTCCCTGCCTCCAGCCTGTCGGAGGGAATTCTGAATCCGGGTATAGTACTGCGCAAGAGGCTCATCTTTCTCTTGTCCGATTCTCGTGAGATCATCAATCTCCCCTGATGCATTATCGACAAGCTTGACGGGATACCGGTCTTTGAGGGACTGCTCCAGATCCATGAGGTCTTGTGGAGAAGCTGCATCCAGTGCGGCTCTCTCAATGATTTCCTGAAGCTTTGGGTTTGAATCCAGGTATGTGGCAGCACCCTTCGTGCACAGCATGTTGATGGAGGATATTGCCTCTGATGCAGGGATGTTTGCCTCGCGATAGCCCACACGACGAAACCGCCAGTGCAGTTGTGCGAGCCATCTGCCAGCTGACTCGGAGCCATCAAAATGGCCACATGAGCTGAGGTCAGGGACTTGGGTTTCCCCGTTCATATCAGATCTGATTGATGAGGATCTGACTGGTGAGGTCCCGGGTACGGTATCAGAAGACTGAAGTGGGGGATTCGGCAGTGGACTGGGGCCTGCACTCTGCTCGTGAGGGTTCAACAGATCGAGGGGGAAGTCTATGGATGATCCAGCGTAACGTAAGGACTCCCTTGCGTCAGATGTCTAGGGGGTGCTCTCGCTTTAAGTGTCTGAGAATCTTGTGGGAGTGGAGGAACTTGAAGAATTTGTGAGCTCTCTGGTGGGGGATCCGGTGGTTGAGAGGTGGTGCTCATTCCTGCCTGTGTGGTCGAACCTTCTCCAGAGGGAGATGACGTCACGCGCTCGTCAAATCTCAGCCTCGACCGAAGCGAGTGCGATAGGTGCAGGAGGGCAGTTGCGTCTGGGCCTTGTGGTTTCGGCTCAGCAGAAGGTGGTGAAGGGTATACTGATGGATCATCCAGGTCTAGTGCTAGAGTTGAGGAAGATGATGAAGCCAATGTCATGTGATAACAGCAGGTATCTGACAACCAATAGGTCAAGGTCTTGCAGTGACCGACCGTAAACCAAGTAGGTGATTCTGAACTTGCAGCGCCCACGCGACGACCTTGCAGTTTTGTTCAGTTGTTGTCTACCCCAACTCAGCCTTGCAGCAACTTGAAGAATACAAATCCGATGACCAATTGATGGAATTCCCAAGACGCGAAGGAGAGAAGTGAGACCAAAAGTGGGTTGTACAGTATTAGGATGGAGACTACTGTGTGGGTACAGGGCGTGGAAATAGCTAACAGTACACCCACTATGCCTTCCCAATCTAATGATATCGAAGGTATCTTGAAGAAAGGTTAAGGTTTGTCGGTCGCCGAACCCTAAAGCGTAAACCCGTGAACGTATCGCCAGAAATGCCGGAGATGCTGCAAAGTAGCATTCGATTCGACTGTCTATCCTGATCCTGATTAACTTTAGTCTTGGCGTTTTGTCGCAGTCCAAGTCCTGGTGATCTCCTACCCTCGCATTCCTCGCGCCTCAACTCATCTGTTCCCAAAGCATCATTGCTTCCTCTGTATTACTGTAGCAGAATGCTGGTTATCTTGGCAATCCTTGAATTTCATTGCAGTGAATTCATTGTAGTGTGTTGTAGATGAGATGGAGTACTAACACTGCTTCTACAACTCTCACCAGGGCACACACACTACGCGAAACGAATAGTACTCGTATTGGGGGGAGCGTGAGCCTTTTCAGTTAGCTTTCGCTGCGAAGCCGATTCTCTAGCCTTTAGCTTTGATCTCGTATAGAATAGGCTTCGAAAGCTAACTAGAAACTGCCCACTACTAGCTGAAAGCAAACTAACAAACAAATAAATCAAATAAAACAAATAACAACTTAAACAGATCAAAGGGGGTAGTAGGGGATGGCTGGCGGGTATAAAACGCTGAATATTCGCGTCGCGTGTGCTTCGAATTCTGTGGTGAAAGGTGGTAAGTTGTGTGGTGGGTCCCTGAACCTTGTAGAACACCCCAACCACTGTGTATAGGTGGCTACTTACTGTAAGTATAGTGGGGTATACCTCTGTGGGTCATGTAACAATTACCCTTTTATTATTTCATATGTCCAATTCATCTATTCCCGTGATTGATCTATTCTCATTGATTAGCAACATCTGTCTTCAATCGACGATGTGGCAAACCCTAGCTAGTCATCTTACCTCGTGTTCTAATGTCCGTCAATTGGCCCTCTGATGACAAGCTGCCGGAATAGTGACTGCAAAAATTGTAAGGGCTGCTGATCAATAAGGTCGGAGGATAAGAACCCTGGGTATCAGTTCTCATTGTGCAACTTCTTGCGAGCAAGCTTCGATATCCTAAAGCTTTACACTTTCCAATACCTGCTGTAAAATCAGTTACTTGGGAGTAATAGAGGCAATCAAGATCTGTCGTTCCAGTACATACGGCTTGAGTTCAGGTGGGTGAGTGGTTCTACAGGCCTACAGGGATCCACCGCACAACTTAACCATCTACATCACACCTTCGTTGTGAAGAAAACGCGTAGTTTTCGTCTCGAGATTTACCCACCCGCCTCCCTAGCACTAGATAGACGAGTAGATAGTTAGATAGTTGTGTTTTGTTTGTTTTTTGTTTTTGTTTTTTAGCTTTGGGC
Source organism: Xylaria sp. Z34 (assembly GCA_037356055.1). Classification (NCBI taxonomy): domain Eukaryota; kingdom Fungi; phylum Ascomycota; class Sordariomycetes; order Xylariales; family Xylariaceae; genus Xylaria; species Xylaria sp. Z34. The sequence continues at coordinate 74,434 of JBAWJW010000060.1, read as the reverse complement.
AGGTATTGGCTTGCCCGCGATACATTTAAACGCCGTAAACACCTCGCCGAGTCGCCGGCTTAGGTGCGCGGGCTAGCCTTTTACCGCTCACGCTCCCCCAATATACGCACTATATTACTACCTATTCTGCCCTGAAGTGTGCTGTAGATAAGAGCACGAAAGCATTTTGACCTAGAATCTAATCAGCGTGATGCACAAATGATACTAAAAGAGATTCCAGGTTTACTTCACCTTGTTCAACAAACCAGGTTGATCCAGGAGCGATGATACAAGTCTCCCAAAGTTTCAAACCTTCTCGGCGTAAGAATGGAGAGTAACTGGTCAGCATTCTGTTCCGAGGAGTGCCAACTCAAAGTACCTAATACAAAAGAACACAGATCTACCCAATAGACCTCTTCAGGACTGTGAATTACTAGTCAGGTCGAAGTCGGCGATACGCGATAGTCGGGTTCGATCGAGGGGTGGACTATGAAGCGCTGCTGTATTATGGGCCCTGGACACTAGGTTACGATAATATTAGCACGAACGTATATGATCTGCCAACAGGGAAACTGAGATGCAGACAATGATCGTATTATTATTCCAGCAAATAAACGAGATGCCGATGACGAAGATGGTGAAGTAGACGACAAATGATAGCGAAGACAAGAGCCAGTAAATGATCAATGACCTTGGCATATCAACGAGCAGAACATGAACAGGGTAATGAGCAGACCATCAACAAGCAGGACACGAGATAGACACACCGGAAGTCCCCCGCCCCTTCCCCCCAGTTCTACCCTCACCCCCAGAGGATTCCGACACTCGGCAGTCACCAGGTTCCGACATTCCGCAACCATCGCCTCATTCGCCATCTCACTCATCTGAACCTCTTCCTCCCCCAAACGTCAGCGACCCGGAGAACTCGTCCGAATCTCTCTCTTCTCCTGACGACAGTAACTCGGAGGAGAGCCGACCTAAGCCTCCCCCTACCCCTAAGGTTGACACCCAGGATGCAAAGACGTATGAACCTCCCCTTTCGTCTGAAGCTGGTAACCCTGACACCAACCATCCGGAAGAGACTTCGCCTGACCCCCCATACCATTGACACATGGCAACAGGAAGTTCCCCCAGGGCTTTAGAGTCCCAGACCTGAGCTCATGTGGCCACCTTGATAGCGACGAATCAGCAGGACAATGACTAACTCAACTACATTGGCAATTCCGTCGAGTGGGATACGTGGAAGCTGACCTCCCACAATCTGATGTAATATCATCCATCAACATGATGGGTACACGGACAACAGCCACCTTCCTCGACTCCGCTGCCAACTTACAGGAGATCATCGAGATAGCATCAGTCGGGACCGCCACTATGGAAGACCTCAGAACTCTGGAACAGGCACTCAAGAACAGGTTCCCTGTCAAGCCTGTTGACGCTGTCCCGGATGAGGTAGGAGACCTGACTCGTATGTCGCAGAATGAGAATGAACCCCTTGCTCAATATTATAGCCGAGTCCAGAACGGGTTCCGAAAGGCTGGCAGAGACCAACACAGGAAGGCAAGTGAGGGAACTGCTGAAACCACCCCGCTCCGAATGGTAATTTGCAGGTTCTTGGGTGGGCTCAACGATTCCAAGCTCAAACATGAAGCCTTGAGCAACCATGCCTGCACCGCCCCGTCCCTATATCAATGCTACAACATCATCTTAGATTATCAGCGTGTCCTGGAGGACAAAGCCAAGGCAGAAAAAGAAGAAGCTGAGCGGGTCGAGATTGATTGATTGATATTAGTGTTTAACCCCATGACGACTTAAAAACCCTGGGGCCCTCAAGCCGAAGCCTCCTCACAGGCATAGAGACGTGGTAAGCTGTTCTATACCCTTTAGCTAAAACCCAGTTTCTTGCTTCAAGAGCTTGTTTAGTTTGTGACTACGTGTCCTCTCCTCTTAGGACTACCTTGTCTTGTGGGTTCATTGACGGCCCTGCCCTGGAACTTGGGCGGTCACTCGTTGCGTGGGTCGAAACGCATAGGAACCAATGGCTGAGCGCATTACCTACCCAGTTAGGTACCTAATTGTATGGTATGTACATACGTTCTTTCTAGAACGCGGGTGACGCCTGGGTGGACGGCAGGCGTGGCGCTTAGTGCGGCGGCTGGAACATTGGGTATCAAATTAGGTCAGAAACAGAAGTGCCAACAGATAAAACAAAACTCAATAGCAGTAACCTCGGACAGCAGCAACATGGAGGAACAACAAACGCCGACTTTAGCACAGAGCCATGAGGCCCTGTTGCTGACCTCCAGAAATGCCGACAACCGAATTAGCCTATCAAAAGGAAAAAATCCAATGCCCGACAGCGATAATCAGTCTGCTACCATATTCACTAGTTCCAGCAGGATACATTCTGACGACAATCCCTTAATCAAGAGTAACGGAAACAGCGTATCAGATAGCAGCAATAACAAAACAATATCCAGTGATTACGACGCATCAAGTTTGCTCCAGTCAGATACCCCGCCGCTTACGCCGAAGGTACCAACAATATTTGATGAAGAGTTTGATTGTACCAAGTCAAGCGTCGCAAGCCAGCCACGTCTCTCGTAAGCTAATCTCCAGCCCGTAATATTCATCGTCCTAACTAACGTCGTGTTTGCTGCAGAGGCCCCCTAGGGTGCAAGCGCTCCTTCTAAGATTCTCAAGTCTCTGAAAGTACTGCCGTACATAGACTATATCTTAGAGAGGAAGATCACCAACATAAACGGCCTAATAGTTCTACTGATCGCTGTCTTACGGACCAAGAGCGCATTAATCGCCAAGCCAGATGATTTGAGCCAACGAAATGCCTGAGCGACGACAGCATCAGATCAGTACTAAAACGTATAACAAGATTGCACTGTTTGGTAGTGGAAAACTGCCTAAAATCTACAATAGGCATTTCTTGTTCCGACCGATTGACTTCGCCAACCCTTCGTCTAATTTTTTCCCCATGTTTGATCGGGCAAGATTATTGGATTCTGCTTAGTTGGGACAAGCAGTCAGAGGAACTCGAGATTTGGGGCTCTTTAAGGAGTGGTACAGCGCGTAAGCTGAGCTACGAGCAATCAATCCAAAAAGCCCAGGATGGTGTACGTCTACTCAAAGCTCCAGACTTTGCGACAACTTCGTCTCTCCCCTCCCCCTACAGTGTTCAGGAAACAACAGTAGTAGAATGTCCTACCCAAAGCAATCTATACGACTGTGGGATATACCTTCTATCCTTTGCTAAAGAGATCGCGGCCAGATGTGCGAACCCAGCGTACGTCATCAGCCTACAACAATGGGAAAGTGGTAAAGCAGACAGGCTCCACAGAGAATATTGTGCTGAAATGATTACCTCGCCTATTGCAGCACCAGCCGGCTTCGTACTACATGCCGATATTACACTGGATGAGCGCAGATTGGGCATGCGTTCTGCTGCGATTTTGGAATCACTTACTAAATCGTCAAGAGAGACCCCCAACGACACCCGTCGAATGCTAGAATTAGCCAAGCTACGAGAACGCCGCCATACTATAGCGACTTGCTTAAACAACTTGCACTTAGTTCTACAGAAGGAGCTAGCTAGGTTTCTGGAAAGAATGGCTTTGACTTACATTGCGAGAGATTCCCAGCGTCATGCTGAGGTATTCGCGGAGCTTTTTGACTCTGGACGACGACACAAGAAAATGCTCCAGGCGTTATGCGATCCTGCAACTTCATCCCTTGAACCACATGGTTCTGATACCGATAGTTTCAAGACAGCGGCAGTAAATGAGGGACAAAAATTCTGTACATTGATGGATCAAATAACCTGCGGATTAGAAGCCAGTTCAGATAACGACAGTGGTATATTTGACAAGCAGATTACCTCAGATCGGGCGAAATCAGCTTACGAGATCACCGCCAATTCCTTCAAGCTATGCAAGGGGTTGTTAATTGTCCATCACGTTTTGGCTAAGATGTATAAAGCCATGCCTGATAACTAGCATGGAAAGTGAATCCTTTATCCCGGGCGCATATACAGCTAAGACTACTCATGCTATCTTGCTTAAGATATATTCGGTGGCGGATCTTTATTTGCATTTAGTTGTAATACTCGTTGCTATCAAACAGGGTTGCTGCTATTTGGGGAGCAAGGTTACGCAGGGGTAATTGCGGGAACTGGGAACTGTGTCGGTAGTAGGGCAGATTTGCAGCTTACAACGACGGCTTTCTCGGAGATGGGCGTGGCTTGATGGCGAGGCCTATGCATAGCAACTTTGACGCGAATTTGACAATCTTGGAGAAAATCCTGTAAGGGCATTGTGGCATATTTGCTATACTAACTGCAAGTCAAAGATATAAAGCAACAGGAAAGAAGTACATAGCTAGACGTCGTTAAAAAATGGAACTATCTGAGCCACTTCGTATTTTACAATTGAATTCTGCAACAGACTTGCGTACACATCCTTCTTTCTTATACAACAGTCAGGTCCTTATCACAGGTCTCGTTACAACACTAGACGGTTTTATTCAGTCATTCAACAAAGCGGAACAGAGTTCCCAGCGAAACCTCCAGGTAGCTAAAGAACTGGCAGACGAGGTCGGACAGTACCTTAGCGCGGTAGTCTTCGCTAGATCCGGGGGTGCAACGGCGGCCCACCTCCGCCCTCAGTCCGCCCACCCGGCAAGCAGCGAAGCATACACAAGCGGTGGTGCCTCACTTGAACGACCAACTCGAACGACAACAGTAGCACCTGCGAGCTCAAACGGGGGCTCCAGCACCTATGCTGCTAAAGCCCGAGGAGCTACCCACCTCCCGGCACCGAATCTAAAGCAAAGGGCAGCACAACCTACGCATCCTCGAAGGCCCGGTCTATAGCCACTAATACGGAGGATCCACGGATCTTAGTACGGGTGATGGAGGACAGGCTTGTGTATCGTACAGCCCCCTTCACGGCCAGAGTGGCGCTAGTACGGGAACTGAAAGAGCACGCAATAGAGGCAAAAGATACTCTGGATCTACAGGAAACCAGAACAGGCTGGGCGATCAAAACAGCAAGCCCCGAATTGCGAGATAATCTTATGACACCAGAAATTCAGAGGGTATTCACGAGAACCCTGGACGCAGACAAGATCGAACTGCCGGAATCCTGGGTCACCTATACCGTTGGAAACATCCCAACATCCTTTCCCGACTACCTAACACCAGGAGCGGTCAACGACATCACGCCGGATTGGGTGAGGGAGGAAACAGGAGTCCAAACAGGCTTCACCCCAGTGGACGTACACCCGTCCAAACGAGGTCCCGACCCTCACACAGGAAAAATAACTTGGATAGTCTCCTTTCGACACCCTGTAAGAAGCTTCCGGCTCTTCTCGACGAGCTCTCCAGCCAGGAGGGCCAACAAGAAGCCAATCATCCAGAGGCACGGCTCCGAGGGCCCCGGGTGCCAAGGATACCACACCACAAGACACTGCAATCGAGCTAACCGATGCGAAAACTGTGGAGATCGGACAGACAAACACGAGCCAGGCCCCTGCAAAAGCGCCCCTAGATGCGCGAACTGCTATGGACCATACCCGGCAAGCCATAGGAACTGCCCTGCTAGGCATAGGAGAGTTAACGGCCAAGTATTAGCCCTTACAAAAGCGGAACTCCAGGCGGTTAGGAGGGTCGGAGGCAAAAGATACAGAGAAACTAACCGGCCGGCCTTTGCGGCTGAACAGATCCCAGCATCCGACTCAGACGGAAACAACGGGATCGCTATAGGGGCCAGAACAGCACAGGCGGCGAGGATCGAACAAACACAAACCCAACGAGGACGCAAAAGACCGGCACCAGGGGACACAGGTGCACCCCTTGTAATTAGGCCCTCCGGGCGGCCCACGCAGCAAGACTCGACCTCTGAAGATAGCGCAACGGGGAAAGAAATGGAAGGGATAGAGGAAATGGCTGTCCTGGACACTATACAAGTCGACTCCTCACAGGATGGCTCAGGGGAACACTCTACCTCCGAAGCTAGCGAGGCGGAAAGATCACAACCACCACCCCGGCGGGGCAGGGCATCAAACGCCCGAACGACTAACAAGATCACTAACCGAGAATGATCGCGACCCCGTTCCCGGACATGCCTAATGACCAATAGCGGCAGACCGAGAAGACGGTTCTACCGCAGGCCTGGGCCACCAAAAGCTTTGCGAGTTGTTATTCACAACGTACGAAGGCCCAGCCGGTACATATTAATACCTTTCTACAGCGATGCTGGGGGAGCAACGTGGACGCAGCCCTAGTCCAAGAACCATGGATAGGGACGTTCAAAGATACAATAACACAAAACCACCCGGGCTTCATCTCATACGCTCCACTAGACTTCTGAGACAGCGAGAAGAACAGGCCACGAGTCATGACCTACGTTAGACTAGGGGCAAGACTCGATACGACACTACGAATACCAATATGGTCTCGAGACCTGCTCTGGGTAGACGTGAACGGGTATCCAATCCTTAACTACTACAGGGCACCAGGCACTTCGGAAGTCCTAGACTACATTTGCGCATTAGAACCCCCTTCGAACTACCTAATAGCCGGGTATGCTAACGCAAAACACTCAAACTGGGAACCAGGGATTACCTCTAGAGACGGAGGTTAACAACACACAAGGACGGCCACGTGATCGACTTACCTTTTTCAAATGTGCCGTTTTTGGAAGCCCACCTTGATAAAGAATGCATGTCGGGCTCAGGATATCGTACCCTGACAGAGGGAGAGAACCTACTCAAGATCAAGGAAGATGGAGAGTAAAAGAAGAAGCGCTCAAGAGGCTAGCTGACATAGTGGGAGTAGCAATTAGCACTCTGCCAGATATCACGGCTAGCACTGACCCGGAAGAGATCAAATCAGCCGCGGAAGGTCCGAGGAACCTGCATGGTCTCCTAGATCTCGGAGCCTCATTTATTCTCAATTTGAATGGGCGCTCGACTGTTAAGGTATGTTGTGTTGGAGCACGGGCGCGATATGCTAGGGACAACTAGTTGGCTCGGCATAGCCATCATGGAAAGTCGTGTGCTCCTCTGGGTTAAGAGAATGCTGGTGGTGAAACAGTTGACGGGGGTCAACTGCGGTGAATGCGACACACGCTCACACACACTAAACACCACCAACCTACTCAACCATCTTACACGAAGACAAAGCTTGGAACTTGGACGGACTTAGGCAGGGAGCGAACTGATCATTTTGGTATGGACGGAGGTGCGATGGTTCCCCTGAAAAAACTACGCGAAAGAAAAACAACGCGATATTTATATGTACATGTGTGGTAATACAATAAGAAAAAGAAACGCAACCCGAGCACGCCAGTCCCATTCAATCCTAACGCAATCTTCCTTAGTCATGGCGGCGATGTCCTCAGCCCGCAATGACTCACATCCCATCCAATTCCCTTACTTCTTCCTTACACTCGGTTTCTGCTCCCGAGCTTTGCCGGTCTTCATATCTAGTTCGAGCAGATTCGAACCACGCCCTCGTTTTCTGTCTAGTCTTTCTCGAGCTGCTTGCCGATCAGGCTGTTCAGAAGTATTTGCGCGATCGATAGCAGCCATGTGTGCGTCATAATGGTCCCAGCTGATCCATCCTGCTGGGAAATTAAGTATTGGTCGGTTGCCAACATCCTCAAAAGTATCCCCTTCCCAAGACGCATACGGAATCCATTGTCTATCTAAGTGGGCACAGACATATGCTCGAACGCGATCTGGGCCAAGCGGATCTCGTCCACGGTTGTCGAGATTCATTACATCCTGGTAAGTGCTGCCCGTTGGATATTCCTTTACATGGTGATCAGGCTGTTCCCGCTTCTTGTGACTCTTTGGCTTGGCTGGGGGAGGCGTGGGTGCTGGTGACTTTGTGAGAAGATGGCTAATATCCGACATAGATGAGACCGAAGATAGTTCAGAGGATGGAGGCCGAGGACTATATACTGTACCAGAAGGGCTTGTACCCTTTCTGATTGCTAACTGTAGAACTCCTTTCTCAAAAGCTTTTCCCGGACTGGACTGGCTCGAGCACAAACTCTGTTTAACCTTTCCAGGGGGAGGCAACACTCTAATTCCTGTGTAGACTTCTATCGAGTGAGCTCCATTCACCTTCATTTTATCAGTGTGGACATGGCGTGTCCGTCCACTAAGGTCATCCAGGACGCGTGCAGGAAAACGAAATAGCATGACGGTATGCAGTACGTAGCAATATCCGCAAGACCACTGATCATTCTGAGTATAGGTAGTCAGGTAGATGCCACGCTCGGGGGGAGGAGTACTTGGGTTGATCTGTCGCTGCCAGACTTGCCTGATCAATTGAAATCCCTCATCAAGCTTCCCACGAACCCAAGCCTGGTATTCCACATCAATACCTGGTACCGAGTCCGTAAAGCAGGCAATTTTCTGTTCTTTGTCGACAAGTATGAGATAAAAGTGATTCTTCTGAGTCTCCGATGGCTCGCTGACTCGAAACCCTCCTACTATAACCCACTTAATAGAGGGGGTGCCGACAAGGTTAACAATATTTGTCTCAAACCTAGGTTCATCATAGAAGGTCAGGCCGAAAAATGATTCGTATAGCACAGAGTTGTTCATTTCTCTCGAGAATACATCGTGAAGGGCCCCAATATCGAAAGCATCGGCCCATGATTTGTTCGCAAGTCTGATTTGTGCGTCGAGAACTTGAGCGCCGATCTGATCTTGGACCCAATCGCGTTCGAATGGTGGGGATATTGGCCGATCATCGATATATTGGGATGCTGGGCGATTATGTGTGTCGTGTGTGGGAGTGTTGGCTGGTATGGCGATTCTCGCTCGTTCTGGACAAGCCCATGACAAGGGTAAATCGTTGTACGAGGGATTGGTTCCTCCGTGAATGTCATTGATCAGCCAGCTTATTCTACCCGGATCCTACAACGGCGCTTGCTGGTTCACGACTTCAATGATTCTGTCATCAAGCGATTCGTGGCAGCGACCACTGGCATTCGAGGCAGAGCTATAAAGAAAAAAACAACCTAAAGCCAGAAAAGGGTTTATCATACGGTTATACCATCAAGTTATCGCCATATACCAGGCTTATTCTATTAAATTCTCGCTATGTTTTACTACGCCATCAAAATTAAGGGTCAGAGCTGATGGCCAACGACGCCTAGACGTTGTGGAAGATTATTTTTCAGATTCCGAAAATGAAACCCCATACCACGAGGCAAATACACAGGAAGAGGAAGCCAATGAAACGACTGTTGGAGATACTGCATCGCCTGATTTCTTGATACCCGTGACACTGGCACGGTCCGTTCTGCGACGACCGCAGTCTTCATGGAGCAGAGCATATTAACGCAGTATTCAACTTCTTTGCCGAGATTGACACAAAGCTCCTCGGCAACACGCGGCGTGCAACAAACATAGCAGCCGCCATCTTGTGGTTGAGATAAGGCAGCTCGTCGTAGGCGACGTATTGTGATATCTACGTGGTTTCACCCGAGCCCGTCTCACCTACGACGACGAGGATCTAGGATTTATAGTACAGGTCGAAGAACGGTTGCCTGTCTCATCTTAGCCGAAGTCACACGGTAAGGTTGAGACTAGAACAAAGAAAAAGGACTTGCATGCTTACCTCTACGGGTGCACAAGGAGGTTCTGGGAAGCCTTCAGGATTAAGAAGTACTGTTGGGAATGCGGTTCACCGGTGAAAGGGTTGCTGTCACTATCCTCGGCATCATGCGCCTTTCAAAACCTCGAGGAAGGTTACCCGCTTGTCCCTTATGCTATTTTAGTAAACGGCCTGTCCAAGGTCGTGGAGACTACATCATTTTAGAGGATTTCCTAACTAAATCTAGTATCGCGGCACTATATCAGGAAGACGGTAATCAGCCCGAAACATTGCTAATCAATTAGAAAATATTGGGGCTGGTGTCTCAAGTTGAAAGAATTGTCATACCTATTATCAAGACTATGTATGTTTGCTGCTGTAATATCATCAACTAATGCTCACGCTTAGCAACATTTTCACAGTTATAACTCAAGCATTAAACGTATTTCTCCTAGTGCCGTGAAGTGATGTGGCTGAGAGTTGTCTGGAGACAGCCGTGTTCCTGTTGCCTAGCCTGGGAGCTATTCAATACCAATTGTAAGCCAATGTGCCATTAATCGGTCCCGTCGCCTCAAGCCAAATCATGCCGTGGTCGGTGCAGACAGGGGTAGACCTGACAAATTTGCAGGCGAGCAAGTTGTATTCAAGTTTGTCGACTCTGAAAGCATGTTCTAACAAATACTGACTTACAGTGCCTTACTATGATGAGGGTAAAGATAACGTGTATACTATCAAGTTTGAGGGACCAACTATCACGGAACGCTACGGAGTACCCTCTGAGAGTCAGGGGTATAGAGGCACGGGCCTTCAGCCCGCGCCTATATATACTAGCTACGAAACCTCTGCTGTATAGATAGAACTTCTCCTTCTCTGTGCAATAACAATAAGTCATTACTGGAACCACCAGCGGTGTAGACCGTGACACCAACCACGATTAACTTACCTGGCTCGTTTACTTATTTAAGAACAATGTGAGATCCGTCGGGGGACACTACGTTTCCCAAATTTGCAGATGCGATTGACGCTATTAGCATTATTACCAGATACTGTGCCCGTAAAGATCCAGCTCCCTCGCAGCCGATACTTCCCCTTGACGTTGGCTGGGGAGCAGGATAACCTCGGTTACCAGGATCATACTAGGATCATTCGGGGTTACTTCCAGATTGTTCGTGTGGCTACCGGACAACTTATTCTGAACGCCAACGTTGCCAATAGGGTTTTTTTTGGCTCAAGAGTCTCGTTTCGAAAATGGTGTCTACTTTTGTAAATCGCAACGGGGCTCCAGGTGTGACAAGGGCTCGCACTCAAGGGCTTCGAACAGGTAATAGTTCAATTCAGCTAATAATTCTCTTTGTCCTAAAGATCTAAGTTTCCTTCAAGCACGAAAGCGCTCTTCGCCTTTTACTTATACCCAAGCCTGTGAAGGCCGAGGGCTCAATAGAGCAACAAGCTGGTCGACAAGATCACGATTACCTCTACATAAGCAACAGTAGCTCGCGTAAAGAGGCCAGTAAAGCTGCCGACCAAACAGAGATTCTCTAATTAGTGGAATGCCAAGCCGTCGTCCACCTACGCAATCAGAGCGCCCCTCTGGACCTCGATAGTATTAGTAAAAGAGGGGATCAATATATATATATACATATTTATATATATATGCGTAAATAAAGAAACTTCTTCGACTATGTTTAAGAAAAAAGGAGAACCTACTGAATCAGGTGTATCCGTCCCTTGAACAAGCTGGCCTTCGAGGAGAAAGCTTACTGAATTGACGATCTTCCCTTGTCGTTTATAAAAGGCGGTCATAAGCTTCTTAAACTTGGTGGAACACATAATCTTGAAGGAAACTTCGTAGTTATCATCTGAGACTCTGATGTTGAGGTGCTCACCACCGGCTGGCGCCTTGTTGCGCTTGACGCTAGATGAACTAGGCCTGATCTCACTGGCCTTTGCTGGTCCTGTACGGCTAGGTTTGGAACTTGAACTTGTCCAAGTTAATATGCCTGCATATGCAGTAGTTGCTCTTCACCCCTCTGAAATAATCATCCTCGTGTAATATGCCGTGCCCACCAGCACGTCCGCACACTCGATCTTATATATATGCCAATGTTCATGCCCGTATTCTAGAAGATGTCCATGGTCCTCCACTTGTCCTGGCCAAGCAAATATCTCCATCCTTATAGCCACGCTGGGAAACATCGGGATTTTATGTAAAGCTGTCTGCAGCAGTACACCAGGAACACAGGATAATTTTGAGTATGCGTAGGCGTCCTTCGTTGTATGCTCGAACATGAACTTTAACTCGAACATAAGCATTAGCATGCGTTCGCACCTAAGCATCAAACCTTGAGCGTGAATATATGCTTCGATCCTCTTTTAGCACAGCTTCGTTGCGTCATAGAATACGCTGTTAAAACAATAATATATACTTCGTATAATTTAATATGCTGCTTTACTGGATTTTGAATACTGATTTAAAGCTATTAATTAAACCCAAGCATTTATTTATATAAGCATAGTATACATTAAGGGTTAGGCTGACCTTTCCTTCGTGGCTATTTTAATTTGATTTGATCATCTATTAAATCAAAGTACACATCTACTTACAATGCCTATTCTACTTAAGGCTTACCGGAATCAAATTCAAATTTGGTATACGGAAGAAAACCTAACTCAAGCCGAACTCAAGCCGAAATCATAGAGAAGCTCCACCGCATATACGGAATACCTGCTACGCTTCGAACCCTTCAACGCCGCTTGGCGGATTGGGGTCTTATGAAAAATGAGTATCATCTTTGTTCCGCCGAAGCCCAGATCAAGCAATATTGGGATGCTGGATTAAAAGTACGGCAGATAAAGAATCTTATCGAAACAGAGCGTGAAGACTTACGCCCATCACTACGGGACCTAGGAAGGCTATTGTCAGAATGGGGGAAAACTCGACATGCGCCACCATATGACCCTGACCTTGTTTCAATAGTAAAGTACTGGTTCTGGGAAAAGTAGTTTTCCGACCAAGAGATTTGTATGGTTCTACGTTCTATGGGTTTCCCCCCAATCAACCGATCAGCATTAACTCGTCTTCGAGTTGACCACAATATGAAGCGTCGTTTCCAAAAGGAAGAAGATAAGCAAGAATTATGCGATGCTGTCGAGCGCTGGATCGATAAAAAAGAAAAAGTTACGTCTGAGATGCTTGACATGGGCCGAAATACATTCCATTTGTATATCCGACAAAACACAATGCTGGGTCTTAGCCGGGACGAACTAAGGGCGATCTACCTCAATCGATAGCCCGACGCAGTAGCTCACCGAAGAGAACTCCGGCCGTTACGGCAAAAGAAATTCTCCGTGCCAGGAGTTAATTTTATGTGGAGTCTCGATGGCTATCTTAAGCTTAGAAAGTTTGGATTCGAAATCTATGCTTGTATAGATGCATACTCACGCTACATTATATTCTGCAACGTAAGCAGATCAATTAGTATGCCTTCGGTTACATTGTGGAGCTATCTCCAAACAGTGAACCAACTCGGATTTCGCCCATGGTTTACACGTAGCGACCACGGATCGGAGACACTCCTATGGGCATCAGCACAGCACTACCTCGCTAGTGTTACTAAACCTACTATGACATTTCAATACCCGAACTATGAGCAGCCGACTGTGTAAACCCAGGGACACCGGCCTACAGACTCTCATATCTGGGGTGGCAGTAGGGGCAACCGTAAGATCGAGCAATGGTGGCGGCATGTCCGAAACCAAGTTAGTGATCGCTGGATTGTAAGTTTCCATTCAACTATTCTGACGTCTATGGACTACATTTGACTAATGAGCAAAGGCTTATGCTGGCGAACTTATTGCAACTGGGCTGTTTGATCACCAGCAGCTACCGGGCCAGGTGGCCGTTTCAGCCAGACAAGAGTCATGTGGTACATGGTAACGTTACCCGGCTGTGGCTAAACTTGGAGAGGGAGGGTACTGTTGATAACTGGGCTGTTCACATCGATGCCGATCCTCGGCTTCGCGATACCCTTAATCAGATGAGGGAACCCCTCTTTCAATTTGACTTCGAGAGCTTTCTAAGCCCTTCTACACAACATATCTGCAATGAATGGCTAACTCGAAATTCTCTGTCAACAATCCAAGTGGATAGTGGGCGTCCACATTTGCAATCCTATATTATTGCTTTGCGGCAATACTTGACAGGATAAATAGAAAGAGATAACCAACCGCCATTGGCATACAACGTCCTCCCTCAAGGAGGGTTAGAATGGTATTACCAGTTACTTGAAGACCAACATCTCAACAATATGGATGCGATGCTGGATGGGCGGCCTTTAGGTCAAGATGAACCTGGCGAGTATGATGGCTATCTTTTTGCCGATTTTCAACACAATGGCGTTAAGGGCGATGGTTAAATTAAAGGTGATTAATACACCGAATATATCGATGCTGGTTGTTACCTGGCTAATCTCGGATGCATGTTATAATCTGAAACTATGTTGTTATTGTTGTTGTTATTATTAGAGCCATGAGGATAGCATGTATTCATGTTAGTTGACGTGACTTATTCTTGCTAGCGGAGCTTATGTGGTTAGAAACGGAGACGAACATTAAAAGGGAGCTCTACAGTCCCTTCTGCATCCTATTACAAGTCGCTCTGGTTAATGTGCTGCACAGCTTCGACATGCAGCTTACTGCCGTTGTTGTGCACTCCTCGGGTGAGATCGCCGCAGCTTAAATTTACCCATCCTTATCTACCTTGTATTAATGATAATAGCAACAACAATAATACCAACGAGACTCAATTCTATATTGATCGCGCAACCGGCATGCTTAGGGATAGCGAACACTGCCTGACAGTCGCCTGCATCAATAGTCCCGCCACCGTTGTCATGTCGGGGAACGAAGCCCATGTTGACTACCTCAAGGGCTTGCTAGAAGCCGATAAGGTGTTTTGCCACAAGCTGCGCAACGAGGTGGCATATCATTCCTCGCAGATGCAAGAGATAAGCCAACCAGTACCTCGGGAAAATAACATCTCTCGACCACCTAGACTTAGCTACTGGAAGAGAGAGGACACGGCTGGCTATAGTGTCATTAGTAACAAGAACCTGGATCTCGTCCGAGGCGATGGCCGATCCCGAATACTGGACCCACAACCTCGTTTCCCTGGTCCTGTTCGCCGATGCGCTGACTGTTATGATGATGATCCGCCTGTAGCCACAGGCACCACGGGCGAGAAGCGGCTTCAAGAATCTGAAGCTGGATCCGCTTGTCAAGGTGGGCCCGCATTCAGCACTGCAGGTTCGGACGGGTGAGATTCTACGCAACATCGACAAAATGGACGGCAGCGTTGTGTACGCGTCGCTCCTCTCGCGCGACGCATCAGCCGTTGAGTCGTTTCTCGGGACTATAGGCCGTCTGGGCCACGCACTGACGCTAGAGCGTATGACCGGGATCAAGAGGAATAGGACCATAGTGATAGTGACAACATTGCCGCCTTACGTCTTTCATTATGCCAAGAGGTATTGGTCGGGCGAACCGGGGTTACCGCGTATCCGCATCTTAGCGCGCCCGAGGCCAAATGGCGCAAGATGATCCGCATCGACCATATGCCGTGAGTCAAAGATCATAAGATCAACAGCACATCCTGTGCCTGGCCGCTGGCATGCTGGTCATGGTGATTGAGGCGGCACACCAGCTTGCTGATCAAAGCAAGCCCTTTATTATCAACAACGTAACGCTACATTCAGCGCTAAACCTACCGTCGCTTAATACCTAGCGCCGACCGGTCAGTTACTGCTTTTGAAGTTAATTTGTTTCTATGCCTGCGTTAGGACCGGGACGGAAAGGATGCTGGGCAGTTCGGCTTCCGGCTGTGCACACACGACAACAAAACATAAACGTGGTTCGAGAACTGCCATGGATCCATCCAGGTCGTGTATAAACAAGACGCCAACCGAGAATATACGGGAGGCCGCGCGAAAGCAACAACGGGCATCGACAATGGCCGCGAGTACCACGAGGTAGCGGCGGCGTGCTTGACGGCGCTCGAGATCTACGCGGACTGGGGCTTCGATTGCGGCCCCGCGTCCCAGCACATAATGGCTGTGGCGGCCAACAGGCGAGCAGGGCAGCCATTAAAGTCCAGTTGTTTGAAGAGAAAGGAATCGCATATAAATAGGCATACTGAGTATCTTACACACCCTGCGAGATTGGACTGGGATATCTTCTAGCTGATCATTGTGGCAGCCACGTGCGGTCAACAGCAGAGATCCAGACGCACTTCGATCAACCTCGCTAAGATCGACGGCTTTGTGGCCACGGACTGACGGACTTTATAGTGTAGACAGGGGGCTATCCACTTACTTTACTGTCAAGGGAGTATCCTTTATAATCTTGTTTCTCTCAGCCTCTTGCATTACTATAAATTATGTGAATCTTTAAAGCTTTTAATATATTACGTCCAATCGATGTACTTAAAGGTGTTAGTGCCGAAATAAAGATTCTAAGGGATACCACTATGAAGTCGAAGCCCGATCATGGCACGTTGTCTAACGCATAGATTCGATGTCTTGTACATACTGATGATAAACAATGGGTTTCAGCGCGGTCTCGATCTTCTGGCAGCTGCAAACGCGTAGCGGATAAGCTCGCCCTTAACCCTGGGACATCACTAACGGCAGCCAATCCTTGCTCCAGGTAATAGATACGGCGGGGCAATTAAGAAGACACGGCAACAAGGGTAACGATAACAACCCCCCGTACACAACCGGCGTCAACTAGTGCGGGGCTAGGTATAAGAACCCTACCCTCCAATCCATTTACGCAGCCACTCTAACTGCGAAATCGTTTAGATTGATGATAACGATTGCTGCACACTTCGATATGGAGATAAAACAGTTCGATGTGACCAGTGTATTCCTGAATGCGTCGAGGAGCGGCGAGAAACCTGTGGTGTGTTAGCTCCCAGATGGGCTCAAGGTCACCAACAAGGCAATGCTGCTCAATCGCGCACTCTACGGTTTAAGAGACTCGCCGCTACTATAGTATCGTAAGTTCTCACGGACTCTCAAGCTCAATAGTATAATTCCGTCGCCTGAGGAGCCCTGCTTATTCTACACGGAAGATCGCGATGTCTTTGTCGTGTTCTATGTCGATAATTTCCTAGTACTTTATCGCAAAGAACACGAGAGGCAGGCCCAGGGTATTAGAGACGGGATCAAGGGAGTATACGAGCTAAAAGACCAAAGCGACATTAGTCAGTTCCTTGGAATAAAGGTGATAGAGATCGCAAAAAGCGAACGACCACTCTGCTCCATGACTAGTACATTGAGAAGGTGGCAGCTCGTTACAACCTAAACAACAAAAGCTGGACACCTGTTACACCGTTACCGTTCCGAGAGCTCGAAAGGTTTCTTGGGAAAGCGACTAAAGCGGAGATCGAGGTGTTCTAAGAGTGCGTAAGCTCCATACTGTATATTGCAATCATGATCCGTCCAGATATTGCACACGCAGCCTTATAGCTCTCCAAGCACTTGACTAATCCTGGTCCGCAGCACTTGAAAGCAGCCAACCAAGTGATCCGATATTTCAACGCAACCAGATATTTAGGGATCACATACGGCAAATGGAACACGGGAGCTCAAGCTCTGCTCATTGCCGGAGACGCCTCATTCGCAAACGACGTCGAGACTCGGAGATCCTCCCACGGATATCTTATTTCGCTGTTCGGGAGTGCGATCATTTGGAAAGCGAGCAGACAGAGCACGGTGTCGACTTCGAGAACCGAAGCAGAGCTCAATACGCTTGGGGCCACTAGTAAAGAGACCATGGCGCTGCACCGACTTTTCAGAGATATCCAGCTCGATCTAGAAGAGCCGTGGACTATCTTCTCGGACAACACACAAGCGATCAGGCTGGTGGTTAGAGAAAACGAGAGAATAAGCATACAGCTCTGCCATGTAGATATCCAGAACATGTGGCTCAGACAGGAGCATAGCAAAGGGACGTTCAAGGTGGTGTATCTAGCAACTGATCAGATGCCAGCCGATGGATTAACCAAAACGCTGTTGAGAGCGCAGTTCGAGCACTTTAGAGCTCTCATCAATCTGCAAGACGCAAGTCACATGGTCAAGGGAGCGAAAGAATAAAAAAAAAGGGGCAGACACATTCGTTAATTCGTGAGCAGAACACTGCCCCAGACACAGAGTACCCATTGTGATCCCATTGGGATCACATTACACATAACCGAGAATACCAAACATACCAATCCTCAAGACCCGAGATCCTAATCATTCCAACAATTCCCGAACCTTCTCAACATTTTCTTCAATGCTTGACAAGCACGCACTAACATCCTGCGACAGTCCCGGTCGCATGCGAGACAACGACTGCTCCATGATAGTTCCAGAACGAAGACCGGGGCGACTGCCAGGGCGTCCAGAACTTCCCCGCAACGGGGTCGCGATCTTCGAAACCAAACCCGAATTCTCACAAAACGTTTCCTCTGTTATAGACATGGCGACCCGTACAGCCGTGCGAGCATTGGTGAGTTCCTGAATAGATAGTCAATTAAATGCAGCGATTATCGGACACATCAAAGAACTCACCCGAGCCGGCGGATCTGCTTGATCTAAAACATCTGCGAGCAGTAGAGCGAACGGGATGATGTGCATTTCACTGTGATCGTAGTTAGCATGTAGACGCAACCAAGAACGGCTCGATTACATACAGAGGCACACAAGTATGTTCAGACGCACAACGCCAGCAGTGCGTGCTGCCACCCACGATGTCGTAACAGCGGCCGTCCGGGGCTTCTCCTTGAACGCCCTTCCGACCGGCCAATGTAGAACGAACACAGGCTTCACACGGGACAGCTCTCTGATCGCCTTTGAGAGGAGGCTTGTTTGGCGACTTGCTCGCCCGATTGACTGGTGTAACCACGGGATCATCGTTACCACCCGACTGTGCTCCGTCATCATTGTCGGACTCATTCAGCGAATCTTGCTGATTAACGACAACACTATCGACCGTACGGCGCCGACGCGAGGGTGTCGCGGGAATACTCTCGTCCGAATTCGAGGACACGAAGGTGACAGCTCGATCCTGCTTCCTAGGAGCCGACATCTTGGGGAAAACGTGCTGCGACGATCGAACCGCTGACGGAGATCGTGGAGCTCCAGGATAAACCCAGAGACCTGGTGAGGGAACCCGAGCCTCACTATCACTAACGAAAGGATCCGGAACATCCGGAGGGGGCACGAAACCCAACTCGCGATCAGAGGAGCCGAGACGATCGTTTAGATCATCATCGTCGTCGTCGACGGGGGAGCGCACGGGAGGAGCGTCCGACTCATGATCACTCGAACCGTGATCGCTGGACAACTCCTGACGAGCGCCCACACAAAATGCTGCCGCAACAGCCTCGGCCTCAGCTTGTTCTTCAAACTCAGCACGGGCAACGGCCTCGGCGGCCCGGAGCAGACGCTTCTGTCTCTTACGCTCTTTACGGGCAGCGGAGGGCTGAGATCGAGAGCGCTTCTTCTTCTTCTTGGGCCTATCCCATGCAGATGATTAGCTCGTGTGTCGAACAACTGATCTCAGGGATTGAACTTACTTCTCGGAAGACGACACCTGGTGTCGAGGGGGTCGCGAATCGGTCGAGGGAGTAGAAGGAGGCATGATGATCAATGGGAGCTGTCTGCACGTTAGACAGCCAGTCGCAATGATCTGGGGGGTGCACACATGATCACTTACCTGTGTCGGGGAACAAGAACTGAA
This sequence comes from Xylaria sp. Z34, assembly GCA_037356055.1. Taxonomy (NCBI): domain Eukaryota; kingdom Fungi; phylum Ascomycota; class Sordariomycetes; order Xylariales; family Xylariaceae; genus Xylaria; species Xylaria sp. Z34. The sequence continues at coordinate 55,047 of JBAWJW010000060.1, read as the reverse complement.
TTGACAATAATGACTGACTATTGGAATCAGTTATCCAACATGGGAAGATCATGGGGAGCACCTTGAACTTACCGGAGCGTTGATCATGAGGGGCCAGAGAAGAGAAAGAGAAACGAGAGCACGAAGGAGAAGCAAAGAGAGTTATTTATATTTGGGCGACTGGTGCGGGCAACGCGGAGTGATTGTGCGTTGCCCAGCAGCCCGACCAGTCGCCCGCTCACCTTTGAATCAAATGAATAATCGTGCCCGCAGCTACAAGTGATCGCAGCACCCCGCGTTGCCTGGGTGAAGCCTGGCCGCGATCACAAGTAGCCGCGCGCAATCCGCCAATGGCAGAATGATCGCGATACACTCGAGCACGCTGGTGCAATGATCGTGGCACTTAATAATATTGAGTACGCTTGGCCACGACCACTGCACCAGCCTGCACTCACCTTTCTGGCATCCCACAACCATGTGGTGGTTTATGGTTTGTGAGTTGTAAGTGGGAGCGTTTGTGATCTGAGAGATCACCCGTTTTTATAGACGGAGGTGAGCCCACTGCAACCACCGCAACTGCCTTGACACAGATCAACGCACCTACCAGAGATCAGAATGGGAATTGAATAATGGTTTCCAGGTTGCAGATAGATTTCTCTTGTGTAAAATAAAAAGCAAGTGAATGATCAGATTGATCCGCCAGGCACCTTCCCCCGAATACCACACGGATCCGGGGAAGGGTGGGGGTGTGTCCAAAGGCACTTGCGGGATCAAGGCGAGCACTGAGCGACTCCGGAGCGGAAGAACTTGAATCCTGAGCGCCCGGCCTATTTAAACTGATCGTGGAAGATCACCCAACCTAGGTAGAACTTAGAAAATAACATCAGATCACCTGTGAACACTCTGGCAGATCGCTTAAGCTTTCCCGCCGGTCCGACATACTTCCACTTTGCTCTGTCGATTAACTTCTTCGTCAGATAATTTGAACTACAGTATGTTTTACAGTATTACTGTCATGGAAAAACTACTATAATTTAGACTAGATTATGTTTTACAGTATTACTGTCATGGAAAAACTACTGTAATCTAGACTATAATATGTTTTACATGTAAAGGGGCAGCGGCCCAACTTAACAAACTAGAGGCCCCTTGGTTGCCGAGGCAAGGAAGCCTTCGTTTTTAGGGATCGTATCGTTAATCGTACCGTAACTAAGTCGTTTTACAGGCTTATTTTACAGGCCTACGGGAATCTACCGCACAACTTAACCATCTATCTACAACACACTTTTGTTACGTAGTAGTTTTCGTTTCGAGATTTACCCGCCCGTCTCTGTAGCACTAGACAAACTAGCACTAGACAAATAGTTAGATAGCTTGTGTTCTGTTTGTTTTTGTATTCGTTTCAAGCTTTGGGCAGGTTTTGGCTTGCCCGCGATACGTTTAAACGCCGTAAACACCTCGCCGATTCGCCGGCTTACGTGCGCGGGCTAGCCTTTACCGCTCACGTTCCCCCAATATACGTTACTACCTATGTATTCTGCCCTGCAGTGTGCTGTAGATAAGGGGCTCCTTCGTCGCGGAACGCGCGCGGATGGTTTTTCCTTGTCACCACTTTTCTACCTCCCACGAAGGGGGCGGTTTTCAGTCGTGTTCGGCGAGGCCTTAACCTACCTACAGGTGGTTAAAGTTGTCCGGAATAATACTTTCGGAAGCTTCGTGATCGGAAGCCTCAGAATCTAAGGCAGCCGCGACAAGCGGCGGCTATGTCTGCTGCCTAGCGTATCGTCGATAATGTTGCCCTTAGCAAGGAGGTTAAGTAGTGTATCCTATTTGGAACAAGACGAGCTTTAAGACTATTTTTAAATAATATTATGACCGACGGGTACGCTACTAGGCAAGGCCATGTATGATTATAATATATCTTGCTACGGCTGTATTAATCTTAATAAAACTTAAAACCGCACGCTGGCCACCGATATCCTTGTGGCCCTGCTCAAGCATGTTGATCAGATCTAAAGCTTATCATGATGCTTGATATGCTCCTTATATGCGCCCCTCCTTGTTATGCTAGGCAGAACTTACACCATCGAGATCTTCTACACGCCAGAGCTCGAGAAGTAATTGTATCGAATACGCTATATGGACTGTTCTGCAGGTCCATGCTAGGGAAGCCGAGGGTGAAACCTTGTTGTTCTTGCTGGAGTTGCTTCAAGACTTCTCTTAAGCTCGCCGACCTCTTCGTGATAGCTGGGGACATGTCCTCGAGCCTGACCTTCATCAAGAGCAACTCAGCAATCCCAGCCTTGGGGTACGTCGGAATGTCAAAGCTGTAGGGGACGGCGCTCGCGTTCTTGCTCATATCCATGATAAAATACTACATCATAAAAAGGAATGCGAAAACGATCACGATAGACGAGATCGCATATGCTAGACGTACTAGCATATCGTGGAGATTCTCTACGAGTTACACATGCAGACGGGCTTGCCCTCGGTCACGAAGGGCAGCTTACGCTACCTCTTGAGGTATAGGATGCCTGGTATAGGATTTCGAAAACGACCGCGCTCGGCGCTTACATGAGGTACACATTCGCAAAGATAATCACGAAGGCGACCGTATCGAAGATACCGAACAAGACCCCGAAGGAGAATCTGACCAAAGGAGAACTCGAACAATATATTAAGCTACGATACGTATATAAACTTCGACTAACACACGATCATGCTCTGCAACTCCTCGCGATTATGTTAATAACATCCTGCTTCTTAGGTATCAATATGCTTACTTGCGTTTTGTAGTACGAGGAGTACTCCTTGCCCACGTTCACAACCTCAAACATATCCGAGCATCTTGATCGCGTCTAAAACAGGCTCCAATATTACGCGCTCCCTAAAGCACATGTTCGTGTCTATGGCTCTGTTTGTCCCCATTGTCTCAGCATACCCGACGCCGAGTCTATGTTGCTAGAAAGCGTAAGCGCTCTAGTTGCGCTCACCACGGAGGCGACGAGCGAGCTGGATGTCCTTCTGTAGAAGTTGTTAGTACACGTGTTAATTAACGCGCGATTACAGGCGCACTGACCGCCTGGACCGTTACGCGCTTGCCGTGAATAGCGCACAGGTTACTGTCCTCAAAAATAGAGACGAGGTAAGACTCCACGGACTCTTGAATAGCTTCGAGAGCAGAGGTCTGGAAGCGAAGATCTGACTTCATTTCTTGAGCAATCTCACGGGCCTGTTTATATTGCGTTAGTATAGTAGTGAGTGGTGGATTGGTGTAGGGTGGTATTGAGTAAAAAGGCACGCGTTGCGTAGTTAGCCACGATCGCGGGCGAGGCAATCAAGTCCAACAATGACGAGGAACATGAGGCTACTCGTGGAGATATAGGAATTTGATGCGACTTACGAGACGCTGGAAGGGGAGCTTGCGAATCAGTAACTCAGTCGAATGCTGATACCGACGAATCTCACGAAGAGCGACGGTACCAGGCTTGTAGCGGTAAGGCTTCTTCTTGACACCTCCGGTGGAGGGAACCGACTTGCGAGCGGCCTTGGAGGCGAGCGGCATTTTCGGCGCCTTGCCACCGGTCGACATCTGCGCTTTCTGCTTAGTGCGGGCCATTGTAGATGATAATAGCTGAGGTTAAGAAGTTGATAAGTTGAGAGTTTATTGATGAAGAGACGCGATGGTCTAAGCAGTGGTTGATGGTTGAGTGTGTGAGTGTAGAGATGGAGAGTTGTAAGTGGGGGAGTTTTGGATAGAGAGAGAGCCTTGGAGAGAGAGCCTTGGAGAGAGAGCCTTGGAGAGAGAGCCTTGGAGAGAGAGCCTTGGAGAGAGAGCCTTGGAGAGAGAGCCTTGGAGAGAGAGCTTTAAGTAAGCGAGAGAGTTTTGGATAGGTAAAAGAGAGAGGGAAAGAGCTTTGGGTAAGTGAGGAAGGAGCTTGATTTTTTTCGCATCAGCGACGCGCCCGCCATAGATCAGCTGATTGGTCATTCGGATACCTCGAATAAACCCCTCCAGCTCAGAGATAGAGACAACCTTGAAGTAGCTAGTTCTTCACTAACAACTACCGCAAGCTCCTACTTCCACCTACCCCTTGAGAGGCATAGTTCTAACGATAGCTATCTCAGATTATACTGATCTCTCCACCACTTTTATATCCCCTCCGGCTTCTCGCTTAGGAACGTACCTTGCCTTCTTTGCTACGCAGCTCCCGCGCTTAAAGTCCGTGGGCAACGAGATCCCCATGTTCGACGACGACCAGGCCGAGTTGTAATTTCTTTACTCGCGCAGCTATAGCAACAGTCCCACAACAACGGACATTACTACCTATTACGCTCCTTATCATGACCGTGGACGAGAACACTATCTTTGACTCCTCGAATGAAGAGCTAGCCGTTGCTGACTGCACGCTCGCTGTTTTGGTAGGCGAGGCTGAGACGGAAAATGTGGACATGAACATGGACGTGGACGCAGAGGCGGAAAAGCGGACACTACGGCTGCTTCCTGAGCGCATGATCGACCTACTCTCGCGGCTGACGGCGCCGGGCGTGCTAATGCCGTTAACGCTGCTGCGCCCCTTAATACCTACGGGACGCCGAGACGGGCAGTGTGAAAAGGCGTGTGGATGTTGCGTTTAAGTAGTAGGCAAATATCAGTCACGTGTGGGAAGATCACCTGACTGAACCCATTAAATGTTTTATTTAAGCTTAGTTGGCATATTTTCAAAATTCGCCAGGTTGTTGCACTTTATTGTAACGTTATTTTTATTAAAAATATCTTCTCCAGAGGTTAAGGGGACTTTACCGATACTAGTTTAGCCAGATTATAGCCCCGTAATAGTAGCACTAAAAATCCAGTCCATCCTCTGTGTGAAGCTGGTATTAAGACGATAAAAATGATGAAGACACAGAATGTGTGGCCTGTCCTCTGTTGAGATCGTCGAGGGTTAATGATTTATTAGTACGGGCTGCTGTTAGGAATGCTGCCATGCTTTAATTATTTTGGGCGGATTGAGCTGCCAGAAAGGCTGCCATGTTACGCGTAAGTCTCTGCCCTTGCGGTTGCATAGAGTCTTGACGAAGGTGCTAAGTAGCTTTTGTAGTAAGTAGTTCTCCTATTATGGTTGAATATGAGAGGTTTAGGCTTAGAGCGAGGGTTTTCTGGTGACTGTAGGGAAGTGAACGTAAACTCTATTAATCTTTTAAGTGCGAGATCTGCGTCGTCAAGCGGGGTGTTAAAGAATCTGCTGTTAAACCTTGACCGAGGGCGCGTGTCCGGCTGAGCTTTCCTAGGTGGTTGTGGATAATCCTTAGATTAGTCAGTTACGAATCGCTTTCGCCAGGACCTGGGAAAAGCTCGAAGCTCAGTTTTAGATTTAACCTATTCGAAGGAGTAAGATCCGCTTCGAGGGCAGGTGCTAAGGAAGACGAGACAATAAGTGCCGCTATGTTAGGGTGTCCTGTAGCGTAAAACATGCGAATTTGGCGACCAAAGAACTGTGTGAGTAGAAGTAGGCTAATGTCGAGTTACCCGTGGTCGGGTTGGTGCGAGTAGCTGGTCTAGATGTATGAGAGGCAAAAAAGATAAGTGCCCAGCGCTTCTGGTCGACATCTTGTAGGTGAGCAAACACGAATCCTCCGGTGCCTTCTACCTAAGTAACTGCATGTTAATTAATGCTGGAAATAAAATCTATGTTCGCTTACGTCAGCAAAATGCCAAGAGGGTTGCATTTTACTGGAAGGGTGACGGGTGGCGGGTTGGTAGAAAAAGCGCTAACCGCGCAGCTTATGATCATGTGACCTAACAGACGATCGTTCCATCCATCGATTTCATACATGGCAGTACAATCTATCTCGAAGGATGTCAAGAAGGCCAGTTGAATATATCTCTTTGTCTGTGGATGCTTGCCGTGCTTCGGGGCGGAGACACCAACCAGTATTACCAAATACGTAGCATCGCACAAAGACCCCCTCTCGATACGTAATCAATCATTTCATCAAAATACGCTGCAGTTCCAAACGTCGAACTCGCAGGGTCCCAGAACTGGAATTACATTAAACTGTGGGGGAAGGAGGGAAGTTTCACGTACACGGCACCTCGAGAAGCCATGATTGCACCACAATTCTGCCAAAATCGGGCGCCTTCCCCTCGCTGCGAACTACTAATTTCAAATCCGGTTGTGGACTGATTTGATCGAAATCTTCCGCAGCAGCACTCAACTCGTGTCTTTTGCAACAACAACCCCCCTCCCCTTCCCTTCCATCAAATCGCACCTATCCTAATATGCACTGGCGGCAGTCGCGCTGTTGAAATTGATATCTGCCTGGCGCATTCAGCTAATGCACACTCATCCTTCGTCCCTATCGCCGCAGCATTCTCTTTCACTCGCCAACGTCAACGCATTGCGCAGGTCGCGCATTTCAAACCTTCGGCCTATTTCCGTCTTCACACGTTCCTACATTAATTACGCAGAACAGCACCACAAATTGCCGGCCCAGCAGTTATATCTTCCCTTAAGCAATTCGTCTGCCATATTTGAGAACTCAACACGCAGCGCGGATGGCTCATCAGCAAGAAGACTGGGCGCTGCGTACCGATGCTGCGCCAACTCCACGCTCGGTAGCCCCGAGCCTTGATGCAAATCAGCTCAGAGACATATTCACGCGATTACCTACGGAGGTTAGTCATCTGCCCTTGGTGGGGTGCGGATACTGACCTCGGTAGATTCAATGGCGAATCTTGAGATATCTATTCAGCTTCGAGGGAGCCGTGCGCCCCATTCCCGTGGCTACTAATGCGGTGTCCAGCTATCGACGTGGGAATAATTTTTATTTCCGCGAAATCCAGGGCGGTAACAAAGCCCCCACGTCCACTACAGTTCGAGCAGTGCTTTTCCAGACACGACTCATCCAGCGTCTATTAGTACGTTGGGACGAAGGAGAACTTTACTTGTCAAAGCAAGGAAGTAGTACTGAACCCGTTAACCACTCTCGCCTGACCTCAAGCAGCTGCGCCGGTGATATCTACGGAGCTATGGATTTCTCGTTCAAAAACATCGAACACTGCATACATTACCTCTCCTCCATCGTGCCCGACCGTCTCGCCGCCATCAAAAGCCTACGGTTTGTGCACAGCGGCAGCCCCTCTACTTTGCGCCGCATTCTGTGGTCTTCTCCTCCAGGATATGCCGGCCTCCACGGGTCTATCCCCTCACCGCCCCCTCGATGTCTCAAAGTTGCTACCGCCCTAATCATGCTGCTCAACTGGGGCCTGACACGCGGCCGCGGCTTCAAACACTTCACCATTGTGATCGAGGGTCCGGATAAATGGAGTAACCTAGAGCTAGGCGCAGAGATCGGGCTAGATGACTTTGAAGAATATATAACGACGATGGAGGATACCATCAAGGTAGCGAGGCACGATTTCCACCGGGTCTGCCTTCTTAATCATCCCGGTCTGAGGCTTGAGTTTCAGATGCAAACTGGTCGACGATACTCTCTCGGCAGCGATATCCGAATTACAGAGGACGATGTGACCGACACGCTACTAAGCAAACAAACCGCTCTGCTCACTAGTATTGGAAATGTCCAGACACGACTTCGCGATAGGCAGAATCGACTCTGCGAGTACATCGCACGAAGGAGCATCGATTGCTCCGTCTTTCCCCACCTCCGACCCACTACGGAGACGGAGATTGAAGAGAGTACTGCCTTCTTGCGCCTTGACTTCCCCGGCTTCTGCAGAGCGCTCCCCCCCAATGGTGACGTATCGCGCCGAGGCCATTCCTACCTGCCGGACCAACCAATCGCGAAAAGAACACGCAGCCGCTGTGGCCGTCGAACCGTCGCGGGGACCTCGGCCATCGTCCGCCCTCTAGGATACACGGCTGATACGAGTTCTATCCAGACGATTTGGATCCGGAGTCTATATTAGCAGCATCGGCTCGCGATGGTGAATCACGTAATCAAAATTCGAGGCGCGGGCACGGAATTCGAAACACGAATATGTCCAGTATATGAAGCGATAGATCGCTCGTTTCTCGCTGCGGCACATCAATATTATAGGGGCCTTATCACGTGCGGAACGGCTGGCCCGGATACACCTGAGCCGCGGCATATGGCCCAACTGCTGAACAGCTTCCTAGATCATCCCTCTTCCAATCTCACGACAGCTTTCGGAGTGAATGGCAAGCCGGATCTTAATAGAACGAGCTACACAGCGTGCCGAGTTTGGGAGAGGTTGCTGGAGCAGCTCCAGGCTGAGTGGCCGGCACAAGATGATATATAACTATATTCAGGATTGATTGGTAAGACACAATAGCGATGAATTAATATTCGGTCGTGCGATCTCGGGACTGACAGATGGGCTAGGACACGGTAATCAAATGATCTAGGGCGAAACAATGAACTATACACACATTACGAACTGTTTCCGCAGCTATTTGCAGTATCACCTTAACAGCGCTTCTACCCAAGTCGCCCGGTTTCTCACAAGACGTCAAGCTTTCGCCAACCGCTTTTATAATCTAGCTATCACTAATATGGCCGACACCTTAGCCTACGACCATCTCGATACTGCAATGGGGAGAGGGATTCTATTGCCAAATAGAACCAAGAGGAGAGGACAACTGTAATTAGCTAGATCATTTCGCTGCCGAGCTAAGCCTTACGCTAGCTGCTGAGTTGGGCTGAATGGCACAATGGATCACACTAGAGAATACCAGACGAACTCGCTCCGTGAATCTGACAATCGCGCTTACGGGTATACGATCTCCGACCGCAGCCCGACGAGTTCCTTGCTAATTGTATACTCTCCTCTTTGATAATACCTCCGAGCCCGGGCCAGGGAGGTAATACAGTTATTACGCATCCCGGACTAGTGACTCTGACGAGAAACTGCCCGACCAATTAGAGCGAAAGGCAGTTCAGTAGATTCCGAGAGAGTCAGCAACAAACGTGACGAAAGGTCAAGTGGCAGTCCGGAAAACGAGGTCGTAAGTGGCGAAGATGCCTAAATCCGACAGCCGCCACTGTTTCATTAATCTCTCCACTAAGGTTCTGTATTAATTAGAGTTTGCGCCACTCTGCCTCTAAGGAGCATCCTCGAACGCCTACATTCGTAGCTCGCTACAGAAAACGCCCTCTGCTCGCCATTCCCAGATGATGCCGCCGTAAAGTCTGATCGCTGGTGGGACCTACGAAAAATAAGCTAGTACACAGGCCTACGACGTACATTGTCGCGCCGTCTCGCCTCCAACGTCTGCAACGCCGGCAGCAGATGTACTTGGCGCCGATACAATGGCCATTGTAGGGGCGTCGGCCCACGCTAGATTACGTCAGACCACATCTCAGAGTTGAGATGGCGTTGATGTCATTAACCAAATTCACCGGCAGAGGTGAGGTCTTCTGCCCGCGCGAAAAACTCGCGATTCGCAACTACGGTCGCACGTAACTGTAGTTATTTTCCCGGCCTTCATTCTTCACGGGGAATCGTCTCCCGCGTAGACTAGACTCATCCGGAGATAAGCCTTCTATAGGTATATATGCAGTTTATAATCAGTTCGGTAGCACCCCTCGATAATGTAATTATAAAGATCTGACGCCAGTTTTATTGTTATATAGAGACAGGAGCTAGCTTAATTTGCAAACAAGCACGGGCTCTCAACATGCTGATAGTCCGATCGCACTGACATCCTCTTTCCATCCATATTCAACCAACGGGACCAATTCCTAATCATAGACAATCTACTCGATAGCTACAGATAGCCAAACATACTTCGTCTAATAGAGCAAGGCTTTAGTCCCGCCTATATCAACTTCCACGGTCAATCAGAGCGCGGTCGGGAGACGATAAATCGCGGTACAAACGGCAACTGCTACTTCTTCTGTCTCACGTCAGTTGGTCCCACGGAATACCTTCGTTCATCCAATCGTTCAGTGCATTGTGATTCCGTCGACGGCGTAGCCGAACCAACTCGACGAGGTTTTCTTTGCACTGGAGCGCCACAATCACGGGCTTCATGACCTGTCCTGGGCGGTCCACTCTCGCGGCCGCTTGATCTTCATCGATGGTTTTGGGAGCGGGCTCCATCATCACGCAGTAGTTCGCTCGCTGGCAGTTTAGTCCGCACGCGGAGATCTTGTACGTCGTAATGATGATCATATTCGGCGATACGTCTGAACACGACGAGTTGAGTTCCTTCATGATGCTACTGCGGCTGTAGCCATTATCCGGACTTATTGGTACGGAGCCATTCAAGCATACCACCTTTACATCAGGGTACTGGCGGGCGAGGAGCATATAGGTAATGAAGGCGGATGAAGGCGAATCTGTGAATACCAGCATGTGGCGAATATTTGTCCCGTCCGCCGGGCCCGGATCTTCTCTCGTTCCCGGTCTGCCCCTATACGCTATCATCTCGTCCACGAATTTCGTGAGTTCGTCATACTTCGAAGACTGATCCGACAGCGTTTGGCAATACCTCGCCAAAGGAGACTGATTCAGAGCCTCTGTCATAGCGGTCCAGCTGCTGGTGACGAATGCTTTCTAGGCATCGAACCCGACTCTATTGACATGTTCGTGCTTCAGATCATCTCCCGAAATCGAGCTCCTCTGCAGAAGATCTGCCAGGAGCGGGTAGGTTTGGCTACGTCGGAGGAACGCCCAGGCGTCGGACGATGTTTTATGCATCACCCTGTTGATCTGGTGATCTTCGGGGCTGTTGAATATTCTACGAACAACATCTTCCACGGTTGGCTCGGGTCCTTGCTGTCCGTTCTGCATCCAATCCAACCGCAGCTGCCGATGATAGATGTCAATACAATCACGGACGCGGGCAGCCAAGGACCTGCAGGCGGTTTGACCCCTGCCCGGTTTTATCGGGCAATCAATCCTTCGAATGTCGGTCTTTCTGGGTTTGTACCCGATTAGCCTTCCTCTGAAACTGTCGGTAGGTTGTCGAGCCATGACGAGTAATGGGACTAACTTCTTCTCGGCTTCTATCAACTTCTCTTCGCGGGTTGGTTTGTTATTCTGGGGAACCCCCCCTCGGCGCGACATCTCAGCTCTCGGTGTCTTTCCGGTTTTCACAATGGAATCGTAGGCTGCCTGTAGTGACTCCATCTCCCGTGCATTTGTATAGCCAGCAATGCTGACATTTCCACGACGGTCGTCCGGTTGCACTCTTTCGCACTCGAGATGGTGATGAACGAAGTTTGTCAGCAATCCGGGGCCGCTTGAAGAAACAGACCCCGACAATCCGAACGCCGCCGGCTTGAACCCCGCCGCGATATCATCTCGAATATCGGCAAGAAACCTAAAAGGTAGAGTAGGGTCTAACAGCGTGCCTTTGTATCGATGGAATTCATCAAAGAACAGAAGCGCCGCCCCCAGCCGCTTATTTCGATCACTGTACGCTGCTTGCAGCTGTCTAGTGGTAAGTGGGCTGGTCAAGATGAAATGGCGGCTGGCGCCTGTGCGACCTTCTACTACCTCTTCAGTCATCGTGGATACGCCCCGGACCGGCCGACCGCAACTACTGTCTATGACGCGAGAGTCAGGACTATGCTTCGGAAAGTCGTAGAAGAGAGTTAGACTGAGAGATCGCGCGGCCGGGTGATCTCGGTCGATTATGTTGCCGAACTCCTCTTGCCAGTGGCCCAAAAGCGTCGCCGGTGCCACAATAATCGTAGGGAGATCCAGAAGACTGGTCACAATCTTGTAGGGCAGTCCGGACCGAACACACGTACACTCAGTAGGATATGGCGAATTTCCCTCACTCGGGCATGTGTCATTGGCATCGGGGCTTGCATCTTCCGGTAAATGTGGGCGGCCGCCCGCCATCTCTCCACTGCGCCAAAACTCACACACCTCGGAATGAAGCTTGGCCATCATGGCGTAGAGAGCAGCCGCAGTAATCGCAGTAGTTGTCTTACCAAGTCCCATGCCATCCCCTAGCAATCCACCGCAGATATTGCGTTTAGCCTTCTGAGTTAATATCCACCAGGCACCGTGGAGTTGATAGGCGTAGATGGGCCTCTTGAATCCCGGAAGCAGGAAACTAACTGCAGTAGTAGAAGCCGGATGCTTGATCATCTTAAGCACCTCGAGCCATTCTGGATCGGTAGCGTCGCGGTTTGCGTTACGACCTTGGTATTCCGAAACGCCGGCGGGATTGTTGTCGTTCGTATCGAGGTCCACCTCGTCATTTGTATTACGACCTCCATCACCACCAACATCACTATCGTCGCTGTCGTCGCTGTCGTCGCTAATGCTGACGATATCGTCGCTGTCGTCGCTGTCGTCGCTGTCGTCGCTGTCGTCGCTAATGCTGACAACATCGTCGCTGTCGTCACTGTCGTCGCTAATACTGACGGGATCGTCGCTGTCGTCGCCAAGGAGGATGGGATTGGGCTCCGAGCCAGCCTGCTCGTGCTCTTTTTTCACGCGCTTCGCCGGAGCCATAATGTCAACGTCGGCACCCATTCCCGCTGGATTCAAAGAGCCGGTGATCTCGTTCTCGTCGTCGGATTGGCCTCGCTTCCGCGAGCTCCCGCCCAAGGCATCAGCCGAGAAAATCGCGGGTCGGGTTTCACCCCCGTCGGGGACCAGCCGCTGCGCAGCTTCTGCTTCCGCTTTTATAGTCGGCGCGATTCTTTCACTCGGTCTCGTTAGTATCACGCGTGAACCTGAGGGGTAGCGACAGGAACATACTGGCTACCCTGCGCCGAGCCCGGTGCGGATGCGTTACCAGCAGACGTAGGCAGACGAGCGAGGCGCGACATTGCCGATGAGTCGCTCGAGACTGGCCGCATATGATGACGCCAGTTACGTAAGGCTAGACGCACGATGATGAAAATATGCCTCTGCTTCAAAGTTTCGAGGTGGAGGGCCGTAAAGAAGTGGTCATGAGCTAGTCTCGAGTCGAGTAACATAGCGCCATCGACCCCTTCGGCCCGAAGACATCGCGCAAAAGCTTGATGCGAACCGATTTCTTCATTCGGGTCATTGATCGACAGCCAATCATGCAACTGTGCGACCACCTCGTCAATGGTCCAGGTAGATGGGTCGGCCATGCTGCGAAGTAGGAGGTGATAACTAGCACGTATACGAGTGGTGGGAGGAGGGTAAGGTTTGGTGTGTGTGTATAGGGAATGGATTCGTAGGTTCCTGAGACCGTTAGTTACGGCCTGGCAAAAGAACGAGGCGGAACCAAGGGAGATTCAACTGACCTACGCTGTAATCTCGCGCGGCAGACAGACGTGCGGGCGAGTTGTAAATGCGTTGCCGGCTCGGGAGATTTACGAGGATTTAGAAAGATCGTGATGAAGGAGATGAGATGGCTGCCTAGAAAGAAGCAAATCAACAGAAGCTAGAAGGTGTAGGAAGGTGCGTTGACTGAGGTGCGCAGCGGCAAATCCGTGCAAAAGTGGAAGGAGCATCGCAACTGCCGGTCTGGAGACACTGCTGCAAACACCTCCACGCTGAATGAATTTGTATGTAAAAGACCCCAGTGCTCGAGGTAAACCCTACTTGGTACTGTTCGCCATAAAGCATTCTATCCTCGACATCTCTATGCTAAAAATGAATAAGTAAATCAGCAGGTAGAGAAGTGGCAGCGCCTTGAAGCCAACTTACCTTGATACTCTGCGCCACGCCGAGCCCATCCGTTCTGAACGTATTAACGCCGAAAATAAACCTGCAGATACAAAATATTTACCACAACCTGAGGCAAACTCCTCATCAGACTGGTCGCCACCATGTGGCAGTTCGCTATAACACGCCGAGCCGGGTAGGTGCCATCGTATGAGCCTGTGTGGGTTACATCATATCCGAACTCGAGGGAAGAGGCGATAGCTTTTATTGAATCTTCTTCACGGCACTATCTGCTAATTAGGTAGTGATGACAATATAGTGCTATACGTCTTTTCGCGATAACCGCACTTACGAGTATTTGTTTTAGATAAATAAGCATCGGGTAGAAATCCTACGTTGTAGCTAGTGTGGGCCTAGGTTCATATTATTATCAAGTAAATCCGATAAGTTCCGCACTGGGCTTTATGAGGTGGGTTGTTTGGCGTAGGGATAAGGCTGCATCATTCACTGGCGGACTCAGTAACCTGATAATACGTCCCCTCTCTCCGGCTTGTTCGGCTGTTGGTAATTTTACGTCTACTGGGTATTCTGCACCTAATGGGTTTTGATTATACACCATCTTTGATTTATTGATTCGTAAACCTAATCTGAGTCATCACCACTGACGTACATATAACTATCGCCGCTCGCTGCTGTTAGAATTGAATCGGAACTATCTGATTCTTCTTCTTCCGAGTCGCTAACCTGCACACTTAGGTTTCGATCCAGGTGGTCCTTCCACGCGGAAAGACGGAGCTCAAGTCCCCTTTGCTGTGACAAACAGGCGGCTGCTTTGCTGCTCTCAGGTAAGTTAAGCTGTACTGCGTCAGCAGCCGGTATCATGCGGTTCGTTTGGAGACCCGGAATGCCTGGCTGGGCAAGAATGTCCACCGCCAGAAATGGTATGTCCGCTTCCTTGCAATATGCACGGAAGCGTGACGAGCCGAGTGCGAGCCGCCGACGGGTGCCGCTGGAGATGGCTGCTCGAAGGAGAAATGATCCCGACCTTTCCCGTCTGTAGTCGTAAGGTACTCCATCAGCGCTGTATAGCCGGGGTGGACAGCGGCGCTGTCTTCAGCGCGTGCACCGCGCCCGCAGGCGCGAGCCATATGGTTCCATAGCCAGCCATCATCAGAGTGTTTGATCTGGGAAGACACGGAGGACCACAGAGCTTGGTCCAGCAGATTGGAGACATCGCGGAGCGAGAGCTGCGCATCGCCTATCCCTCTGCTAGAAAGCCCCGGACAGCAGTACGTGAGCCAGAAGAAGCCGAGCCACTCATATTCCTCCCCCCTAAATTCCCTCCGCTTGGCTGTTTGCGTGTGGAGGAATTTCGTGAGCTCGAAGTTGGGGGTGACGAAAATATACGATCCGGCATACGCCCTGCAGTACTCGGACCAGTCATCTCGCGAGAGCTTCGAGCCACGCGGGATATCGGAGTTGTCGAACATGCGCCTCCAGGCGGTCTGAACAAGGTTATAGCGTTGGACGAAGCCCTTGCCCTTCCACGCGGCAGTGTCTTCCATTCCCTCCAGCATCGAGTGGACATAGACTGACCAAGACCGATATCCGAGGTTATCGAAATAGTCCTCACGGGGATCCCGAGGCAATCGTTGTTGGGCAAACAAAGGCGTTTTCGCTAGAGGGCCACGAGAGGATCGGTGATTTTTATCATGGAGGCTTCGCCTTCTCGGATTCTGAGTATACGCAGGACTTCGACATGAAAGCGAAATATATCGAAAGGCGTGAGGACCTGGAAATGTTCACCTGCGGGGGCACGTCTATTTTCATACAGCACGGCACTGCTCTCCTCTCCGGAAAGCCCGGCCTTTTTTAGAAACGATTCGTGGGCATCCAGAAAAGCAGAGTTGTAGGTTGAGGCGACGGCCTGTAAAGCGAGCTGGAATGTTTCGTCTCGTAGTTGCCGTGCCTGGCGGTGCTGGCCGTCCATCGTAGCAGATTGCGAAATGCGCCTTATCCTATCTTGCAGAAATGTCTTAAAGTAACTATCGACTTCTAGCACGTTCCGGCTCGTGCTTCGCGGCGGCCTTCGGGGGCGGTCTGTCACCCTGGGGAAAGCGCGCCGGATAGATTGAGTCACATTTTCGGTCAGACGAGGGATATGCCACTCGACCACATCATCAGGCAGCCACGCAACCCCGTACTCATCCACTATCTTCTCGATTCCGATCCCTCGAAGCGTTTGTCTCGTCGCTTTCGCCTTGAACTTCCTTCTCCATAACCACGGGAACGTAGCAGGTATACTACTCTTACACGCCAGCTGGAGAAGGGCGTGCAATACTCGGTTCGTGTGCAGGTGGTGGTACCGCTGCCTAGCATCGAACTGCTGGCCTGCTGCCGCGTTGTTCGGTAGTGCATATATGGCAAGCTTCTCGATAGGTGCGATAAAACGGACAGCATTGGTCAGGACCAAAGTGTTGAAATCACGCGTCCGGACTAGGAAGAAGGGGTTGTGCATAGTATCATCTGATGGGACAAAGGGACGGATGCTGGGCATACTCGGAAGCAATTCCTGGAAATCAACCGCGGTAGTCAAATGGGACCAGAGGACCCGGCATTCGCGACGGGTCCCGTATGCCGGGGCTGTATACTGCTGCGGACCATCAGACATCATGTTGTATAGCTGCTCCTTCTGACCCTGGAAAGCGCGAAAGAGGGCTTTCATATCCCGCGCGTGACTCCATTGCCGGGAAAACGAGCCAGCTTCAGCCTGATAATACGTTTGTATGAGGTCGGGGCCGAGTGCCAGCAGCCCAAAGTGCGGTTGCTGAAACGGGTTCCATTTTTTGTTGGGCGTCCGCCAATGCTGCTTAATCGTATTGTATGCTTTCAGCTGGCACAAGTTTGGCGCCCCCCCTCGTCGGCCGACGCCGTCGTTGACCAGATCCAACGAGCCGGCATCTCTGAGCAGGTTCTGCATATAGTGACGGGGACTAAACCCTTGAAAAGCACCCTCGGCATCGCGGGCTATATGCCGCAAGCAGCTCGGTTTATATAGCAGAGTGAACGATGGTATCGCGCTGCTGTCTCGGTTGCTGGGTCCGACGATGCAGGGAGTATCGCGGAATCCGAAGTCGACCCAGGTGCTGTCGGGGTATATCAGGTCGGGCTCTATGCCCGATAGATATGTAGAATAAAATTTGCGAAGGGCCCCTTCCGGGGAGTTGCTCGTGGTGTCATCCTTGATATCGTGTTCTTGAAGCAGTATAACGGGACGCCGGAAGTAACCCGTCGGATGCTCGTCGCACAGTCTTCTCAGATGCTCCCAGAATACGGCCGTATAATCACAGGGTATGCTGTAGCGCAAGTGGCTGAGCGGTCTAGGGCCTTGCAATAGCCCAATCGAGGTCTGAGGCGTGGCCGCTTTGGCTCTCGCCTGGGCAAAGCTGGTAGGATGCTGGTTGGTCACTACGGGCGGACAGGAGCACCGAAGCGCGGGCAGGACACAATCGTCAACAAACTGCTGCTGGGATTCGAAGGGCAAATAGGTCGTCTGTTTCCGCACTATCGCAGGGAACCCGGGGAAAAGCAGGTGGACGCTGTTGGTACGGGTCGCGCCAAAAGCACCGAGCTGTATATTACGGGTCTTATGGGGCATAAGGGATTCGAATTTACAATGGGGGTTCTGGTCTATCGATGTGACGAACGGCGGTATGTAGGATAGGAAAAACACGGAGCCGGGGAGCGCCCCCAGTGACCGCAGCCGTATGATATAGCTATCGATATCATACGTTCGTGCGATGGAAAGCTGCTCGCGAAACTCACGGATCGAATCTTCCGTCGACTGAAGAGATAACCGAGGCGGGCATATGTCGGAAAGGGTATGCCGATAGTCCGGTATTTCGGCCGTCAACCTCTCCCGCGTCCCCGTGACGTTTTCCAAGTTGTCATCTACTAGTTTCCTGGTATACCTATCCGTGTCGTTCTTCGTGATGTGGTTGGCCAGTCCAGACAATGTAGCGCCAGCAGCATACGAGTGCTTGTCTAATAGCTTTCGTCAGCTCGAGAATAGCGAAAGGCGCCGGTACGCGCGAGGAGGGGGCGCACGGCGTCTTCTGCTCTGCGAAACAGAATATGCATTTCTACAGATATTCAGCGGCCCCACAGACATTCTGCCTCAGGGGACCTCGGTATTGTAGTGGTTTTATAGATAACCCTATTGGCAGACGAAGAGCCGTCTAGGTGGGATCTGGGCGGGCTTACCACAGGAGCATCTATCTCGAAGCATGCTCATGATTTGTTGCCGGACTACGACGCGCTCGGGCTCAGGGGGCGTGGGAAATTGCCACGGAAGCCAGTCATACCGGGGCGGAGGGTGGATACCCGGGGCATCCACGACGATTTCAGAATTGATCGTCTGAACGCTGGTATCGTCTGGTTGTGATTCTGGCTCGGACACGGGAGACAACGGCGCCGAGCCGCCCTCGGCGTCCGGCGGTGCCGGCAAACGGGGGGCTGGCGTACCAGCTGTAGAATTGACTTCGCTACCGGGGTTTCCCGCCGGCACGGGGGAACCCCCGACGAGCATATTATCATCATCATCATCATACGGTGACAAGCCAGAGGACTGGCGTCCCGCCCCAGGGACGAGCCGGCGCTGATCTGCGTGGTCGCCGGGTGCAGCAGGCGTTGGAGCGGCATGGCGATCGTCATCTGGCGCAACTGGACTATCATCCGCGAGGTCAGCGGTGGATTGTGTATCGAATGTTCCTGCCTGCGCGGGGGATACGTCGGTAGCTGTGGCCGAGACATGCGTCCGGGATCCGATCTGTAGTTCGGCAAAACGGGCATCGAGCGGTACAGCGGCCGACGGTGGCGACGGCCGACGATGGGATCTAGTGAAGTATCGATACCGCGGCAAGGTGTCCGAGTGGAGGACAGGTAGAGTGGAAGGCGCCGGGTGCGTTCGTCCGCCACTCGAGATGGGATTATCCCCACTGCCGATCTGCGCTTCGGACGAACCGGGTACGATGCGGATTTGACTATTTAGTTGCGAGGCCTCCTCTTGCTGCTGAGCTATCCTTGCCTGCCGGGCTCGGGCCCGCTTCTGACGGCTACGCTCGGCGTTCGAAAGTGGCATTCTAGCGCGAGTCGGAAGGGTTTAGTAAAAGATCGTGTTATCTTTTTGAATTGCGTTTCGGCTAGGTGACTTGCCAAGGACACTAGATGAGGGTTATGAGCCAATTAAAAGAACAGGTTATGCGATACATCTAATCCCCCCCGGTTCTCACCTAAATATACCCATGCTAAATGTTGCGTTTAGAACAATGGGTACTTTCTTACTAAATAAATATGCTAGTAAAAAGCTAACAGTTGTAGGCTTACTTGATGTATATGCTCTTAGCAGGGATAGTGTGGAGCAGACAGGGGGCTCGCAAAGGTCACCTAGCCGAATCGTCATTCAAAAAGATACTTGATACGGGCAGCTGCGTACATAAGGTTGAAGCTAAAGCAGAGCTAGTTGTTAGTCGGAGAAAGGCCCGGGCCGGACCGCAGTGGGAGCTAACAAGGCTCCCACAGCTAGGTCCAGGTTCATTGTGCTCCTAAGCCTAAAGGAATTCAGGGTAGAGTTCTATTTGTTTTGTATGAGCGGTGCACGGGCCTGCATGAGAGCCGGGAGGGTATATTTCTACTTCGGGGGCGACGGGGGGAAGGGGCTTGTGGGATTCCTTTCTGTTCTCACGGGAGAGGGCTAGGGTGAAGTTCTCTTTGTACTAGGGAATAGGACACCCTGAAAGAACAACAAAGGAGAAGCAAGGTCAAAAACCCTGTTTCCGACCTGCTTTGCTTTGTTCTATTATCTTATCTCGAACCGGGCGGAAAGCGAATCTACCGAAGTCTTTCATGAATTAATCTATTTGGTATCAAGGATCACTTCAGCATCATTGTTTCCTGGCTCTCTTGTTGGTCGCCTCTTCTCATTGCCATTGTTCTCTGCGCTCTTCTCCAAGACGTTCTCCTCTTCTCTTTGTCGTGTGTGCCCCGGCAGATTTCTCTCGTTCCGCGTGCGCGTGTACTCCTGATCGCGAGTCTGCTACCCACCTCTACGGCCGTCCCAGCGGCTGACCGCATTCTTCCATTAGCAGAGGTCGACATATAGAGATACCCGCTGCCGTCCGTAGCACGAGGAGGCTTCCTATAGCGCCGCGCTACTCTGCGTGAAAATCTGGGCGCGAGAGCTACCCATCGTGATACACGGCAGCAAAGCCGGTGTCAATACACATTTCCCGTTCGGAGTATTGTCTTCGAGCATGCCAATCTCCGTGTTCGTTTACACAAGCGGACGCACGGATCCATCCCGTGACCCGGGAGCAGAGTTCTATTCCAGGGAGAGGAGGGGGGGTAGAATTCCATTTGCCAGCCATGCCCAGACCCAGGGTGCCGGCGCAGTGAGACCTGGCAATTACTCGCGAGCTCGCGATCACGTGGCGATGCCGGTGCCGTCGGTCTTGAGGGCGTGCGACCACAGGAGGGTCGCTGGTGTTGTTTTCCAAATCTGGGGCTCCCTTTATCCGACACTGGTGGAATTCTTATTCTCATTTCCCTGGGCGCCGCCCCGGGGTTTAAAATTCCCTTTTCCCAACCTTACTGGAGAACGGACAAACGGCCTAGGCCTTTTCAGGTCCTACTAGCTTCCTCCCGGTGCGGTTTAAGTCGGGTATATACGAGCAGGAGCAGCTCGCCCTCGTCAACACTACGCAAAGACAATAAACCACGAGCCGGCTGTTCAGCAGCCGGCTCTCATCGCTGCGCGGCCGAAGGGGGGGCACCAGCCGCCAACCCCTTCTGAGTCGCGTCGATGTTGATGTGTACGTAAGCCACGCTGCATCCCGGCACGGTTTGCGCGATCCGAAGCCTATCAAAGTCGTGGCTTCCTGTCTGCCTCTCCGCCACTTTCCGGAGTAAGCGTTTACGTAGCACATAAATAAGCAGCATGGTCGGGCTCGATGTTTTTCATGACTTCCTGACTGAACGCGTAACTTGTTAGGCTCTGCGCCGTGTTCAATATGCTAAAACGGCCTGCAAACCCGGTGAACCTCAGCCGATGAGGAGATCTATAAATTACGCATCCCAGACTGATTGGAAAGCTTTACTGTTCCCGAATACGTACTGGCAACGACAATTAAGCATGAAGGAGCTTGAAAAGCTATAACGGCGACAACTTAAAGTTTATATCTTCTCTGCGTTGCTCCTATTTGTCCATATAGACTCTGTAACAAGCTGATTGACCGAGCCTAAGACAGGCATCAGCCATAGCGTATTTATACTGAAGTTAACTGCATGGCTCGCGCGCTGCAATAGTGAACACGGTCACTAGCGGCCGTCACAGCTAAATTCAAACACGATGCTCAGCTGCTACAGCCAATACAGCCGACACAACTATAGCCAACACGGTTAACGACGTGCGTTGCGAAAGGGCCGGCTGGGGCGAGGGCTGGACCGTGAGGGACGGCGGTCGAGTTCCCAGAGGTCCAACCCTCCCGGGCGGAGCCCCTCTGTGTATGTGGATTTACCCTCAGTTAACAAGCGTGTAAACCAGGCGTCCGCGAGGGGTTAAGAATCCTTTACGTACTAAGTGCATGTTAAATCGAAATTCTTTAACACTTCGATATGCGGCCTATTCAAACGGCGCCTCACCGGCAAAGCTTTCTATTTCAGTGACAGCTTGCCTGGCGTTACAGAGTACTCATAGAATCCAGCAAAATCAACAAGGTGTCGCATGATCACGTAAATCCGTGGACGTTCAGGTAATCAGCGAGGGAAATCAGCGATTTCATTCAACGAAAGACGGAGTGGTGAGGTCTAGAAATTCGGAATCCGTAGCTGAGTCTGTATAAGAATGATCGCAAATGACCCTCAATCCTTGACCTCTCATGAGAAATCTGACCTTGGGATTGCAATTTACGTAAGCAAGCCCGCTTACCCTGCTTTGATATGCCGTCACTCGGCGTGCTTTTCGCTTCGTCTGGCCCCCTTATGTTGACTAAGCTACCCGTACTTTATTCTAATACTTGCTATACGGAATACAGATGTCGTTGCTCGGTCCCACGACTTGCTTCTCTAGCGGCCCCGCACACGGGCCGTATTTCCTGTTCGAGAATTCTGCCCTTTTCTGATTCGGTTCAAGATGAAGTAGCGGGCGATCGTATAAGCCAAAGCAGGATAGCGCCGCATTAGTGCCCGCGTCGGTTATTCATACCCCCCACATACAAGCCATTAGCATCGCGATCCGTCGACTTTTAGGGTAAGGTCGGCTCCGGTGAAATTGGTCCTGTTCTGCGTACAATTGCCGGGCTCGAAGAGAATAAGCAGGATCGCATTCTATAGAACTCCCAAGGGAGGATTATTTAGGCAACGATTAGTATAGTATTTGCGTTTACTACCGCGGAGGAGAATCAGGTGGCGTATACTTGCCGAGGCTGGCGAGGTCCGATGGAGAGATCAACCAACCCACCAGTCAACAGATTCTGCGTGGATAGGGCACGCATACGCCCGCTTCCGTACGGTCTTCCGTCATTCCACAACGGCTGATTGACTCGTCATTTTGACGTGCTGAAGCGGATAAGTACCCCAACCGACCAGATACCACCCTCCTGTCCGGCCGCCCAACCAGATATCGATGTCCGGCCTTTATCTATAGTGGCGATTCGCCACCGGGATTTGGACCACGAATCACGTCGAGACCCCGCGAAGCCGGCAGTCGACGTCGAGATGGGAGTGTCCTGAGACCGCAGCTATCCGAGACACCAAAAACCCGACGGGTGAGCCTCGTCGCACGAACACCAGGGGTGAAACGGGGTGCCGCCCGGGGTGGCGGAGGAGGCAAAAGGTAACCCAAGATGCGGGCCCCCACGCGTCCCAGTATCACCTGCACGCGATGTCGCGGATCCAAACCTCCGTGTAAGACCAAGAATGGAGCCAATCCCTGCGAGAACTGCGTCAGGGCGGGCATTGGGTGCATCTTCAAGGCCCCCGAAACGACCGGAGCCCCCATCATCCGCTGAGCAAGAGCTGGGCGAGGGTGTGGTCCGCTCCGGGCTGCAGCTCGCCCTCCAGGCACACTTGAGCCACTCACGGGAACCTGACGAGACGGAGGAGTCCCGAGCCTCGTCTTGGCCGTTGAGCCAGAAGCCCTGGCGGAGGAGAGGCGCTGGGGGCGCAGCACGACGACACATCATTCCGCAGAGTCCACGTCGAAGACTGCGTTCTGGTCTCTATTCTCTTATTCTCTCGATGCCACGCCCAATATGTGCGGCGCAGCAGCACGGAGGGTGACTCAATTCGTTCTCGCCCACGCACGCCTCTTCTCTGTTACCTCTATCCTGCTACCGCCATCCTCCCTATGGACCAGTCGCGATCAGCACGCCGGGTCACCAGCTCCTCGGCGCCGGCTCTCGTCTAATAGCTGCCCGCTGGCCGTGTGATGTGCGTCGGGGGCAGGGACGAGCCGAGCGATCTGATCAGCCGATGATTTCCTACCGGCTGGCTGGAACCATCCCCCCTCTTGGCCTACCTGACTTGTCTAGATCACGTATCACGTGGATTCGCCGTCTGTCGCGGTTCCCCTCTCGCACGTTCCTTGAAAATGGCGGCGCTCGTGCTAGCAGCGCGTCCCTGCTGATGGGACGCCATGACCTATGGTCCGAGTGCGCTGTCGCATAGTTTGGGCGGCTGGACCGTGCGTAACAGGGCCCCGGCCCTTTGGGGTCCGAGACGTCGCATCTCATTTCTACGTATACGACATCCCGGGGTACGAGAAGCTAACAGGGCGAACGAGGTCAGGCGCGTGCCCATCGGGTCATCGCCCCCTGTTTCTCTCCGTCGTGCCTCTTCCGCCATGCCGCTTCCGCTGTGCCTCTTCCGCCGAGCGCGAAGGGTGAGGTCGACGAGAGCGACGGGCCGCGGCCTACTCACCCACTCCCTCTCGCCATCGTCGACGTGGTCGGGGAACCGACACGTCCGCCTCGCGGTGACCGACTTGCGCGACGTGGTCGCCGCGCTCGCCGCCGAGACCGAGGCGAGCCTGGGGCAGAAGCTATTCGGGGCACAAGAAGCGGCAGTGTTTGTAGGACGGGGACGGTGCTATTCGACACGGACGAGGCTCAGCAGAAGTTGACCCGGGCGTTGGGTCGGAGGGCGATCGGGAGGCGAATGGACTTGTATGGCCATTCTGTCGGGTGCGTTCAAAGCCATCGCGGCGGGGGCTAGATCGGGGTTTTCTTGGCCATCTGCATAAAGACAGAGGGGAGGGAAATAACCCTCTAGTTCGAACTTTGAAGGACACTGGACGTGACCGTAAACACGGGTGTGCTCGCCAAATAGCGCACCAGCATATTCGCGAGAAATTGGCAGATCTATATATGTGTGTGTGTGTATACGAACGCGTGTGCGGTAGCAAAGGCGCACAGAGACGCACACAGTGCTATGTACGAGCGCTAGCGGTATTGCGTTATGGCCTATCGCCGGGTAGATCTGGCAGAGGATTGAGTGGACTCTGGAGATTGGGCGTTAGACCTTTCTTGGCTTTTCTTCCTGTATGCCATATGTGTACGTACCTAATCAATAGGATCTCCTAACAGCGGAACATAAATCAAAACACGTCATAAAATTCATATAAAAGCTTTTGATTGGATTATCTCGGTCTGCAGATTGCCCCGCTCAGGTCAGTTTCCGCGAGTTGAAACCTCACTATCGCGAGTTGAAGCTTAGCCTTTATAGGCAGTCTTTCAAGCAGACTGATTGGCTCACAAAAAGCCAACAGTTACTCTGTTAACACTTTAACGTATAATACACGTTATCTTTTTTTTTAAGCTAAAATATTTTATAAAAATTAATAAAGTTAAAATAATCATATTTTGATGGTTTAACTCCGATTTTTATTGTTGCTATGGGCTGCCTTAGGTAGGAAACTATAGTATAGTGAAAACCTCCTTAGCTATCCTCCTCCCCACTCGTAGGGGTTACCCTGTTGCAACCGCCGCTACCCCTGAGGGGTATGGACCAGGGGCGAGTGTTTCGTTTCGTTGAATTTGTTGAAAATTCGTACGCCATGTCAGTTGCCACCAGCTGTCGGTGCAGTTGGCGGCCCGTTTGCGGCTGTGTCGCGCCCGGCGTGGCGATGGCGGCCCGTTAGGAGTGGCACACACAGTAAATTCAATTATACATACACAATTGTAAATACACAGTTACAGGGGGTCGGTAGCAAAGTGGGTATGACCCACTTATTCAAAGAATAAGTGGGTTGGGGCCACCTTTTAAGTGGGGCCACTCGTTGCCCACCAGACTACCTGCTGCTAAGATCGCGGCTTAGCTATTTGGTTGCAGTTTACCCACTTAAAATAAAATAATCATATTTTAAAATATTAAATTTTAAAAATATTTTTTTTTTATTTAATATAATACCTTGCTTTAAATAAAACGCTTTTAACAGAAAACACTTAGTTAACCGTGATAAAAAGTGGACCTGATAGCGAAAAGTCTTGGGGGCCTGCAACGAATTCTCTGGCAGAATCTGCCAGAATAGTGGGGAAAATTACCACAATTGGTTAGATTCAACTCGCGATAGTGAGGTTTCAACTCGCGGAAACTGACCTGTGCCCCGCTGTTAGGATCTACTCCACTTTTAAGTCCTAGTGCAAGTCAGCAGTCAAAGGGATACCTAGGTAGCCTCCTAGACTCACAGCACTGCAATACCTCCAACGTCAGCAGTGTGAGTTACTGCTCTTCCCAACCTTCGTCTCTGACTCCACCTATTCCCGCACTGTCACCGAATGGCTAATATGGAACGTATCAGGCCACATCTTCGGGTTTGTTTCTGCCACCGCCACGGCGTCTACCAAACCCAAGCCTCCAGCTGCTGATTGCAAGACTTGGTGGTATTCTGCTGACGCAGCCTGAGCACATACTTTATTTGCACAAAGGCAACTATTGCAGAAGAGATCATGGATACAGATTACGCCAGAGACGAAGTAAAGGAAATGAGGTCGTCGGAAAATTTCAACTGCGCTGCTGCCCTCTCCTACCAAGCACTCAAACCGAGCTACAGATGGTTAAAGAAGTATTGGGGTGACAATGAAGCATCCCCTGAAGCGATGCTAAACAATCAAGACATGACCATCATCAGCACAATGGGTGGTAAGTTGGCAGCAGAAGTAAATTTGAATTTCACAGCTAATGTTTCGCGACAGATCCACCAATTTCCGAGGAATGATTCTCTACCGTTTTTACTTGCTATTATCATCAGGAGATTTGCAAGTTTCTGTTGTAACTAGGAATCGAGCATTTGGGCACAGGTATGGGTTGTTGAGGCTTGGGATTCCGGTAGTTGGGGGGTGTCTTGAGTTTTCAGGGTGTCTCACGGGCGTTCTGCTTAGGACTCAGATGTCTGGCTGTTATCTTTATCATACTTTACTTACGAATGCTATGGGCTATACGTTGATTTCACAGTAACAGATTATCGCAATAGAAATGTATTGCCCCGTTCATTATTCTAATTGCTTTTGTGTTGTTTAAGTTTGCAGAGTCCTTTTATCTGACTGTGAAATTTTATTACAACATCTATAGTGGCATCAGAGGGTCCCCACTGCAGAAAACCACTAATAACCCTGCCTCACTGAGAAATCTTTGGCTATTATTGTCGCGGAGAAGTGGATATAGTCCGTTATTACCACCATGGTAATAACGGCGTCGTTTTTTCCGTGACAATTATTCATACATAGTAGTCTGTCCATTGCCAAACAGAGATAAATCCTAAAAAGCGATATGTACAAATGTCGCTCAACGGAATATTTGCACCAGGTATTCATTTTTTTTTCTTTTTAGACATAGGGGTTGTTCCCCTAGGCTGCTCAAGGGCTCCATTTCAAGATATGCCAGGACTCAGAAGAGATAATAATTAGAGAAGGCAAGCGATGGTAAGGGGATTGACGATGAAATGATTACAGCAATAATGTCATGGCTGTCAATAGTGTCAGCAATTAAAACTGAATAGCAATGATATCAGAGCTATAGAAATATGGTGGCATTTGAAATCCCGGGATTCCCTCAGTTACAGCCATGGGATGCCATAAGGAACTCAATCTGCTGCACACTCAATGTCGGAGACTATCTAATGAGGATTTCCTTAGTTCCTATCCCAGAGCTATCTTCCGAACCTTCTCTTGTCATGCCAACCACTCGTAACGCCCTTCCTCCAGCAACTAAGTACATTGATGACATCTGACTCACGAATCTGTTGAAGCTCAGCTCGAGTGGATTGAGAATCATTTACTCTCCCGTATCCTCTAGTCCTAGCTCAAGCTGTCTTTCGAGAAGCGCTATATTAGATGTGACGAAGTCGTTGCCTTGGGAATGGTCCATGAGGCGCACGGAAGAATGTCCATCAAGACCGACCGAGCTGAGCTAAAAGACTGACCCTCAGTTGATCTGCCTTGAGTACACTATTAGCTCCAACCTTGGAATAAGGTTCTACGGGCCAGCAACAACGTGTGCAGACTGCGTGATTTACCTGTACGCGTACTGCACCGCGTGTGCTGTAGATGCTAATATTGTATTTAGCTTTATATTCGCATATATCTTTCACACGGAAAAATCTGGTCTCCGACCATATCGGCCAGTCTGAGACATGTGACTAATGCTGTGAACAGACATGTTTAGGGAACTGGACCATCCTCTTTGAGTTGCCAAACATGACGAATAGCACAATAGCCAAGAAAGCAGAAACAAGCAAGTGCCCCCGTGTTTACTCTGGTAGTGACCGTCTCTCTTTCTATTACAGGCTGCCAGCTTGACTAGCTCCGAGTGAGAAATTCTTAGTCCAGTGGCATGCACAGCCTCCTGCTGTCAGTAATGATGAGATACAACTGCAGTATAGCGGCTTTTAGGTAGATTCCACCCTTTGTTAAATTGCAATGGCTGCAATAATACTGGTTGATACTGATCTGTAGAAGGAAATCCTAATGCAAAGCTACGCAGAGCCTAGAATTTCTATTTTAATAGCTGTGATTTTCTGTTAAGAGTCCATCGACATGTCTTACTGTGAAAGTAGGCACCAAACCAGGAGAGAGGAAGGAGAGGGAAAACACTCTATCCGGAAAAGTATCTCTGAAAAGAGGGGGTTCAAAGTCGCCAACGATACGAATCTAATTACCTGGCTGATGTATTGTGGTCACCTCCTAGTTTCGGTCTGTCAAATAGCAGGCACCTTCCTTGTTTTGGAACTTGAAATTACAAAAAATGCAAGAACTAGATCCGTCTGTTTACATTCAAGTACAAGTCATTACTCCACAACTGTGAGTCGACACACTTTTAAGTGCATCAGATCGCCTTGGATAGATGGTGACATCGGCCCCGGCGTCGATGAGTGTCTGTTATTAAGTAGTCATGGGTCGAGCACGGGTACACCTTTCTATTCGTATTCGGGCTGCTTGCTAATGTAGTTGCTAGTTCTATATGGTACACGACATAACCTTTCAGGAACCCGAAAGGATGAAATAAGCGCTAGAAACTGTCGTTCATCTGGGTTACAGTGGAATTCCAAGCCTTCATTCAATTAGCTCCTTTGTACATACGATAGAGAGTATCTTAAAGAATCATGGGAGTTAGTTTAGATAAGAATAAACCTCTCAATAGTAACTCCTTTTGATGCGAATGCCTTTGGTGTTAAGCGCGGATCGTAGTTGATGATTTGGCTAGTTTTCTTGTTCTTGTATAATTAAAAGGTCGTTGGGCCACTGATTGTCTCAGTGTCTATCCTCTCCCAGTCCGCTGGGAGCGGCGGCAACCGTGGATCTTCATCTGAAAGAACTCCTGTCTTCTTGTTTAGAAATCGATAGTTTCTCCTGTGGTCCCTCGACTCAGTGAACATTTGCACTCCCCATTGATCTTCCAGGGGACCCAGTAATGCCGTCGCATCTTCTAATCTGCACACGTAACACTCGCCTATAACGCTATGTCTGCCCCCAGGTTCTGGTCGCAATACTATTGGAGAATCACATCCAAAGAAGACGCATATAACATCGCCTTATATGAATTTAGTGTCGAAGCTACCCGGACAACAAGAAGACTGACCTTGCTGGGCACCTGTGGGGCCGAGCCCCAGGTAACCCTCGTTTGTTGTTATGAAATACCTGTGACGCATTAAATCGCAGGAATAATCTTCATGGAATAAGGAGGGACCCTCGGTGGAGTTTCCCTGTGCTACTAGGCCCGTTGCTAAGTTATAGTTAGAGAGATAGGAAGCCCAATTATTTAGTGTTAGAACATTATAGATCGGAAACCGTTCGCAGAGATAGTTTGCCGTAGTTATCTTGGTGCAGACGCTCCAAATCGGTTCTCTAGTACGATATGTGCATTCTCTACTAGTATTAGGTGGGTAGATATTACTAACTTTCAGGTCGGAGTTAAAGTCTGTGGCTGAGCATTGATTATTACTTAACCCACATGGTATAAAGGTAACTGGCAGGACATTTTTAATTATAGCACAGCAAACTCCCATAACTTCGAGCATGTTTGAATTTATAATCCTCGCGCGGCAAGGAGAATATCCTGCCGCAAATTGCCAGTCGATTGGCTTCGGCCATGACCCGGAGGTTGAGAATTTAGGCACCCAGGATGTTGGCCTGCTTTATGTCTAGGTTCTCAAGTTGCACTCCCTCAATAATTCCAGTCGGTTTGTATATTCCATGTGTTTGATGAAAACATCCTTATAGACTTCGTTCACAGCTGCACTATAATCTGGCTGTAAAACCTGCCTGAATAGCTGAGGAAAGAGCCCTAGGAGCGCAAAAACAAGGTCTCAAGGATCAGTGTATTTTCTCTTCTTAGTTAACCGAAGTATATGGGATGTAGGAACTTGTTGAATGTTATTTTTTGCTAATTGTTCAACAAAGAATAATTTTGCACGAGGTAGTATCAAAAGCATATTGTTCTTGTTTTAAGTAACTTTTGTATTAGTTTTAGAAACTTTGTAGACCAATAGCTCAACTCACCCATAGCATAACTATCGCTTTGCGGAAATTAAACCAGCCGATTTCGTTAGTGCTGCATTGTATGACAGCATGGTGATTTGCAAGCTGGATCTCTTGGATGACCCAAACACGAGTGAACCATGGTCTAGCCAATAGTTCACTGATTTCTTTCTAGGTATTTTTGTTATAAGGAAGCTGGCAATTTGCTTCGCACTACCGGGGCTCCTCGGAGTCAGGGGTACAAAACATCTAATTGTCTTTGGTCGTTATAACTTGGCGGCCAAGATAATCGAGTGTTCTAATGGCCAAAGCGCTGCTATGATCGCCGGGTCCAAGCCATACTACTACTCGGCTGGCTTGTTTATATATAGCTGCTATTTGTTTGACTTGTGCAGTCTTTTCGGCTTTATCTGATTGATTAATACATATGGCGTCTACTTAAAAAAACCGAGACCGGTTCTTATAACGGAGGTGTGTTAAAGCGTTCAACAAATTAGATCCAATTGTTAAAACCGCTGGGG
This sequence comes from Xylaria sp. Z34, assembly GCA_037356055.1. Classification (NCBI taxonomy): domain Eukaryota; kingdom Fungi; phylum Ascomycota; class Sordariomycetes; order Xylariales; family Xylariaceae; genus Xylaria; species Xylaria sp. Z34. The sequence goes on along the minus strand of JBAWJW010000060.1, from coordinate 24,925 downwards.
CTATTAATGTATTATCCGTTACTAAAACTGGGTTGCTTGCTTAACCTGTGCCCCCTAAGTGTACGATAAAGCTTTATATATCACGGATTAGCAGCTCGGCTCTGTGCCATCATCTGATGCTACATAGAGTGAACGGTCAAAAGTGGGATTAGGGTGTTCCTAAGTTGCCTTCTAATTGCTGCCATCTTCTTCTTCGTAGTAAAAGAACACTTGGCTTTTGGTTGTTTTAAAGACCTTTTACTTGTTTAGTAGTGTTCTTTTTAGCTTATCGATATTCATCATAATACTGCTCCGTTCAGCCAAAAAAGTATGATGAACATAAAAGATGTGGAGCCGTAATGGTTCATGAAATTCGCCTGAAAGGAGAGTTGCGAGCCTTATTTCACAATTATGCGATAGCTGCCAATAAAGGTAAGGGACTGAATCTATTACGTTTTTGAAACTGTGATTACTGCTCATAGAGAACTATACAAAACCTGGCAAAAATAACCAAAGGCAAAGTGACTTATCGAGCTGATAATCCAGTGCTACAGTCACGTCTTTTATGTCTTGGTACGGTTTGAGCAATGCGATATTGATGCAGAAAGATATACCAAGTAGCGCTATTAATTGGTTATTATTTTGCTTTACTTAATAAATCATGTTTCATAGTTTTAAATCATCGACTGGTAGTATCTATCCCTGAGGGTGCTAGGCAGATATGTCAAATGGAGAGAGGGAAACCGACGTGTGGCCCCAGCTATTTCCCTTATACGAATCAATCATGAAGATAATGACATGCTCAGGATGCGAACTCTCGCTAGGCGTTACGACTTTCTATTGGTATGACGAATTAGGAGCTCCGAACTGTGCAGGTCTCATGAGGCAATGTAACAGTGTTGAGGGTGTAGAGCAATCCTAACCCATTGGGTTAGAATCAGACCATCTCCCTATAAGAACGCCAATAACGCCATGAAATAGAAGAGCGCCTAATCAGTATGTAACCTGATAACTTATCTAAAATGACTACCTAGACCAGGTTTCTGCATCTTATATTATACCAGATGTCTAGAAGCACGGCTTTCGTTCGTTCACAAGATTGATATCCCAGTCAGCCTAGGATACATTCTCCATACTTACCGTTTCTGCCACGCTTATCGCTCGTAAGCTTCGATCAGCCTTATTGCTACCTACTCCACGCCATTAGGAGGGTAATGAGGTGTCTAGATGAGGAAGGACTCTGGCAACCTAGCTTTTTATTAAACAATTATTTCTGCATCATACTTTTCGCTGATTCTTTCACATTGCTGATTCAATCGAGTTATATTTCGTTGAATCAAGTTGTTGCCTCTTTATTTTGTTAATATTGACTGGTCTGTGGGTGTTTAATAATACCTCCTTGACTGGAGCTCAGAGGCATGTAACTCCACCCTAGTTACTTCAGTATTCAGGGCAGAGCTTATTAGGATTTTATTTACGAAAGAGCCACTTTTGACTTTTCACTAGCTTAGCTTGGGATATGGGCTGATTAATCCATATTCAAAGCTAGAAATAAATATTTAAACAAACAGAAGAATCTATGATTATATGCGACGCGTTGTGGCTTGAACGGAAAGCGACAAAACTGCGTGGATAAAAGCCATGAGAGAAGTGTCACGACCTCTGGATGCTGAAGGCAACGTAGGGGTAAGTCTTGAATACCTGCTGTCGCACAAGGAGCTCCAACAACTATATCTACAAGCTAGAGCTCTATATACAAAATGCCCTCTTTGTTCTGTCACTCTAGGGAGGCGGTATGCAGCTGTAGGTGTCGCGAGGCTTCGTGAGAGTCTGACAAGAAGCAAGGGAGCTAAATGCAGGCAACCCCTGGATTTACCTGTCTTGAGGTCTATCGTCTTTTTATAGATACGAATTAGCCTTTTATAGATTCATTCTAGACTAAATAGTAACGCCTTTTGATTTTTCTAAACGTGCAGGCCTAATGGATATATCCCTTAGTAGAACTGAAAACACCACTTCGTATTCAATAAACTTAGCCATCAGTTCTATCCAATCCTCTATAAGTACTTGTACGCCACCATGTTAATGCGAAACATTTAGGGAACTCGGATGTTGCACAGCGAGAAGTTTGCAGTCTGTACCTACACATCTTGCGGAATCGGCTGTGCACATCAGAGGCTGTGTTTGTCCTATCAGTAAGAGAGTCTCGGGCCCGTTCAAGTCATTCGAGCTAATTACGGTAACTCGGAGATAAATTGCTCAAAAGTTTGAAGCGATCCTATTAGATATGTGTGTAAACGCTAGACTAAAATATGCTATGAATTCTTGATAAGTCAGCTTCTTGATTATTAAGTTCCATCAGTAAGTACGTAATAACAATCTACCACAGGTGTGCTAAGGTATAGAAAATTTGTATTTAATATTCTTTAATACTCCTCTGAACCAAACTTCTATTATCTTGTGACTGCTCGATTCATTTCAATAGTGGTTATTTAAAAGTAGAGATCTGTTGTAGGGAAGCGCACATGCAAGGAAGGCCTTTATGCCGCACAAATCTTGACCATGAGCTACTTTGTATAACTATGGTATATTATCCTGTGGATCTAGTTAACCATGTCTAGTCTTGTAAGAGTTTAGTTATAGATATAAGTTGCTGTGATCCTAAGAGAGTAAATCTCAATCTCTATCTTCTTTAGAACAGTTCTCACACTAGCCATGGATTTCTTGAGCCCTGGTATATGGCTTGCCATACTATCAGTGCTGATCGGAACGGTAAGATGTGGACTGCAGTGTCTCGGGGTTACTTATATAATATTATATTATGGGTTTTATACTGATTAATATGTAGGCTTCATTCTAGATTTTATATCGGGGGATCTATAATATCTTTTACCATCCTCTTCGCTCGTACCCCGGCCCGTGGCTTTGGAGCGCAAGTCGTCTACCATACACTATCTCTATATTTCGAAGAGACGCTACGCATAAAGTCAAGTCGCTGCACGATAAATATGGCCAAGTTGTTCGGATAGCCCCGGACTCACTCTCATATACTACAGGGAGGGTGTAGAAAGGTTAGCAATTAGAATCTAGGCTCCTACTATTAATGCTGATACATGATGCTATTACAGACGTATATGCTTCAGGGAAATCAAATGGAAGTGGAAATCTTCTTAAAGATTTCAAGTTCTACATTACTCCGCCAGGTAGTATCGAGAACATAGTAAGGTTGTCTTTTTCTACGTAGACTAATCCACATTCTAAGTCTCATGTAGTCTACAGCCAGCGACGTAAACCACCGACAGCTTCGCAGAATCCAAGGATATGCATTTTTAGAGAAAGCAATCTCTCTTCAAGAGCTAAATTTAACGCTATACATCGAAACATTCATCACCAGTCTGCGAGACGAAGCCGCTCAGAGCGACGGTATCGTCAATATCACGAAATGGGTCGATATATGGGCTGCTGATACGATCAGAAGTTTAGCCTTCGGCAAATCCTTTAGTGGCCTATGGGCACGTCAATTAGACCCTTGGCTTAAATCACTTTATACAACAACCAAAACGTACACCTTTACCCGTGAAATCCTCCGCCTTCCTAGTTTCCTCATAAAACCCGCATTGGCATATATTCCAAAAAGCATGAAGGAACATCAGGAAGGTGCGCTTCCGTTCGGCGTAACAGCAACTACACATAGGTTAAGGCAGCAAACTGACAGACAAGATTTTATGTCATACATGCTGAGACACAATAACAACGAAGGGAAAGGGTAAATAAGACTTCTTCATACAATTGGGACTTTGTCAGGCTACTAATCAGTGTCCAGCATGTCAAGGGCCGAGATTAACATGGCGGCTATCACGTTAATCTTCGCCGGGAGCGAAACCAGTAAGTCACACAGAGCCCTTTACGGGCCTATGTTTCCGCTTTGCATATACTAATACTACCTCATAGCTGCGACCATGATTACGGGCACTGTTTACCTCCTCATTACTAACCTCTCCGTTTTGAGCAAATTAACAAAGAATATTCGTTCCAATTTCCCTGACAAAGACGACCTAACGAACGTGAAACTGAAACGAAACGAATATCTTGATTGTGTGCTGAAAAAAGGGCTGCGCTTATACCCACTAACCCCCGATAAACTCTTCCGCACGACTAAGAACCGGAGCGTGATGGTGGCAGGCAGAATGGTTCCGCCGCAGACAAGCATAACGGTGAATCTCTGGGCCGCCTACCGGGATCCCACGAACTTCCACAGACCCCTCGAATTTATCCCAGAGCGTTGGCTGAAAGATGCACCGCCTGAGTTTTTGAAAGATGATAAGACAGTCTTTAAGCCGTTTAGCGTTGGGCCTCGAGACTGCATCAGGAAGAAGTTGGTGCCCTAAGTCCGATGATTCTATGTACAAGTACTAAACCTGAACTGCAGTCTCGCTTGGGCTCAAATGCGCTTGATTCTGGCACACCTGGTCTGGAATTTCGATTTCCTAGGTCTCGAACCAGGAAGTAGGCAGTGGATAGAGCAACAGAAGATTTTCACTCTTTGGGCTAAGCTACCGTTGGATGTTAGCATCATGCCACGGCGTCATCATAACGATTGAGCCTTACCAGGAACTCACAGTTGGTCCGGACGGATGCGATTAAAGATAGAGTGTTTTACGTCAGGAACGTCCATTCCATAGATAGCACAGCGGGAGTTGGTGCGAGCTTGTATTGCGCTTCACGTCGTAGAGAACCACTCTCCTGGAACAATTTAGCTCAATGCTCAATTGTATTAAAATCTATGTGCACACATGAATCAGAATCTCTCATCCCTGTACTCAAAGCTTGGGGAATCCTCTTGCCCATCTTCGGATTCCCACGCCAATTATTTGCCGATCATGGCTTTCAAGAGGAAATCTTGGAACTATTCCTCCGGAGAGGGGGGACCAAGGTCAAATATGGTCCCTCTAATGCTCCATGGACCCACGGGCTGATCGAGAGGACGGTGCGGTTGATCATCAGTCAGTTACGAAAATGGGCGTCAGAGACCGGATATGCTCACCTGGAACGTTGGCCAATGCAACTCCCAGAGGCCACGATGGCCGTCAATTCCCGACGAATAGAGGATACCCAACTTTCCCCTGGAGAAATACTATTAGGATGGTAGATCCGATCTACCGCACCGGTTTTGGGAGAACAGGAGGTGGAAGTCCTCGCCGCCGGGCCTGGAGAGAGAGAGTGGCTCATGTCGACGACAGAGAAGAAAATCGCGAGAAAATGCAGGAGAACCTGTTAAACCGAGAGTCACGAAACCTACCCCAAGAAGAGCCGAATCAGTATCACGTTAGGGAATAGGTTTAGGAGTATGTACGCGAAAGAGACCGAAGGACTGGCAGTTACCGACGGGGAGGGGATAACAGAGATCAGGACAACAAACGGGCGCCGAAGTTATACCCTTCCTGGCGGGGCCCATATGAGATCTCCAGCATTGTCTCAGACGTGTCGATCCGAATCACAGATGTAATGGGCAAAGGGAAAGCCTGCAAGGTACATGTCGACAACGTTAAACCTTACTCACGAAATACGACGGAATCTCCAGGACGTCGAGAAACCGAATCCCACGAATAACCCAGGCAACTAAGGAAATCCTTACTGAAAGGGAAGTACCAGGTCTAGAGTATTACCCCTTCGAAGAGGAGAAAGTCCTTGATCTAAGACCCAGGATCTTGGAACCGCCCCAGCGGTTCAATCTCTGCCCACACATCCATAACTTCTCTTCCCCACACTCGCGCAGATACGCAAACATACTCTGAATAAGCCCATCACAATCAGTAATTCCACGAACACCCGCCGATCCTCAGGATGCCGGAACCCGACCGCGTCGAACCCGACCACCTTCTCCAAGAACTAGTGAACGACCCGCGGTACATGGCCATTATGACCCGACCCAAACCCCTACTCTTCCCGGTTTTTACCAGGAATTCCTGATCGACGTGTTCAAGGCATGTGAGGAAGTTTGGTAGGAAGGCGTGGGAATCATGCTGTACCATCGCGCTCTCCCGCGAGTCCCCAACGGACGGCGAAAGTGGAAGAGAGCTTTACGAGCCATCGTCGAGATCCAGGGAAATGCCCTCGATGCTGAAGGACCATCAGTGATCCAATCCCTCGAGTTGAAGTCTATCTTGATCACACAGATACAAAAGTTCGGCAACCCCGAGGAACAAGAGGGGATTGATGATGATACTATCCTGCTGCTACCATGGATGCAACCAGAGATCAACAGAAAGTGATCCGACAGTTAGAGGGATACCGGCTGGCCGGGTACATGCTCGTCCAACTTGTGAATGGGGAAACTGAGGCCGGGTTTACCCTGCATTTCCTGGGGGAGACGAAACTGAATTCGTTGAGAGCCAACTTCCTTAGACATAACACAGAACCATTTGACAGCCGAAAGGAACTACGCAGTTTCATTCGAACATTGCCTCAAGTCGATTGGACCCAGATATGGAAGGTGCGATTCTCCAGCACCTCTTGGGAGGGACAACAGATACTTGATTGTCGAAGGTTTCAACTACTCTCCACCCTTAAAGTTGGGGAACACTCAATTATTAACCCACTATTTGACCCGCCCCCCGAGGTACTTTAACCTGGGGAAATGAAACCTACAATGAGTTCGCTAGAAAATTGCGGAAACTATACGATCTGGAACCGTGATGGCCCTTGATTGACGCCGCAATGGAGGTCCTCGCCGGAGAGACGACAGTTACTCTCAGAGTCGCGACGTGGAGAATCCACAGTGAGACCCCCGCAACCGGGGGAGACCGTCTCTGTCAAACAAGGAAGGAAGTCCTCGAATTGCTGAAATCCGAGTTCTTTTTCGAAGAAAGGGAGAAAGCCTACGCTTATCGAATCAAGATGGACGCGGAATGCAACTTCATACGAAGCCAACGAAGAGATCGAGAAATTCGGAAGGAATTCTACTTCCGCAGACTCCAAAACCAAGGTTATGGTATCACTGAAGAGGACAAGATTTCCGAAACGGAGTGCTCCCTCAGGAAAAAAGCAACATCGGATGTAAAGGGAAACCCGTACGAGCTCAGAAGCGAACGGCGCCGGGCCAGGCAAGTTAAGTGCGAGAGTTTGGGATTAACCGAAAGCATGCGATACGAATCGGGTACCCCTGATTTGTTGAAGAGGGATGGTTTACGCTCGCCCCCAACTTACGTAGTTGTTTCCCCCGAGGGGAAGATGAGGATCGAGCAACATCGTAGGCGATACAAAGGTAGCCTTGGGGAGGTCATTGGAGTCCCCGGAACGACTGGTGATCTAAATCAACTGAGGGAAATCTTGATGAGTGCAGGAAAATGGAGCGTGGGACGAAGGTATCACGTCCGAATCGAACAGGGAAGCACCGACTTCCAATCATACAGGTACCATCGAGACCGACTGAAGAGACAATACTATCATTACCTCCGTTCGCAGGACTTTAGCTCTGATTCAGAAGTGCCTGGGAAAGAGGATCTCCCTCACCCAGATGGGGAAGTGGAAGTTTTGGAGCCAGGGCAAGGCTGTGTGTGGGAAGACCCAGCCCGACCGGGAGAGCGGACGATACTCTGTTCTATCCGACACAACCCGAACCGAGACCAACTTCTGACTGATATCAAGTTGTGGATAGAAAAAGACCCCGCCATTCTAGAATGGCGGGGAACCATTCGAGGATTGGCCCAACCAACCCCTTGTGGCGGACTTGAGGAATTCTGCGAAGAACTGCTGAAGGAACCTTTGCGAGATATTCCGCACTCCTTCCTCCTCAAAGTTACCGATTATTCATTCTCGAAAATTCGCTCCGGTTCCTTTGAATATCCCTACCAGCATATCACCGAGGGAGATGAGGGAGCTTTGGTATTCTGTGAGATTTCAAAGACAAACTCGTCGGAGATGGGGATTCGACTGGAATGGGGAGATGACATGCGAACAAACGACCATTTTCCCTTCTCTGATAGCTTGTTCCTCTATGCCCATGAGGTGACTGATCATTACAAAGCAGACGACCACGAATGGAGGGCAGGAATGATCCTGTTTGCACCACATTCTACTCTATTCTACAGCAATCCCCCCTACGAATACCCATATCCCGCCGCCCGAGAATCTAGGGTGGTGGCAGACTCGATGAATTCGGACGGGGAGCTGTCAAGGAATTCTTTGCTAATTGACGCCGTACTACAAGGAAAGATCCCTCTACTAGCAAAATACAGACCGATTGACATTGGCGATTGGCGCTTTGGTGTGATCCTTGAAAGAATTCCCCGACCATATCCCGCCCAGGACTTTCGACTGGGTCTTGCGCTGCCACATGCCAATTATCCCTGGACTGGGGAAACTTTCAGATACAACAGAGAAGTCATGGAGTATTTACAGGGAAGAGGGAGCGGGGCAATTCAGCAGCCCCATCGAACTTATATCTTCAGTAACTCAGAAATAGCTCACCATCTGCTGGGACAAACGGTTACGGGGACCCAACCGAGTCTGGTTTACCAATACTACAAAGCCCGGAAGCGTGGCACCAGAAGACCAAGGATTTCACCAAAAAACCCACCTGGACCGAGCAATGTTCCACATCGACCCCCCCCGTCTTATATACACACCGGACCCGACTACCTGACCCCTACCTTCCGATTCCCCCCGATCGACTGTACATGTTTATCACAGTGAAGGCCAAGCCTAGGGGAAAGGGAGAACCCTCCGAGCCCTATTTCGCCCTCTACCCCATGACTAAAGGGGAACACCACAAGAATTACAGATGGCTGGCCGGAAACAGGAACCTGGTAGTATTGGATCGAAAAGACTTGAGCAAATTACTGAGACGGCATGGCACCGACCAGAGACGACATGTCCTCACCAAAATGAGCCTCTCATGTTCAGATGTTCAATACCTCCCTAGAGCATACACCACTAATACGGTACCAGTGATGGTGACCGATCCCGGGAAGATTGACCAGGGAAATCCAGTGTTGAAACCAGACACCGAGAACCACGAATTGCTCCCTTTCCCTGACCCTATCAGGGCGAAACAATTTGACGATTGGGTGCATTATGCTGACTTACCTGAACACATGTCCGACCATTTCTTGACGTTGGAAACCAGCGACGAGAAGTTTCGATGGAAAAGGACACTGGGTTGTGGGAATGAACCCTTATCTCATGATAGTTTCCGACATCGTGAGGAGATTGTGAACTTCCTTTCTCAGGGATGAGAGGGACCACGATCCGGATGCCTACATATTTTCAGAGACTGCGATCTGATTTGGGAGAATCGGAATCGGAATCCCTCGACTGAACTCCCTGAGGACCAAATGGATAAGAACGAAGAGGCTCAAGAAGGAGACCCACCGGGAAATGGAGTAGGTGGTGATGGCAAAGAGAAGGAATCTGCGATGACAGGGGAACCTGGAGAGAGGTCACGGGGAAAGGAACTGGGAGAGGACCCGGATGATGACCCGGATGATGAGAACAATGATGGCGAGGAGCCCCGCGAGGAAGGCGGACATGATCAGACGAATATTTCAGTGTATTACAGGGCGTCGATGGCAGATGATAGATGGACCTTCATCTATCGGGCTGTCTCTGACCCAAAACCCGAGGAATTGGTCAGTCAGGAGGTGTGTGCGACAGGAGGCGACCTGAGGGCATTACTTCTTCGTTTGGAGGAAGGAGATCTCTTTCGATAACAGGGAATTGCTTGGTTTATACTAGATAGTGATGTGGTTCTCTCGGGATACCGCAATCAACAATTTCCCCCACCTGGGCCCTCCGGTATAGAGGGGTCATTCTCGGCATTCATCCCGAAGACGGATATCTCAGAAGACACAGAAGAGGCGAATTACACCAAAAGTGGCATAGATCAAGAAAAACAACAAGCGATAGAGGAAGAAGCTTTTCGTATCCTCCCCATGGAGGAGAGGACCTTCACGTACACCCCTTGTCGACTTAACTCAAGCGATACCGCGATTCGGGAAGCCCGAATTACCCAGGTCGCCCATCAGCGAGACCCCCATGATTCAGTCTCCCTCACCAGATTTCCTAAGAAAGGGTTACGCATTACCTCTATCTTAGGAAGGCGTAAAACAGTTGCTCGATTACTTCGCGGCTGTCAAAGACGAGGAATGGATATATCAAGTCTCGAGGAGAGAGGTGGAGCTCTTTATCAATCGACAAGGATCTGGCTGTCATCTACACCCGCCTAAGCACCGGGTGATAGTCACTTTCATCGAGGAAGTTTTTCACTTCTATGTGCCGTGGAGAATATTACTTGAAATAGTCTAGGAAGAAATGGACCAGAGAGTACCCTTATACTTCGCTAGGAATCTGCTCTGTCTCTACCTGGATATTCCCCGCCGAATTGAACCAGAGCTCCCCGCAACTACCAAAGGCTCGCAGCCAAACGACTGGCGAATTACTATCCCTTTACTATATATATATATATATATAATAAAAACATAAATATTATAAATTTATTAAATATTTTAATAAAGATATAACTATTGTAAAGTATAGTTAATGGTTTTTGTTATAAAATAATCTTTATTATTAACTATTAATTTTTTAAAAAAATTTTAAAATTTTATTTTAAATTTGAATTTAAAACTTTTTTATTATTACATTAATTATAAAAATTAATTTAAATTCATATAAAATTTTAATATCAAATTATTATATTATTTAAATTTTTCTTAATATAATAATTTATAATAATTTATTTTTTATTAAAATATTATATAAATAAATATATCATTTTTTTTGTATTTAATTATATATATACAATAAAATTAATAAGAATTAATTATATCATTATTTAATAATTATTATTTATAATATTATTAAAATTATTTAAAATATAGTTTTAACTTTTTAATTAATATATATATTAAATTAAAATTTTCGTATTAATATTTAAAAATTAAATTTTAATTGAAAAAATAATTATTTTAAATTTATTAACTAAACTTTATGAAATATAATATATATATTTTAATTTAAATAAAATATTACAAAAATAAAATAAAAATAAAAACTTTATATTTAATTATTTTATTAATTTTTTATTATTATTATATTTTTTATTATAACTAATTAATTAAATAAATTGATAATTTACTTTTTATTTAAATATTATATATATAATAAAATTAATAATAGTTATATAATTTTTAATATTATTGAATTTATTTTAATTAATTAATTTATTATATAATAATTTAAACATATGATGGTTTGATCCTTATCAAGACGTTTAGCAGGTACGCAACGCTTGCGCTTTCCTTGCACCCAGTTATACATACACAATAAAGTCAGTAATAGCTACACAGTTATTCATATAATAATTTAAACATATAGTTTTAACTTTTAAATATATATATTAAATTGAATTTTTCTTTACTAAAATTTTAAAATTAAATTTTAATTAAAAAAATAATTATTTTAAATTTATTAATTAAACTTTATGAAATATTTAACGTTAATTGTTTTTATATTTAATTATATATTCATAATAAAATTATTAATATTATTAATACTATTTTATATAGCTAGTTTATTGTATAATAATTTATAAGCACAGCTTTAAACTTTTAATTACCACATATATTAACCTAAACTTTTTTTATTAATATTTAAAAGTTAAACTTTAATAAAAAGAATTTATTTTAAGCTTAACAATCAAACCTTATTAAATATAATATATATATTCAAATTTAAATAAAACATTAAAAAAATAAAAAATAAACAAAAGCTTTTTATGATTATTGTTATAATATTTTTATTATTATTATATTTTTTATTAGAATATTATTTCATTTAACTATAACAAGCTTTAAAAATATAACTTTAATTATAATAATTTTTAAATTATTAAAATATTTAAACGTATTGAAATATAAAATATTTATAAATTATTTCTTGTTTAAAAAAATAAGCTTATTATCATATATAATTTATATATTTAAACAATCTTTAATATTTAAAATTTATTAATAAAAAAAAACAACTTTAAATAAAGAAATAAAAAATAAATATTCTTAAAATTAAAATTAATTATATTAAAAAATAGTTTTTATTAAAATAGTTTAAGAAATTGATAAATATATAAATTAGTTAATTTATTATATAACAACAGGCTAAATGCTTTAATAATCAATGCGTAATTAAAAAGTATAAATTAAAATGCACAAATTAAAAGATATAAATTAAAGGATATAGATTAAAAGGCGTTATTATAAAAAAGGAAGCTATTTCTGGCGTTTTGGCTGTTGTTATATAGGTTAGTTAATTAATTAATAATATATTATCCGATCATACCACTAGATTATATACAATATAACTCACCAGGTGATTATAAATGAGCCAAAGCTTTATTATGATGGTTTAATCCTTATCAAGACGTTTAGTAAGTACGCAACGCTTGCCCTTTCCTTGCACCCAGTTATACATACACAATAAAGTCAGTAATAGAAGCCAAAGCTTTATTAAATATAATATATATTCTTAGATTCAAATAAAATATTAATTTTAAAAATAAAAATAAATAAAAGTTTTATAAAATAATTATTTTTTGAATTTTTATTTTTATTATTATTATTAGTTAACTAGTTATTTAAAATTAACTAATAATTATAATAAGTTTGAAAAATATAGCTTTAATTATAATTATTTTTAGATTATTAATAATAATTAAAAAAATTAAATTATAAAAGTATTTATATAAATTATATATTATTCATTATTAATAAAATTTAATTTTTTATTATATATAACTAACTTTATATATATAAATAATTATTAGTATTAAAAAGCTATTAAACAAAAAATATTAACTTTAAAAAGTAAATATTTTTAAAAAATTTAAAATTAATTCCACTAAAAAAAAAATCTTCATTAAAATGTTTTAAAGCATTAATAAATATACAAATTACTACGGCTTAAAATAAAAGTATAACGGAGGCGTTTTTATAACTGCTGCTTAAAGCTTAATTAAAAAGTATAAATTAAAGGATACAAATTAAAAAATATAAATTAAAAGGTATTAATATAAAGAAAAAAGGTATTTTTAATGTTTTAACTATTATAAATTTAATATAATTAATAAAAAGAAAAAACATTAGAAACGTTATTGATAATTATAGCTTATAAAAAAGCCAGGTTAATTTATTAACTATTTAATTATATTATTAAATTATATAACTAAACTATAAATTATTAAATAATTATAAATAAGCTAGTTAAAGCTTTTATTATAATTAATATAACTAAAAGTTTTGTTAATAAATTTTTAAATATTATTTTAATCTAATAATTATAATAAGTTTTAAAAATATACCTTTCATTATAATTATTTTTAAAGTATTAATAATAATTAAAATAATTAAAATAATTAAAATAATTAAAATAATTAAAATAATTAAAATATAAAACATTTATATAAATTATCAATAAATGAAGTTTAAGTATTAAAATAATAAATAAATCATTATTTATAAAACAAATAATATATATATATATATATGTTTATATAACAGGTGTTATTAAGTGTTATTTTTATAAGGTATCCTTGTTTTTATTTACATTTAAGCATGGATCTTTTTAAAGTTTTTATTAAAATACTGGGCATAAAAAAAACCTTTATTAATTTTAATAAATTATTAATATATTAGTTAACTAAGGCTTTTTTTTATTTTTGTTTATTTCTTTTATAACTTTTGGTATTTTTGTTGTTGTTTTTAAGCGGACCTTTTTTTTTTTGCTGTTTTATTAATGGGTTTTTATAAACAAGTGCTACATCTTATAACAAGCTTAAAAATAATAATAATAACGTTATAAATAATATTTTTAATTAAAATATTAAATATAATAGGAGCTTTAGAAATTATTTTTCATGGTTCTTTTTTATGTTTAAAAATAATTACAACGTTTATTACAGGGGCATTAGATTTTTTAACAGATTTTCTTATAAAATTTAAATATAAGTTATATTTTTTTTAATATTTATTAATAAGATTTGAAACATAGTATAAATAATATTTAAAATATTATTAGTAATATTTATATTTTTAGTTTTTTTAGTTAATAAAATAACTAAAACTATTCTTTTTATAATCTATTTAATAATTTGAAATCATTTTAATTTTAAGAATATTATTTTTAATAATATTATTAAAGTTTATATTAATTTTTTGTTTAATTATTTAAAGTTTTATATATTATTATAAAAGCTTTTTAAATAGTTTATTTAATCCACAATATTTATCATATTATTATAATAAAACTTTATTATTTTAAAAGATTTCAAAATTAATGAATTTAGTTAAATTGTTTTTTAGTTCTTATTACTAGGACGTATTTTAAAACGTTTTTTAAGCTTAAGAAAAACTTTATTAAAACTAGCTTTATATTAAATTTAATAATTTAACTTGCTAATTTTATTATTTTATCAAAATAAAGCAGAACCGGTTAAAATGTTAAAATTTAATTAATTTAATATCTAAATGTTTATGTCTTTTAATAAAATTTGAATATAAGTTATAAATATATATACATTAATATGTATAACTAACGTTTTTACTGTTTATAATAATTTTTTTATTATTAGGATTATTTTATTCAAAATTAAAAATATTAATTTTATTATGTTTAATATTATATATAACTACTTTTTTAGTAAAAGCAATAAATATAATATTTAAAATTATTTTTAAGCTATAATAATTATTATAATTTTTATTATGATTAAAAAGAAAACCTTAATAATTATTCAAAAGAACTTTATTATTTCAATTATTATTAAATAGATTTTTATTTGGATTATTACTAGCGCTTTTCTTTTAATACGTAATTGTTTTTAAGTGGGTGTACGTTTATATTTGTTATATTTTTAAAGATTTTACTAAATAATAGTTAATCAATTAATAGGTTGTTTAGTTGTTAATATAAAGGTATTAATAAAGGATTTAATTTAATAAGTTCTTTATTAGTTTTCTTTATATAATATTATTAATTTAATACTATTTAAGGACTAATAGTATTAATAATATAATAACTATTTTTTTAGAACTTTATAAATAAATTAAAGCGTCAGTTATTTTTTTATATTAGTTTTAATAATTTAACTAGTTTTATAATATTTTATTAAATTATATTATTATTTATATTATTTGCTTATGTTTTTTTAAATAAAAGTTAATTATTTTTTAATTAAGGTTAAGTGCTGCTAAGGTTATGCTTAATCCTGTATTAAATTTCAGGAGTAATAAATTTTTTGGCCGACTAAAAGCTAGGTGTTTTATGTTAAGTTTTTAAGTTGTTTAGCTTTTCATTTAACGCGTTGTTTTTATAATAACTTTTTAACAGGCTTAGGATAATTAAAAAGCAAGTTTAACGTTTTATTTAATAAATACTTAAGCATGTATAATAAGTTATTCATAATAAATATACAGGTTAAAACAAGGTGAACTATATAAATAAATAAATAAAACAAATAAAAAATCCGTAACATTTATAACTTTTAATAATAACTTTAAAAAAAGCTAGATTTGTTTAAAATATAAAAGTAAATTATTAAATTTATTTTAATTTATTAGAATAATTATAATTTATTTATTTTAAATTCTTATAAGGAGTATTAATATAAGTAAATAAATACTACAAAAAGATTGGCACGTTAAAGTTTAAAATGTATAATATTTGCTTTAATTAGTTAGTGTTCTAATAAGTAGCGTGATGTTAATACGTATATAAATGGCGCACACGTAGGCCGCTAGTATAAAAAGAATATTTTTTAACCTTAAAAGACTAAAAAAATAATGATTTAGTTTAGTTTAGTTTAGTTTAATGTTTATAATAAAATAAGCGTAATAAGGTATTATTTTAATAAATAAAGTCTAAGTATTAAAATAAAAAATAACATATTAAAAGAACATATAAATTATTGTTTATATAGCAGGTAATATATTTACATGTGTGCTTATATTTTTACAGGGTATTTTTATTTTTATTTATATTTAAGCATAGACCGTTTTAAGGTTTTTATTAATTTTATATGTTTAAATAATTTTTAATATTTCCATGATTGTAAATTTAATATAATTAATAAAACAATATATTAAAAGTATTGTTAATATATTAATTAATTAATTATTTAAATTATATAAAATATAAATTATTAAAAATCATCAGTTTTTTAATTTATTTTAAAATTATTTTATATTATAATATATTAATAATATTGAACATTAAGGGTTTTTATATAATTCTTTTTCAAATTTTCTTTAATTATCATTAATTTAATTTTTGTTAATAATTATAAATATTTATGAAACATTGTTTAATGTTTAATTAATTTTAAATTCATTAATAATTTATAAAAAAATAAAGCTTATGTAAGTTTTTAAATTAATTAAAATTTTAGTTTAATCTTTTAATATTATATTTTAATAATAATTAAGATTAATATTTAGTTATTTAGTTAAAATCTTTTTATTATATTATATAAATAAAAAATAATTATCAATGTTGGAATAATACGAGTAGGCAATAAGCCGTACGGATGGCCAATAGAATATAATTATATATTTATTATTAAATTCATTATATATATTATTTTTAATAAGCTGTAATTATTACGCCGGGCATAATATAACTATAAATAAGCTATTAATTATATTAATAACTAATAATAATTAGTTAATACAATATATAAATTCTTAATAAGTTTAATAAAATAAAATATTTATTTTTATTTTATATTTTTTAAAAAGTAGTAGCAGTTATAATAAAATAATTTTTATAAAAAAAAAATAATTATATAGGTTTTTATAATAATATAATTTTTCATTTAAAACAATTTATAATAATAATAAAAATTAAAGTTAAATTATTAAATATTTATTTATTTTAAAAATAAATAAATTAAAATTTAGTTTTTAAATAAAATTATATATTATTAAAATTATAGTTTAATTATTTAATTATAAATATAAGTTTAAAGCATTTTTTTAATTGTTTATTTATTTTTATAAAAACTTTTTAATTATTTTATTAATTTTATAAATATTAATAATTTAAATTAATTAAAGTAATTAATGTTTTTTTATTATATTTTAAAAAATAATTATATTAACATTCATTATATTAATAATTAATTTTTTTTTATATTATTTTATATTATCATATTTTATAACTATAATATAATTTTATATTATTTATTTTTTAAATCTTTTAAATATTTCATATTTACATATATTTTTAATCTTTTTTTAACTTCTTTTTTATTTTATAAATTAATTTAAATTTAAATAAAAATTATTATTTAAATTTTATTATATTTTTATAATATTTTTAAAACTTTATTTTTAATAAATAATTATTTTTATTTATTATTAATTTTTATAATAAATTAATTTTTTTTATATTATTTATTTTTTAATTCTTTTAAATATTTTATATTTACATATATTTTTTAAATTTTTTTTACATTCTTTTTTATTTTATAAATTCATTTAAATTTAAATAATACATTATTATTTAAATTTTATTATATTTTTATAATTTTCTTGAAACTTTAATTTTAATAAATAATTATTTTTATTCATTATTAATTTTTATCATAAATTAATTCTTTTTAAAAAAAAAGTTTTTATTTTTTTAATTAATATTTTATTAATATTAATAATATTATGAATATATATTAGCTTTATTTTTTATTAAACTTTTAATTATTTATTTTAATAATATATTTAAAAATATATAATATTTTTTAATTTATATTTTTTATTTTAAAAATAAAAATAAAAATTTTAATTATTATTATTATTATACTTAATTATTTTAATTAATTAAAATTTATTAAATATAAATGAATCAAAAAGTTACATAATTTTTTAATAAATATTATATTTATATATATATAAAAATTTATTTTTATATTTTTAAAAAGTTATTAATAATAAATTTTTTTTTATTATTTATAATATAACTATATATATATACATATATATAAAGAGTTTATTGTTTAAAAAATTATAAATAATATTTTTTTTAAATTAGTCTTTTTAAAAACTTTTGTAAATAAAAGTTTAGTTTTTTTAAAATTCATGTTTTATTTAATTATATATTATATTATTTTCTTGTATAATTTATTTTTATATAAATGAAAAATTTATATTAAAAATTATTATAATTAATATAATTTAAGTTCTAGAATTAATATTAATATTTTTTAAAAATAATTCTTATTAATATAGTTTAACTTTTTATAAATAAAATAGTTTTTTTCAAAATAAGCTAATATCTTGTTTTATAGTTTAATTTAAATATTTAGTAAAAAACTAATAAAAAATATTTTAATTTTAATTATAATTATTAATATAAATATTATTATTATTATTATTATTATTATTATTATTATTATTATTATTATTATTATTATTATTATTATTTTTTTATTATAATATTTTTAATGTTATTAAATATTTTTATTATTTTTATTTAAATAAATAAATAAATTATAACTAATTAAATAATTAACCTATAATTTAGTAATAAATGATTTAATAAATAATTAATATTTCTATTTAAAAAATAAGTTTTAAATTAGTTATTTATTTTTAAAATAGATAAATTTTTATTTAAAATTATTAATTTTTATAATTATATATTTTTAACTATATATTTATTATTAAATTTATTATACATCTTATTTTTAATAAATTATTATTAAAATATTTAATAAATATATAATGCTTGTTTTTTCTTTTTACTTAATTATATATATATAATAAAATTAATCATTATTATTTATAATATTATTGAAACTATTTTATATAACTGGTTTATGTAATAATTTAAAAGCATAGCTTTAAACTTTTAACTAACATACACATTAAGCTAAACTCTCCTTTATTAAAATCGTTAATAATATATAAAACAAAAAAAACTCACACATTTAATGGTTAAACTTTAATAAAAGAAATAACTGTTTTAAGCATACTAATTAAACTTTATTAAATATAATATATATACTTAAATTCAAATAAGATACTATAAAGATAAAAAGTTAACAAAAGCTTTACTTATAAAGTAGTTATTCTTTTAACCCTTTATTATTACTATTATAATACTTTTATTATTATTATATTTAATATTAATATAGATTAAAAAATTTTTAAATTTAATAACTATAACAAGCTTTAAAAACATGGCCTTAAATAAGGTTATTTTTAAATTATTAATCATAATTAAAAAAATTAAAACATAAAATATTTGTAAAAATTTTAAAATAAAAAAACAAAAAATAAATATTTTTAAAAACAAAATTAATAATATTAAAAAAATAATCTTTATTAAAATATTTTAAAAAATTAACAAATAAAAAAATCGGTTAATTTATTATATAATAACAGGCTAAATAGCTTAATAGCTAAGTTTTAATAACTTACCTGCAGCTTAAAAGAAAAATACAACAAAGGCGTTTTTATAGCTATTATTAACTACTTAAAGCTTAATTAAAAAGCATAAATTAAAGGACGTAGATTAAAAAACGTTATTACTACGTAAAAAAAAAAAGCTATTTCTAGCGATTTAACTATTATAAAATGAAAAATGTCAAAAACGTTATTAATAATTATAGCATGATAAAAAGCTTAATAAGTTAATTAATTAATTAATAATAAATTATTTAATTATATTATTAAATTATATAAAATATAACGAATTAATTATAAATAAAATATTAATTATATTAATAATTAATAATAATTAATATAATATAGTTATAAAGTTTTAATAAATTTAATAAAATAAAATATTTATTTTTAATTTATATTTTAAAAATAACAATAATGATAATAAAATGATTTTTATAAATAAAAAAATTTGTTTAAAAATTTTTTTTATATTATAATCTTTTTTTAAAATAATTTGTAATAATAATGAAAATTAAAATTAAATTATTAAATATTAATTTTATTTCATTTCAATATTCAAGTAATTATTTATTATAATAAAGAATTTATATAAATTTTAAAAATATTATCAATATATATATATTAAAATTATTTTAATTTTGAATTTAAATTATATTATTTTAAAATTTATATAAAATTTAGAATATTTTTTTTATTTATTAAACTAAAAATATTTAATATAATTATTAAATTTTTATTGATAAAAAAAAAATTATTTTTTTATATAATATATTATAAATTTATTAGATAAAATTATTATTTTTTATTATATTTATTTTTAATTATTATAATACTAGATAATTTTATTTAAAATTATCAATTTTTATATTTATACATTTTTAATTATATATATTATTTTTAATAAATTATTATTATCACATTAACTATAATATAATTTTCATATAAATTCAATATTTTTTCAATAAATAGATTATTTTTATATTTATTATTTAATAATTTATTTTTAAATAATAGTTATTATATAATAAAACTTATATTAATATATATATAATTTAAATTTAATAAAAAAAATATTTTTTAAATATTTATGTTTTTACAATATTATAAAAAGTATAAATAATTTTTTTAAAATTTATATAATAAAATTTCAATTAATAATTATTAAATTTATAATTTTATTATTTATTATAAAAATTTTAAAATATAATTTATGTATTTTCATATTTATTAAAAAATATTACATAAAATTTTAAAATAATTAATATATAATTCATTATATAAATATTATATATATATAAAAGAATAATATAATATTAAAAATAATAATATTTAAAATTCTAATAAAATAAAATTTATAATAAATTAAATTTATTTATATATGATGGTTTAATCCTTATCGAGACGTTTAGTAAGTACGCAACGCTTGCCCTTTCTTTGCACCCAGTTATACATACACAATAAAGTTAGTAATAAAGTTTATTTATATATAATTATTATATATATTATTTAATATAAAAAATATAGATTATTATAATTTAATAATTAAAAATAAATAATAATAATTCATTATATTGGTTTATTTAATTAATATACTTTATTATATTTTATTTTTGAAAATATTTATTATTTTAAATATTAATATTAAAATATTAATTTTTTAATTAATTAAATAATTAACATCAATTTAAAATAAATAAAAATTTTTAATAAATATATTTAATTATTATGAAAAAAGAATATTATTTATTAATAGTTAATTAATTAATATAAAAATTAAATATTCATTAACTAAATTTAAAAAATATTATAAAAAATAACTAAAATATTTTAATAATTTTTTTATTGTTTTATTTATTATGTTTATTTTAATTATTTAATATTAAATTTTATAATATATTAAAATAAATATATAATTATTAAATATTAAAATTTGTTTTATAATTCTTTTAAAATTCAATATTTTAATAAATTTCAAATAATTAAAATTAATATTTTTTAATTTAAGAGTTATAATTTTAAAATTAAATATTTTTAATTGATTTAAATTTTAAATTTTTTAAGTATTAAAAAATATTAAAAAAATTAATTTTTAATTATAAATTAATTTATAAATTTATATTAATAAATAATAAAACTTATAAATTTTATATAATAAATAAAATATTAAATAAATATTAAATAAATATTGAATGAAAAAAGTTTTTGATAAAATAAAAAAGATTTTAATATAAAAATTAAATATAATTTAATTAAGTAAAAAAATATATAAATATTAATATAATTAAGAATATTAAAAAAATATAATAATAATAAATTAAGTTTATTATATTAATAATAATATAGATAATATAATACAAGTAATGGTAATTTAAAAATTCTTAGGGGAAATATAAAATTAAATAATAAATTAAATCTTAATTAATTTTTAATAATATTTAATATATTAATTAAATTATTAATAATTAAATATAATAAAATAATATAGTTTATAAGTAAATTAATTATTTAAATTAATGAATTATTTCTTGAAGTTTTTATATGATTAATTAATTAACATTTGTTTATAATATGTAGTTATAATGAATTTAAAATAATTAAATTTCAATTTATTATTTATTTTTATATTATTTTTGTAAATATAAAGATTATATTTAAATTTATTATAAATTTTAACTGTGTAGCTATTACTGACTTTATTGTGTATGTATAACTGGGTGCAAAGAAAGGGCAAGCGTTGCGTACTTATTAGACGTCTTGATAAGGATTAAACCATCAACTATCATATAAATATTATATTAATCATATTAATAATTAATTATAATTAATATAATATAACTATAATTTTTTAATAAATTTGATATAATAAAATATTTATTTATAATTTATATTTTAAAAATAATAATAAAAATTAACATAAAATTATTAAATTATTTAAAAAAAAAATTAATTATTTATTATGAAAAATAATATTAATTTATGAAAAATAATATTAATAATAATATTAATCATTTATGATAAAATTATTTTATTAAATTTAAAATTTAATATTTTTAAAATTTTAATTATAAAATTAACTTTTTTTTTAATTTTCTTTTAAAATTAAAATTTGTTTAATAATGTTTATTATAACTAATTTATTATAATATTAATATTAATCAATATAAATTCAATAAAATTTATTTTAATTTAATAATAATCAAAAATTAAATTTAATTTATAATAAAATAATTTTTTTAATATAAAACTAAAATATTTTGTATTTTAATTTATTTTAAATAAAAAATATTAAATAATAATTTGAATATTTTATAAAAAACAATGTATAAATTATTATATTTTATAAAATAAAATAAAACTTAAATAATAAATATTATATTTTAAAAAAATTTATAAAAAAATAATAATAATAAAATTTATAAAATAAATTTTATATGTATAATATATAATTATAATAATTTATAAAAAATAATAACTTATTATTCACAATTAAATTAAGTTTTTATTGATTAATATTTCAAAATTAAATTTAAACAAAAAAATAATTATATTAAATTTATTAATTGAATTTTATTAAATATATTATATTATGTATTTTTAAATTAATTATATAAAAAAAAATTATATAAATAAATTATATATCATTATTATTTAATTATTTAATTTTATTTAAAATTTTTTTTTTCAATATTATAAAATTAAATATATTATTCATTCACAAAATTTTTATTTTAAAAGTTTAATCATTTTTTTTTTATATAATAGTTTAATTTTTATTAAAACGTTTAATAAATATATTACGGTTGCTTTTTTTTTATATTTAATTATATATATATAATAAAATTAATAATGACTATATAATTATTTAATAATTATTATTTATAATATTATTAAAATTATTTCATATAATTAGTTATGATAATTTAAAAATATAGCTTTAAATTTTTAATATATATATTAAGTTAAACTTTTTATTATTATTTATTAATGTTTAAAGGTTAAACTTTAATAAAAAAAATAGCTATTTTAAACTTGTTAATTAAACTTTATTAAATATAATATATATACTTAAATTTAAATAGAATATTGATTATAAAATAAAAAATAAGTAAAAGCTTTATAAAGTAATTATTTTTTAATGTTTTATTATTATTATTATAATGATTACTACTTTTATTACTATTATATTCCTTATTATAATTAATATAAGAATCTTTTTTTAATAGTTTTTTTAAATATTATTTTAATTTAAAAAAAAACTTGTTATGATTATATTTATTTTACCTTAATATAAATAATTATATTAATATATATTAAAAAGTGCTTAAATTTAATAATTATAATAAGTATTAAAACATAGCTTTAAATAAAGTTATTTTTAAATTATCAATAATAATTAAAAAAATTAAAATATAAAATATTTATATAAATTATTTATTCTTTATTATTAATAAGATATAATTTATTATTTTATATAGTTTTCTATATTTAAATAATTTTAATATTTAAAAATCATGAACAAAGCTATAAAAATTCTTAAATAAAAAAATAAAAAATAAATATTTTTAAAAATAAGATTAATAATATTAAAAAAATAATTTTTATTAAAATATTTTAAGAAGTTAATGAATAAAAGAATTAGTTCACTTATTATATAATAATAAGCTAAATAGCTTAATAATTAATTATAGTTTAAAATAAAAATATAATAAAAACGTTTTTATAACTATTATTAATTATCAGCATTAATAATTTATTAAAGGTTAATTAAAATGTTTAATTAAAAAGTATAAATTAAAAGACATAAATTAGAAAATGTTATTATTATATAAAAAAGGAAAGTATTTTTAGTGTTTTAGCTAAAATTTAATATAATTAAAAAAAAAATATTCAAAGTGTTATTAATAGTTATCGCTTAACTAATACAAAGCTTAATAAATTAATTAATTAATTAATTAATAATAAATTATTTATTTATATTATTAAATTATATGAAATATAAATTATTAAATTATTATAAATAAATTTTAACTTAATTTTTTTCATTTATTATATATACAAAAAATAGATTAATTAATTTTTATTATATCTAATTTTTTAAATAAAATTTTCAAAATTTTAATTATAATTTTTTTTAATAATTATATAATTCATTTAACTATATTTTTTTTTCTTTATATAATTTAATAAAAATTTTTATTTAATTAAAAAAATTATATTTTACATATACTATAAATTTTATATTATTTAATCAAATAATTTTTTTTAGAACAATCTTTATATTTTAAATAATTTTTTAATTAAAACCAATAATAAATTACTTAATTTAAAAATTTATCATTAAGTATTTAATTTTTTTAAAAATTAATTAAATTATTATAATATTTTTTATTTTATATAATATATAAATTTATTAAATTATTTATTAAATTAATAATTATTATATATTATATAAAATAAAAAATATTATAATAATTTAATTAATTTTTAAAAAA
>JBAWJW010000059.1:0-106760 GCA_037356055.1 Xylaria sp. Z34 | reverse complement strand
AAAAAAAAATTTAAATTAATATATTTAAAATAAATATAATTAAAAATACTTATATATTTATATTATATATAACTAGTTTTTTAAATAAAAAAAACATTTAAATTAATATATTTAAAATAAATATAAACTTAAAAGCTTAACTAAAAGTTTTAGCTTTAATAAAAGCTTTAATAAAAGTTTAACTATTTTAAAAAAAATATAAAAACGGTTTTAAAGCTAAAATAAAAAAAAAAACATACACTTTATAAAAAAAATAAAAATAAACAATAAAAAAAAACATATAAATAATATAAATAATATTAAATAATAAAGCTTTTATATATATATATATAATATAAATATATAACTTAATAAATAAACTAATAAAGATTATTTTAAAAAAAAATTAAGCGCAAACATATATATATTTTTAAAACAACTCTTAAAACATGTTTTTAAAACTAAGATCTTATTAAAAACAATAAATTAAGCCTTTAGCAACCTAAAAATAAAATAGCCCTTACAATTCTTTAAAGTACCATAAGTATTAAAGGAAGGCAATTCCACTTAAAAAGTTCACAAATTTTGATTGCACAAGATGAACTATGACAACCACATTACATTCAAGGTGTTAATATGTTTAAGAATAGGTCATGAAAATAGTTGTATGAGATTTCAACTTTTAGTTTCCCTATATTTCCTTATATCATATAGTCTTTAAGACAACTATGCAAAAGCAAGACAAAAGTAGTTAGAGAGAATGCTGTAAGGAGAAGGTTGGCCAATTTCTAGGAAATCTACAAGAGATCATTTCGAAGAAGGGCTTAACAGGATGGGCTAAGCACGAGATTGCGAGGTAGAGTATAGAAACAGGGCCGCCACACCGCCATAACAAGTCAGCAGAGTCTTTACTAAGTGTTTAATATTTGCATTTACTTGAGTTATATTAAAAACCGATAGACGTCGCGTATTGTCGTCAATAATAACTATCTCCCATAATTTCCTTCATGTCTACCCAACTCACCGTATACCATTGGTGTGTAATACATCAGTCAGCCATCTTAGTTATGTCTTTCATCGTATATCTAGTAGTTCGAAGTTTTGGGCCGAAGGATTTAACCTTAACGCCGTTCACCGGGATGTAAACAGCCGGGATACTGTCGGTGATTAAATGACAACGACATCCCATTTCACAAATATACCACTATGCCACATGAGTTATGACTCACAAATCGGTAATCACACCAGTACAGGTAGTTTAGTTCCAAATCCCGGTAATATCATTCGAAATTTCGCATACTTGGAACAACGATTCCACTGGTTCCCCAGATAGCCTGCCTAGGTCCACTGTTCACCAACTTTGAAGTTAAACCAAATCAAGCTAGATATGATACGATTTATTACGATCGGGAGAGAACGTCTTAGGGACCTAACTACTTCAGAACTATGTATGGTTCGAGCCCGCTGACTAAATCAGTCTCTTCCAACACAACTAAAACAATAATCACTCTGTATGTTCTTGGATGTCGTCTCGGCGCCGTTACCCAGAGATAACACCGCTGAATTGTGATGCCCTGAAGCGTCTATAAGTAATGAATAATGACTCTAATTAGATAAATCATTGGCTTACTTAACCAGCTGCTGACTAAAATCCCGTGCTCCGTTTAAATGTTTATATTCGGTGTGATCCCACCGGAACCGAAACGCTTCCGGCGGAAGCTACTGACTAACGGGATAATGTGAGATAGACAATGCGCAATTCCTTTCATCATTTAACGATCGGAGAAAACGCTTGTCGCCGATTAGACATGTAGTACTGATAGATTGTCGAAGGTTATGTCCGACTTCTGTCCGGCTATATGAGTAGGAAGTAACATACCTTGACTCCTCGACGATGATATAAAAGAATGCAATGACTCGTTAGAGTCCATACACTCCGAGAATTCATTAGAGGCCGATACTGTTAATAAAACGACGTGGCTAAAATGAGGACTGTCGAGGTTGTCTTTTCGTTGCTACTGCCGACTGCAGCAGCTTACCCAAGTCCACGGACTAGTCAACGAATCGAACGTAGATTCGATCCTAATGTTGATCTGTACGCCAGTTGGCCATCATATGATGAATTACCTCTCAATTCTTCGTACCCTACCAAGGCAGCATGGGGTGTTTGGGGTGCATCAGACGAGCTCGGTGCCCTGAATCACATCACCAAAGACACTATCAAAGCTGCTTCGCAAACGATCCAAGAGGGGATGGCCATTCCTTTGAACCTGAGACTCGATGTCCCTGACCCGCCAACGTTTCTCGATCGCAAGCCTTTGAATCACCTCTTCTTACCGCAGGATGGATACACCGACGACGTTCTTGTGATGAATACGCAGATCTCGACACAGTTTGACGGGCTCCGCCACTTCCCATATTCAACGAATAACAGCGTCTTCACTTATCAATGGTATAATGACCTTATTGCGAATTACGAGGATGTAATAGGACCAAAACCTACAGAAGTTTTGGGGATTCAGGTCGCAGCCGAAAAGGGGATAGCCGGCCGTGCTGTGTTGCTCGATTTTGCCGGATGGATGGACGCAACCAATCAGACATTCGATGCCTTTAGCAACAGAGGCATCACGGTCGACGAGCTGGATAAGGTGGTCGACTGGCAGAAGATGCCGTCGAATTGGTCAATGCCAGGAGACATGTTGATAATTCGTACTGGGTGGGTTAGACAGTACGCGACCTTAAATGCAACCCAGCGAGCGCTTGTCCCTGTAGAAGCGTGGCCTTGGATCGGAATGGAGTCCAGCGATAGATCACTGCGATGGCTGTGGGAGAAGAAGCTTTCACTGGTTGGCGCCGACAACCCCGGGTTTGAGTCTGTAAGTCTAGGTCCATATGCATACGATGATTTCAATCCCGCTGACATGCTATTGACAGTCTAACAATACTTTTGAACTTAATGGTCATAAACGCTCCCTTCACCAAGTGTTCATTGGTGGCTGGGGCCAGAACATCGTTGAGTTCTTGGATCTTGAAAAGTTGGCCACGGCGTTGCACGAAAGTGGCAGATGGAACTTTTTTATGACTCTTCAGAATCTCAATGTGGTCTCAGGAATAGCGTCACCGCCAAACGCCTTGGCGATCTTGTAAGGCGAAGGGGACAATATGTGTACAATTTGAAGACCTAACGGTGCAGAATAGCCTTAACAAGATAATCAGTAATACAACAGTTGTACTCTATCCTCCTTGAGATCCCCATTCTATCAAAGCCATGCGCCACGGAAATTCGAAAATGTGAATGCCGTCTCCGCTAGCCTCGTTAAAAGTCGTTCTCGTCGATAACGTAGAGCAGATCCGCCAAGTAGTTTGATATACGCCCCCTGAAGCGAAGGACGCATATGCATATATCCAAGGACTAGCCCATCCGAACAACAAAAAGGGCCATGCATACCCGTATATTTAATCCATGAGATACTGGCACTAAGTCATCAATCCACCGGTTTCGTCATTCACATCATACTCGTAACTCATTTCTGACATCTTGATATGATTTGAGAATCTGGGCCGCACGTTCGGGACTTCGAGGTTGTATGTCACAGGGGAATGGCAGCGGCTCCAGAATAACATGGGCATTGGTCGCCTCGGAGTCGAAATCTATGATTTCCCCTGTTTTGGGGCACCTCTTCCTATTGAGATTAAAACCCCAGAGCACGCCAGCACCGGAAACGAACATTTCATCGTCAACAATGTGTTGTCCCAGACACGTTCGGCGGCCCCAGCCGAAGGTGTGCATGCCGACTCCCTCGCGAAAGTTCGGATACCTCGATAGTGGCTCCTGGTAAGTCGGCCAGCCTTTCACGAGGTAGCGTTCAGGGCGGTAGTTCTCGGGATCCGGGTATTTCTCTGGGACACGGTTCATTGCCCTACATTGTTTGTTATTTTGAAGAGCTCATAATGTTAACGGAAAGGGACTCACCATTCACACGCCAGAATAACAGTTCCCTTAGTTATCTTTTCGCCGCGGAATTCATCGTCAACTTCGCATTGATGAGGAACACCTGAACACTAATCAGTATTTTCATAGACAGGTCAACTGAGAAAAGCACTTACCGAGAGGGACACCGGATCGCCACCGAAGCGTTTCCTTCAGACAGGCTCGCACCGTTGGGAGTTCCGGAATGTCTGCAGTCGTCGGCAGCCTGTCCCCACATACTCTGTCAATCTCGTCTTGCGCTTTCTTCTGCCACTCAGGATTCAGGGTCATTGCCATGAGGAAGAATTCGAGAGGACCGGCGATGGTGATAACTCCGACCAAGTTCTGGAAACCGAGCATGCAACTAGCAAATTCTTCATCCTTCGCATTTTGCTGGAGAGTAGAATTACCTTGTTGTTGAAGACCTTTGAAGTACCGATAGGCCCAGGTATTCTCGGGAAGATCATTATCTAAGTATCTCTGTTTCGCGACTTGGAAAGAATTAAGCCACCATGCCCTCTGATGGTCTTCTCTGGCTCGCTCAAACTTTTTCCAAGGGTTCAGCGCCCAAGGTATATACCACAAAGGAGTCATGGTATTGACAATTGGGCCAGAGACTGACATCTGTCCCAGAGTGCAGTCGGCGCTATCTCCGTTTTCCTTCCCTTGGGTGGCGTCATCCCAGGCTAAACGGCTCATGATGCGCCCACAGTGCTCTCTCGTATAGGCGTGAAACTTCGCTGGGTCGACTAGGAGAACTGCAAGAAACCTTCGCACTTCCGCTTCTATCACCCCGTAGAAGTGATGTCGGTGAAAATCAGCCATGGCTGCGTGTACCCATTTCCGCTGTTCTTTCCAGTAGTCTGGCAAGTTTCGTTAAGTCAGTCAAAAGAGCCATGCTATACAATGTGCCACTTACCCTGGCGGTCCATCAGTGCAACATAGCCGGGGCCGGTCTTGTGGTCGAAGAGGGCACGGATTTGAGGCCGGCCAGCATACTTGTTCCCGCGTTTTACGAGAAGTTCCTCGGCGATCTTCTCGTCAGAGATGATAATGAACTGCTGGCCAACCATGCTCGTGCGGTAGATCGGACCGTGAATATCCGCCCATTCCTTGAACTTCTTCCACATGCAGAACCTGTTCAAGTCATGCACTCGCCCTACCACCGGGAATTGCTGGGGTCCGGGGAATTTCTTCCCAGAGCTTGCGGTATTCTTCCTCCATGAGAGGAACTGGCGAAGGGCAGAAATAAGAAGGCTTGGTACAGCTAGGTACAGGATCAGAAGACGTATGCCCTCCATGTTGAGAGTGTGTGACGAGAGGAGTTGCGTGGGGAGCCGCCTCGTGCTTAATTAAGGGGAGAACGTCATGAACCGGAGCAGCAGGCGAAAGGCCTCGGCTTGGCTCTTATACCACAAGCTCCCCAAGGGCCTGCCAGAACCTGCCAGGGTAGAACCATAGTGTCGAGACCGTGACTCCCGTGGGGAAATTGTGTGTCCAGCTACAGCATGTGCTGAGTATGCAGGTCGGTCTCACTCAGCCGATATAACGGCTCAAGAATAGCCCTAGAGTATATCGAAGGTAGCAATAGTCCCTGTAAATTCTCTCGTTTCCGGCATGATACTCAAGCTGACCATTCTGAAGCGCTGCCTTAGTTGCTGTTGCTATTTTCCACCCGTGTCGTGTTGGCATGCTGCATATGAGGTTCCCCAACGGCGTGCCGGTGGTGGTCAGATCAGATGACCTCCGCATTGAAATCCACATAATTTTTCTCCTCGACCGCCATTGAATCATGGGCGCTTGCTGCTGCTGTCGATGATACCGTTATTGGAAAGGTATCTCAAGGAGGCGCAAGCCCTGGGGACGATCACGTCAAACAGAACCTGCATCGCGGGTTTTCGCATTTGTGCTTCTTGCGGCTCATCATCCTGTAGTGCGACGTGGCGTCGACAGTTTTCATCCAAATAAAAGCCATGCTCGCCCTGTTAAGATACAGGGATCGAGCTTAGGTGGGGATATCCGTGATAATGGGAGTGGCTTCACGTGTCCTGCGAATAGGTCTCGACGAGCTCGAAACCATGATATTGGAAACTGACTCGTGGTGTATTACGATCGGAAGTTTCTTCCACTCTTATTGGATCGTCCAGGGGGTGCGGTGGTTTCCTAGCATTGTCCTACCACGTAAGCTTGATTGATAGATGCCAGGCACTCAGATACACAGGAATACGATACGAGGTATTTCCAGACGTTATCTCATGCCATGCCATGCAGTGCCATGTATAATGGCATCGAACCTCAGCATGATGTAGCGATGCTATGGCGTTCGAAGGGCGTAAGCCTGGCGCTTTTAGGTATCCATGCCGCCAAAAGTGCCTCAGACTTAGCAGCCTTCCGATCATAACAATGTCAGAATCGGTGCAACAGGAAATGCATGTCTCGGGGCAAACAACGGTTTAGCTCTATTCGGAAGGATTTAGATTGGTTCGGAGCACTTCAAAGTTGCAGTTTGTGGGAAACTAGCAGCTGTCCGTGAATGTTTGTCATGTGCGCTACTGCTGAGGTGCAAGCTGATGTGATCATGCTTGGCTAGGCATGGATCAGTGCGATTATTGCTAGGCGTCAAGCGGAACCCACCGATATAATCAGCTCATGGAAGCAACATATTGTAGAAAGGTGAGACCAGCTGAATCGATCTCTTAGACTTGAACTCAAGATTCTAAGCTTGATAGTAATTATCTCATTCAAGCTTAGCTTTTGTATTAGAAGATAAATTGTACAGTATGTTTTTTGTCACGCTTAGGACTTAGGGCTTATTTTCTTTCCATCTCCAATGAGTGCTGTAGGGTCTATAACCGTTATTGTTATTAATAATAGGGTCATATCTCACAGCAAACTCGCATAGTTACTACTGTTACATGATGCCATATCTAAACAGCTAAACTGAACGGAGAGGAATAGCATGAATTATTTGGCAATATCACCGACCCCGGCTCTCCGATACCAATAGATTCTCTGCCGCTGACCTAAAGATATCACTGACTGCAAGATATGATTCATCTAATCTGCTGCTCAGGGAAGCCAGGCTCCGGTTACTGGATTTTGGCGTTGCCCATTACATACCTCACCGAACGATCTTACCGAAGTCGAGGAAGCTACGGCTAGTAGGTATGAAGTCCAGCTTGCGCAAAGGCTCACAGGTAGTAGCCTCGTGGTGGGGGCGCTTCGAAAATGGAAACGAAACAATATATGAAGTTGGGCGTTTTCAATATCCCCTTAATAATCTCGATATTATATTTCATGTCAGGGACCCTGCACCTGTTGTCAGAAAACGCTAAGCAATAAACCTCCGAGACTGGGGAATCGGGGACAGGCTATTGGCTCGTATATATATGCCAATAATTACTCTCAATTACATAAGATAGATTCCGTTGTTCTTCCTTGTACAATAACAATAGTTAATATTGGAACACCCAGCAGTGTGAACTCCTTGACGTAGGTGATACACACTTGCTGTCCCGCAAAGGTCTCTAAAACACCTCTCTTGAGCTCGCATGGCTATGTACAGAAGTCCTTCCATTTTGCGAGCCCCGTGACAACCATAACTTTACGGCATTGGTATTGAGTTGTTGTTTGATGATATGATTTTTACAGGCTAATCATGTAACTAAGACTAGTTCAATATTAGCGTTCTCGAGCTCGGAGATGCTAAAGTCGCCGTGGGGAAAACTCATGGAGGATCTGAATTTATGGTCAAGGGTAGAGGAACGTCCGTAGGATTCTAGCGGAACTTAGTTGAATTCCGCAAGTTCCCCAACCGCAATACTTGTTCGATTGATGTCTAAATGCTGACGGGCTGTAAGTGCGAATGCGATAATGACTCTATACGCGGGGACCAAGTCTAAGCCTTAACATCAAACCCCAATCTAGTCAGCGACAGATTTCTCTATTCAAGGCATAGGACATAGGACGGAGTTGGGAGTACTACGATATGTCACCGAGAAACCCACTATCGACCTTATCGTCGTAGGTGGTCAAAAGCTTTCGGGAAGCATCGTGATGTAGACCAACTGATACGACAACCTACCCAGAACGAAACGATAACCCATGAGATATGGTTTGGATAAACTGCCTCGCAATTTACGTGGTCTGGGAAATGAGACTACCTGTTTCATGAACAGCACAAAAAGCCATAATGAGAGCCAGCTTGCGAAGATAGTGTTTCTAAACACTAGACATAGCTCTCAATTATAAGGACGTCAACGAAGGCGTGTCGGATGGAAAATTACGATTCTGCAAGATGGTTAACTTAAAAATGCTGGACGTCAGACGCATTCGCTGTATCGTTTATGTAAGTTCAGAATGTTCATCTTGTCAACAAATTCCACTGATATCTAACACCCAAGAAGTTAAGGGGTGAATAGAAGAAAGCGATAGATTCCCTAACTTATAGGATGGGACCAAAGCAATATTGGTGCTCGTTCTGTTCTTCAAACAAGCAAATAATAAGACTTTGAGCAAGACATAAGAGCTTATTTCTGCCATGTCTGAAGTTAAGATTTCATGGTTATTCATATTGATATACATAGAGTGGATGGGATACAATTCAACCTTCTATAGTTAGATGGTTTCGTTTTGTATATAGGCTCATACGTTCTTGTCAAGACTATTAAACAATATTACTAATATCCGTAAGAGCTACACACGGCAAAGGCTAACGATAGATCTAGAAAGTGAACACGGAAGCCGAAATGCCTCTCTCCTTCTATGGTAACTGGTGATAGGCTCATAAGGATCAGTTCTGAGAAAAGAATGGTCGAGGAAAAGTCGAGAAGACAGTATGTATGCGCATTAACAATGGCTTGCGGAAGACCTACCTGGGCTGAAGGAGTTCGACGTCGATGGTGTTGTACTATAGCCCAGTGGCCGAGCTGAAAGATGCCAAGACAGTGAGGCAACTTGAAGTTAGAACCGGCCACTTCGATCGATATCGCTAACGATGCAACGATACAACCGGAATAATAGTAGCGTTGATAACGGCGCAGGCATTGCTATTGGTCGGTACAGGCTGCAGCGCCGCCTACGTCGAAAACGTGGGGGCCACCAGAATGATCGCCCGACTATAGTTATAGTGTTGGATAGTGCGCTTCGTGGTTTTTCGCCCACCGGAGTAAAATACAACATTTGACCGAGACTCTGCTGGGCCGAGCAAGGAGAAATTTGAGGCGATGGATGTGGGGGTTGTGTCTCGGAGAAATACTTCCATTGATACTTGAGCTCCAAGACCGTGGCGCTGGACTATCATTGATGAAGCTAAAGTTGAGGTGTCTTGAGGGTGGTATAATATATAGGACGAGACAGAAATATGTTCTTTTTGATCTATTATTCGAGATGTTTTGCCGATTCGCGCTGACGATCTTTTTGTCGTGCAGAACTATTGCTCCCATCTACATACATGGCTTTTCTGGTGAACCACTGTCTAGGCAAAGATGATAGACAGGGGTAGTTGTACGCGTACCATGGAACATCTGGAGATAAAATGGGGCTATTAAGTAGATAGGCGAGGATGATACATTTGGTTATCAGTGTCCCTTCATTTTGTGAGATCTGGTTCTTTCAGGGACAGAACTACTATCCAGTCAACTGAGCAACTTGCTGTGCCGAAGAGATTGCCGTCATTGCTGGATGCTTGGGGAATCGACAGCAGGGATCCTGTCACTAGTTCTAGAACTTGTTGCAGAAATCCGGGGTCTGTCTGGGGTTTTAGTAGTATATACCTAGACAGCTCTCCCCACATCTGCCAAATCTGGGTAGATAGTGTTAGTGTAGGTATAGTCGCATGCGGGGAGATCTCCATGCGGAGATCGTGGTGATCACGGTCACCGAGGTATGGGCGGCTTACTCAAGCGGGGAGGAGGTTGGTTCTTATCATGACGTGCTGGCGCTGAGGCCTGTCAATAAATTCTGCATGGCACATCGCATGGCGCGGATCTTCCCTACTTCCCTGCTCACACATAGTTGTTAGAGATCAATTGTGTTACAATGAGTGCCATATCCGAGAAGCCGGAAGTGGTCGAGGTTGACGAAGCTCAACACCGCACCCAGCAAGGTGTGATTAGCCACATCGACGCCATGGCTATGGCGCCCGATACTACATTCGAGTCATTCGCGCATCTGGACGAGAAGAAGATTTTGAGAAAGGTGTGTTGAGCTGCGTTCAGTAATCCCTGTCGGTTGTCAACGATAACCAACTCGCCTTTCACAGATGGACATCCGCCTGATCCCCATGCTCGCCTTGCTGTATCTGTTATCCTTTCTCGACCGTGGCAACATCGGCAACGCCAAGATTGAAGGCCTACAGGAGGACCTGAAGATTTCCAGCGATCAGTATAACTTGTGCCTTACGGTATTCTTCTTCAGTAAGGCTTTCTCGGAGTCATAGACTACGCTCGCAAGTGGCGGTGACTGACTCCGAGCGTCCAGGTTATGCGGCGTTTGAAGTGCCGAGTAACCTCCTCCTCAAGCGGCTTCGTCCTAGCAGATGGCTACCTATTATAATGGTTGCATGGGGAACCATCGTGACGTTGATGGGGATCGTTCGGAATTTTCAAGGTCTTCTCAGTACCCGGTTCTTTCTCGGCGTCGCCGAAGCGGGATTATATCCTGGGTGTGCAGTAAGTCCTTCTCAAAAACCTATTGTAAACAGATAGCTAATAGGAACATAAGTATTATTTAACTATGTGGTATATGCGACATACTCCAAGAACAAGAACTCCAGGTGCTGACTGAGTGGCTGCAGGTACTGCCGACGCGAGATCCAACTTCGCCAAGCCATGTTTTTCTCAGCAGCATCCATTGCAGGAGCATTCAGCGGGCTTCTGGCTTACGCCATCGCGAAGCTGGACGGGGTAGGAGGTCTTGAGGGCTGGCGCTGGATTTTCATCTTGGAAGGTATTGCTACAGTAAGTAAAGTCTACTAAAGTTTGGCCTCGTTGTTGGACTAATCAGTCTAGGTTGCTGTTGCCGTTGCCGCATTCTTTCTTCTTTATGATTTCCCTGAAACTGCGACGTTCCTCACAGAGGAGGAGCGAGCTTTTGTCATTTTCCGGCTGAAGTATCAAGGGCAGATGGAGAATAAAGGCGAAGGAGGCATACGAGTCGCCCAAGCTGACGAGTTTGAGTGGAAATATGTGTGGGCAGCGTTCAAAGACTGGCAGATTTGGGTTAACATATTCGTTTACTGGGGAGTAAGTCACACGCCCGGCGCTTTTCAACTTTACATATCGTTTATCTAATCATCTCAGATCGTCTGTCCGCTCTATGGCATCAGCCTTTTCCTGCCTACTATTATCAAAAATCTAGGCTACGTTTCTTCTACAGCACAACTTTTGACTGTTCCGATATACATATTTGCCGCTATACTGGCTGTCGTTGTGGCATACTTTTCAGATCGTATAGGAAAGAGAAGCCCATTCGTTATTGCATGCATGTTAGCAATATTGATTGGATTCATTCTGGTGAGTTCAGATTTTGAGTTTTTACTTCAATGCAGCTGACAGCTCCTAAAGTGCATCGCTGGTACCAGTCCTGGCGTTGTATATGCCGGCGTCTTTATAGCCACTGCGGGAATTTACTCGTCATTTGCAGGTAACATTGCATGGCTCTCTAACAACCTTGCTGGAGGTTATAAAAGAAGCGCCGGTATGGCCCTGCAGATCGGTGTGGGCAATCTGGGCGGAGCATTCGCATCGAATTTCTACCGACAGAAGGATGCTCCTAGATACGTTCTCGGGCATGCCTTGGAGCTGGCTTTCACAAGTGTTGGTCTTGTTGCAGCTTCTATATTGGTTCTGAGTTATATACGGATTAACAAGAAGAGAGCGAAGGCCATTAGAGATGGGGTGCATAACCAATACACGCCAGAAGAACTGTCTGCGAAGGGCGACAAAGCTGTGACGTTTCGTTACGTATACTGAATATCTTCGCAGATTCATCATGATCAGCATCATCTTACTTCGCTCAAGTTGCAGCGCTTTCGCTTATATAGGCACTCTTATAAGTTAGAGACGAAATAAAGGAATGTTCAATCATAATACTAGCTTAAAATGCAGGATGTATTCAGACGACTAGTTTTGTATTAGTGCGCTATAATCACGATGAATTGGTGTATGAATGATTTCCATAAAGGCTGGCTTATCCTTTCAAAAATAGAAATGCATTTGTAACATGTCTGAAGAACCCGGATATTCATTTACGAGACTGCGACCTGCATATCATATACATAACTAAATGAGACCGAGATTCAATACGGGGCTTCAGCTTCCTGCTTGACCTATGTATTGCCTAATTCCTCTAAGACAGCTATACGAAAACTAGGAGGAAAGATGAAGCGAAGTGTGCAACCGGACGCAAGGCATAGACTTAGATCTCTCATTGGGCCAGTTAGGAGTATGAGACCCCTTAAGAGCTTGACATCACAGCGTGCCCTTTCACATTCACTTTCTCTTAGTAAAGATTTTGAGACATATCTTATAAACACCTGTTCTTGCGCGAAAGCCTCGAATTGCAATTATGAGCTGATTTTACGCTGCATACAGAAAGCTCCTTAGCGTCCGACGTATAAATCAACTGAGTTCCTCGGCACTGACGTCATGGAACTTAACGACGAGAGTTGCTGTCTAGCTACCATATGTAGTAGTCTGGTTGTCAGAAGTCAAGTTATTCTTTTTAAATTACTTCGTTATGCGTCATACTGGAGGGATCAGTCACTGGGTTGAAAAGGTTGAGTCACATCGCTCAGAAGCCTTCCAGCGTCGGGTGCCTTGTGGGATTTACTGGATAAATAGGTATATTGAACTTATGGGTTGTCATATAGGGAAAGAAATTGGGGAATAGAAAAAGGCTCAATCGGAGACCTTTTAAACGATCAGAAACGTGAGGTTAAAACCCCCATTGCTACCCCCTAAGTACAATAGCGCACTGCTGCTCTGCGGAACGCATTAAGTTCTCGGGATAGAACTCCCGTTTTCGAGCAGCTGATATCTCAAGCTGACGCAAGAAGCTATCTACAAACAAAAACCATCATCAATCAAGGACTCTAGGACGTATGATAGATACACCTAGAATCGAGCGGCACAGCTTGCTTGCAAAGGAGAAAATAACAGACCAAGTAACCTTAATCCAGTGCCTCGTCATCCCTAATGATGTGGTATACGATTTGATCTTCATTCTTGAATGACTTTGCGATTTTGTAAGACGTAAAAAGGAAAATTCAGCTAAGCCAGGTCGACTTCATGCGCTCTTTAAAGGCTAGTGACAGAGGTCTCTCCAGCGACCCTGATGCTGTTGGGCTGGCTATCACTACTGGGGCCAATTGTAGTGGTCACGCTGATCTCACTGTTGGCATCGTCGCGCTGACGGGTGACTCGTCTCTCGAGTTCAATGATTCGGTCGCGTTCGTTACGAACGGCATTGGCCTATAAGCTAGATGTCAGGATATACCAATTACGGCAAGGTATTGAGTCAAGCTCGGAAGTTTCGATCACATATATATAGGACCATGTAGATGAGAAAGCTTTTATTGAGAAAAACGGAGGGGAAAAAAGAAGGAACACGTACTGTATTCTGTCCCCTCGGGATGCCTCTGAATTGATCTACCTTGGCACGCACTTCCTCTCTCAGCGCTTGCCAGCTTGTCGAAAAAAAGATGACGGCGTTCCAGAGGCCCTGGAGAGGAAGTACAATGGCACTTGCAAGGTTAAGTGGGTAGCTGAATTCCTGCGGGTTGACGATGTCGTGCACACGGTTGATGCTGCTCGGAGTCCAGGTAATGAGAACACTGACAGCGAACACAAAGGACGTACGCAGGTACGCCAGTTTAACAGGGTCCATGTTGCTAAACTTGCTGCACCATCTATTGAAGCTTTCCCGGATGCGATGCCAGATAGTTTCTTTGACCTCGACCCGCGGTTGGGCAGTAATACAGGTGGTCGTTGTGGCAATTGGTCCCGGAGTCGAGGCGCCTGCCCGTCGATCAAAATTAGACTGATCCTCGACTGGGCCCTTAAACCAATTGAGGGGAGTTGTGCTAGAAAGGGGCCGGGCGACGCGTTCACTTTCCGTATTTATCGTCGTCACTTGGAGAACCTCACGATTGATAGTGCCCATGACTGCCGCGTTAGCGAAGAGATCCTGCCAGGTTTTAGCCGACTTTCTAACCTCAATTATTACGAACACAATACCTTTTCTCCAGAATCTCGGGTTTCTGGCGGATCGTGCGTAGGGTTGCTCAATGAAAGATTTCGGAGTTGGTTGCGTTGTTTGAAAACGTAGTAGCCAACAGCGACATAAATGAATGAAGACAAGACAATGCATACCCATATGGGCAGGTAGTATGTGTAGATACGCAGGTCGGACCAATCTCTATCTATCCAGCACCATATCTAGTAGGATGTCAGTTATTATAACTACCGTGAGCCTGGTGAGGAAATTTGTACCGTAGCATCACCATATACAGTATCGCCAGATCCTTTGCGAACCAGGAGGAGCCACAACGCTGGAATGAATGGTATGCCGTAGCAAACGATAAAGTACGCGTACCAATATCGCAAGAAGTTGTTAGGGTTGGCAGAAAAGAAAAATACCATATACACGTTAACGGCCATGGCAAAGGACCACCATGGATCTGATTGCATAAACCTTTCACAAGTCAGTTGAGCCCACCGTATTTCACTAGCTGTATGTTACCAGTGTTGAGCACGCAGGACTTACAGTTCAAACATGAAAGCCTGTGCCTGGCATAGTTGACTAGTAGAGCCGGCCAAAACACCTGAATATCCTATCAAACAGGCGATGCTTGCTCCCAGGTTGGCGACAGATGCGAAGATGATGAACGTGTTTGGAACTGTTCGAAGTCGCTTGAACACGGCGAAAGCGATGAAGATCGAGACAACCGCTGCTAGCGATAGGGCAGCGCCTAGGCGTTCGAAGAGAACGATGATCTCTATGTTTACTGGTTTGCTTAGTGTCCCTCCAGGCATAGTGTCATATGTTGTAACGGGAGGCATAGCGAGTGGTTTGAAGCCTGAAGATTGATATAAAGGTTTTGAAGAGATATGCTTAAGCACTGGGGGAAATAGCTCCACTGAGGAATGATTCGAATGGAGAGAGTTTAGGGAAGGAGATCAAGTTTTAGCTGAAGAAAACTGCTCGGTGGTGATCGAGGTCTCGACTGCATCAGCTTGTCAGGTTGGGTGATACTGCAGCAGTGCCAGGGATGAGGTTGTGATCTTCCTGTTTAGCTGCTATTGAGTGCGGCTGCTAGAAATTTGGAATCCGATTCTTGCGTGCTGTTGAAGTGATGTCACAGATAAACTGTGCTTTCACACATGTAGTAAAGCTGTATCACGATGAACAAGGTCTTGAAAGAGTGAAGTTGTGATTTAATGTCGTTGCCTGTGCCCAGGCCTGCTGAAACGATTTGTAACTAATTAGGGTTGGAGGTATATGCGTCAAAGAGGTCATACGCATCAAGAAGAGTAAACAAATCTTAGTCGCCGACCCGTCATATATGTTGACTGGTTGATTGATCGACGAAAGCTCTATCAAGACAGGCCAAGAACGAAACACAGCCCCGACCTGAAGACTATTAGTTACAGCAATAACTAGAGCTATTGGGCAGTTAAAGCTGCCCTATATAATAAAATTCAAAAAATATTACACGAATCGGGTGTGGCAGCGTATGCATCATACCTGAGATATGCTTCGTCCAAAATTTCCAGTGAGCAAATGGAGTTAAACCAGAATATCAAGAACGCAGGTAGCCGTATTGTTCCCTGCATAAGCAAGGTTCGGCACACAGCGAACACCCATAGGGATTTTGAGCCAGAAAATGGGCGTTCACGATGAACATGCGGTTTAACCAACAGGATATAAGAGAGTGATATAGAGAATGATCGTAGAAGTGTAGAGACCGGCGCGAACTCGAGGTCCAAGGAAATATGGATGGGATAAATGATTCGATAATAGGGATATAGAGTAGAAAGAGTAGCTCATATGCGGTGTATTGGACGAGGCTTGGTCATGTCTGCTTCATCGTCATTGGGCAGATTAGAGATTATTTCACGATAATCCGTCCCGTTACACAGAGAACCTGGTTAATCCCAGCAGCCACAATGATTTCGTCGATCCAGTGACGGGAGAGAACCCGACAAGACCCCACATATAAGTCCTCCTATCCTGTTTGTGTTAGCTGAGTGGTCGATGAACGCCCATTACACGGCGCGGACAGGCGCATGTTAGATATATGGAAGTCTTGGATTAAGTAGTAGGGCGTATAAGACCTACTGGATGCTATGTCTTGGCGTGAAGGCTCATGAACGACCATCATGTCTCGGGCGCTGAGAAATCGGAAGGGCAATTAAATGGGA
The DNA here is from genome assembly GCA_037356055.1 of Xylaria sp. Z34. NCBI lineage: Eukaryota > Fungi > Ascomycota > Sordariomycetes > Xylariales > Xylariaceae > Xylaria > Xylaria sp. Z34. The sequence goes on along the minus strand of JBAWJW010000059.1, from coordinate 90,386 downwards.
GGTTACTTAGGATTTTGTTAGCTACTCATATTTCCTGTATCTAAGCGGATGCTGTTGGCCGGCGAAATGAATCCACGAGAGCGCCTATTAAACGCATGCAGGACAGACACATGATGCAGGAAAACCCCTGCAGGCAGGCGAGCAACGCGGAGAAGAACGCCCCTATCATACGTAACCACAAGGTAAGTGCAACAGCCAGTACGAGACGATCCCCAGGGGAGCCGCGTTGGATTACTTGCCATATGAGGACGGAGCCAACGGTGTGGATCATATACCTTGGTGAGACCTCAATGGTTCGTCTATAATCAAGCGATCTTCTAGCCAACCTAAGGCGGTAGTGGTTTGCTTGGATGGGCCAGTTCCGGTCGGCGGCCATACAAGATGCATGTTGCAACATACAGCCTCGATCCCACAAAACGATATTTGTTTGGCAGCAAATCTGATATGACAGTGTGCCCAGGTTGTTAGCCGTCGAGGTCAGTCAGTCTACGGGAGCATACAGAAGATTGGAGATAGCACATAATGTTTGCTACACAACATGCGCTATGTCGCCACTCCGGTCCAATCGCCTCGACTCTCTGACAATTCTATAGATGCATGGAGCCTTCTCGCTGCCGAGTTAAGACAGGCGGCCAAGGAGACAGGCTAGAAAGCTACTATTGAGGCTTGACTCGGTCCTACAGTCCTGCGTCCACCACCGACCTACGTGGCGACTTGTCTTCTCTGCTTCGGGCAATTGCAGCAAACGATTGTATTCCGGAACAATGCATGGAAGAAGAACTCTTGACCCGAATCATCTTGGAGCGAATTCCAGGCCCCCGACCCATGACTGAGCCAAGCCTAGTCAACGTAACCCTTTAGTTCATGTTTGTCGCAAGGACCCCCGCCAGCAACGCGTTGCGGATTGTTCTGAGCATCAATATCCCCGGATGGTGTGGCGCTGAGTGACATATCAGCGGGGCAAACATGCACACTTCACTTTGCGTAGAACTGGACTCGTAATTGGGGGTCTCGAATGATCCTTTGGCATCATGATGGCGTCGCAGCAAAAAGATATGATGATGCGAAAGGAAAGTCCTAGTTGTCATTGGCACCTAGCGCTCGAAGAATTGCCGTTTGTGGCAGCCGGCTCTTTCCAAAAGGACCTATGATTGGTCAGGCTTACTTCGGTCAGTCTCTGCCGACAGCTCAGCTACACCCACCTACCTAACCTTCCCCAAGTTTGGAGGTTGGAATAATCTGGAGTTGGGGGACTGGGGTCGACTTATTTCTCTTTCGTGGGAATCCACAGAACACGACAAAGCAGTTCAATGTTGCTTATGTGATGCACTTGCATATGTGGACTTCCTATCCAGACAGATAGGTGCAGGATGTAGTGGCACACCAAAATCGAAGTAATGAATGACTGTGCGAGACCTGCCCGATCCAAGATAGAACGAAATAAGACAACGCACCAAACACAGCACCAATTACGAATCTACATACAGCGAGGGAGATACATTATGTTTTCTGCATTGAATGTTTGCATGGTGTATCATTCCCAAGATTACGATATGTAGATTGTCTCAGGGCCTCATCCTTGCTTTGAAATTGTAGTGCAGCTGCTTGGGTAACTAGGTGCGTATGTATGTGTAAAACTAACAAGGTTCGTTTTCGATGGCGACACAACCCCAGACCAAGTGAAACTCCAAACGAATATGGGATGAAATTACCAAGGTCTTCGCAGCCCGTACTTAACACGCACTGTCTGTCACGCAAACAATCGTTGAAGTTCTTTAAGATAATCAATCCACTTGTCTGATTCCTTCATCACGGATTCATCTGGCTAGAATCATTACAAAATTATCTGACGCTTAACAAGGTCCCTTCTCGCGCCTCGATTCGCCATTCGAAGTGTCTATAGGGTAGCATTTTCTCACATGGTCGCTAACCGTCTCAGTCAACACTCATATTCTCGGCTGTACTAACCTCTATCCTGCTGACTTGACCTACCTGATGATCGTTAGAGCTCCTGGGTCTGCATCAAAACAACAATAGCAGGCCGAGGTTCTTTTCGATCGCTTCATCGAATTCAAGTTCCTGGTAAGGAATGCGCGAACCTTCGCGAGAAGGACTCTGAGAGGAGAGCAAAGATTACGATCAATGGTCGTGCAACAAGCTAGGAAGCGCCACATCGCTTTGCCGAGCGTAGGACATACCGCTCTGGTTCCCACTGTACATACGTCTCGGTACGGTTTCGACTAGGCTTATATATTAGCAATGTGAATGTTTGCTACGTCGATTGTCGATTATAGATACAGAGTGATGCCGTGATAAAATAGCGATCCATCCATTGTAGCTCGTCTTCGCAACTTAGAAAATAAACCAGCACTATCTTTAGGAGGGCTTTGACGCTGTCATAGTTGACTCCATGGCAGTCAATAGAGAAGAACTTTCTCATAAATCATACATCATTCTCATAATTTAAACTCTATCTCACTCACTAGTACATGCTGGAGATCAATGAGCTTGAGGACAATAAATTGTGCTCGATCCCTAATCAAGACTGTATAAAGGAAGAGTACATTGCTAGTATTGTATAAGGACTAGGGAGAGGAGGATGATCGATATGTAACTATTATGGTCACAACTTGTGGTTTGCGGTGAACGATTTCAGCGATGTAATTGATATGCACAACATCCTCTAGCGGGTAGGCATACCTATGCGATACATACACGAGCCACGGCTTGCAAACTGAACTCTTGTTAACACAGATCCGGCTACAGACTTCCAGCCCTCTTGGTTATGGCTCTTGGTGGACTTGACTTCAATCTCCTGGAGGTTGTTTTACATGGATACGTAAGATTGACAAGATAGACAAAACTTCTACGATTTCCCAATTGGCAACTGTTTGCTAGTCGTCTCCGATCTCTTCTGATCGTAGACTGCCTTTCTCTAAGTATTCCATGAATTGAATAAGGCCGCTGAAACCGCCTAGCAAACATCGTAGTCTCATCTCTATTGTGGCGATGCGCAGTAGCTAAGGAGGCTATAGGCTTAGAACTGGTTATGGAATGTGATGAGACGCATTGCGTGGCGGGTCACCCCTAGACGCTATTCAGGAGAGCATGTCAGTCTGTACTTCCATCACACAAAGGGTGACTAGACTGGGCTTGTCGAATTCAGACAGCATGCGCCCTGGCTCACCCTCGGGGCGGAACTCTTGTTTCTTAATTTCCCTCACCTTTTCTTCTGTTCTCGCTCTTCTCACCACCAGCCTCCTCGACCTGCCTTTAAACCACTCTGTCGCGCTGCTGCCGACTCCTGCGGCGTCAAATCCTAGCAATTTGGTCTGAAAACGCTGCAACTGGTTGCGTTTTGTGCCGGTTGCCAGGTATAATCCTACTAATTAGGCATATGATATTTAAGAAAGCTCAGAGGTAAATATCTTAGAAGAATAAGACATGTGGGGATATACCAGGGAGAACTTGATTCAATGAATAGTATCCATTCGTTAACTAAGCTTGATGCGCGGGGTATATGTAAATATATATATATACATATATAGGGGCCGTCATGTTTACACTCCTTTTCCGTGTTCGACAGACCACAGCCTCTTGATTGACCTACGCAGAAAAGCGCATCAATCCCTATCCACTATATATTCAAGCTCTTGTCTACTCCGTTAGTTTATATTGTGTAGAAGAAGTCGGGCCGTCCATCACCCAGTCGGTCAAGCTCGGCCTCAGTCTTTCCTTCGGCTAGATAATCTCGCTTGCCCTCACGCCTCTTCTTATTCTCTATCCTGAGCAGGGTAGTCATCAATATACTGCCGCCGAAGAGGAACAAAGTCATGTAGGCGAGGATGACGCCATGTCCCTGGAGATAACGGGGCGAGTCGAAGAAAATATTCGAACTGACGATGCCGTTGAGATTTCCCCAGCCGATGACGAAGCCCAACACGACACCCCTCTTGTATACACCTTCTGTATTGTTTGCCATCCAGGTAATCGTATTAGAAATACACGGATAGATTCCGAGAGCGCCTAAGAATGTGGCCGCATATTTCACCGCGGGATTGTTGGAGGCGATGAGCAGTATAAACCCAACAATGCCGATGACACTAGTGATGATGTTGCATAAGCCACGCTGGCGGGTGCGGTCGGCGGTAAACCCAATAATAACAGTGAGTAGAGCAGCTGCGGCATAGGGAGGAACACTCAAGAGATTAGTGTGAATAATGCTTGTGCTCCAGCCGGATTCCTGAATAATGGTAGGCAGGAAGAGTGAAAACGCGTAAAGCGGCATGTCGCATCCCATATAGATAACCATGCCTAACCACATTTTCCAGTCCTTGAGACCAGCATATAGGTATCTTGAGCTCCACTCCTCATGCTCAGCTGATGATTGTTGGTCTAGCTTCAGTCGCCGAATCACCCTGTTGCGGTCATCTTCGCTCAAGAAGCGCGCATCGTCCGGGAAGTCGTGCACCATCCAAAAGGACGCCACAGCCACGATGATTGTAAGAAGCCCTTCCAAGATGAAGATCCAGCGCCAGCCGGCGAGATGGCCTTTACCGTCCAGCTTCTCAATGGCGGCTGCCAATAGGCCACCAAAAGAACCTGCCAGAGCGGCCGCTGAGAAAAAGATAGCCTATAACGAATGAGTTATAAAGGACATATGATCAATCAAGGGTTGCACATACAGCACGAATACCAAATTCAGACCGTTTATACCAGCACGAGAGATAGTAATTTACTCCCTATTAAAAAGTCAATTGATATTCATTGACGCCTGGAATCTTGGCAGCGGGCGACATAGTGAAGGGTGAAGTCGTCGAATAAGGTGTTCGGCATAGATATAGGGGTTCGTACAGGGAAGAGCCCGGCCTCGGTGAGACCGAGAAACCAACGAGCTGCTAAGAGACCAGAATAGTTATAGCAAAAACCCATGCCCGTCATCGATGCGCCCCAGAAGAACCTAATACCGCACTAGGTCAGCGTGTTTACGGATGATACCGAACAGAAGCGGCATAACGCACATGATAGTCGGGATGAATATAGAGGGTCGCAGCTTTTTGAGAAGCACGTTGGTAAGCGGCTCGAAAACCGAGTATGAGACGAAGAAGATTGTAAGAGTCGCATTGTATTGTCCAGTTGACAAGTGCAAATCCTCGACGAGACCGGCAACCTTTGCATTGCCGATATTTGTACGATCCAAGAAGGCGAGAAGATATAACAGGCAGAGCTAGATTCATAACACGGCATCAGTTTTGAACTAGAAATGGATATCCTCATATCTACATACCCAAGGAATAAGAACAAGGTCGAGTCTCCAGACTAGGGCTCGCTCCTAAAAGACACGGTCAGCTGATGACTAGACGAGAGAATGAGAGAAATAAAAGACAGCGCAAGGCAGCTTTGCTCAGAGAGCTCAGCTACCTTGGGTTGTGCTTACAATCTTGTCTTTTTCTTCCTGGGTGAGATGCGCATCGGGATCAGGAAAGAGATCGGTGCCTTCGCGCTCGTCGCGCGACGACTCATGCTTCTCGAGGTCACTCATGGCGTATATGGACGGCTGTTCAGACAGCCCAACGGGTTCGTCGATGACGCAGCTTCTAAGAATGCGCCAGACAGCTAGTGGCAATGAGCAAGTGGTGCGACCCTTCGACACCAAGCTCTCTGATAGCCAGCCTCAAGATAGTCCGAGCCAGACAAGGATACTAGGATTAGCTAGGTATATATGTATACACGAACAGAAGAAAAGAGATGGAAAATAAAAAGTCAGACGGAAACTAGAAATATTTCAATTACTGATCAGCATTCAAGTATTAGTAGACAAATACCCAAGGTAGGTAGTGCAAGGTATGCGCTAAGTCGGTACCTCCTGTTGTGTCGCTGCCGCCGAGTCTAGGACAGAGATCCAGCCCATTCCCGGCTTCAGATACAGATTACCCATGTACACAAGACAATAGCAGGGGGTCTGGACGGATGGGACAAGGAAACCAAGCCTACAGTGCCCAATGGGGAGATGGGGTAAGAGATATAAGCTAGGGTATTGCGATGCCCTGTGTACTGTAAGCAACACATAACAGATCATTTACTGAAGATAGGAATTGTGTATATTCCCTTTATTAAGGTTAATTCTATCCCTTGGGTTAGTAGGTATACACAGGTATAGAATATTCTTAGTTTGAAGATTGTCTAAGCTTAAAGTTCGTTGCTTGTAAAGCATATTTTGGGGTTCGACTCGAGGTGCGGATGAGCTGGAACCAGGGTTTGGGGAACCCGCTCATTGTCTTAATCAGACAGTCTTATGCATCATCTGGACTTGCCCTTGCAGAACTGAACATTGGTTCCAGTCATTGGGCCTTGCTTCTTGGATCATCTAAGGTTGAAGATAACAGTTACACATACCCTCCCTTATTGTGGTCTTCTATCACACAACTCAGCAAATTCTTTGAGTAAAACAGGTAGTTTAGTAAGCCATCACTTGTGGTATTGACTCTCGCCGCCATGGACTTGTACCAATCAGCCGCGACTTTTCAATTGTCATACGGCTAGACCGATGTTTGGTGTGCGAGGCTACACTTGTACGGCCCCCAATTGTCATCAATGCCGCAAGGCTTTAGTGACTGTGAGATACGTTTCCTGAAGTTGTCATGTGGTCGTAGCTATCACTCTATCAAAGAGGATCGATCACTTTCATGATGTTACTGTTGCTGTACAGTAGACGGCAGCACTCCTGTCATTTTAAGAAAGTAAGAAAAATAAGTGTCGGTCAGTTGATGGGAACCCACATGGAAGTATACTAAAATCTCGTCTGCCGGAACGGATCCCCGCACTTCGGTGGACCTCATGCCCTAGCCAAGGGCGGGGTAGTAGCGCCATACAGCTCGTTCCTTTTCTAGCTCTTTGCCAATCACGAAGCTGATTTTTTTCTCTCTCGCAGGCCGAACCGTCCATTACATAGTGCTGAGAATTCGGAGTTTACCTTATCGAAACGAATCTCCGCAAACATCCTGGCTGGTCAGAAGCAGTGTTGCCCATTTTCTGAAGACGTTTTCCGAAGTTAGTAATCATCCCGTCTTGTCCAAGTGTACTGTCTCTTCTTAGCATTGCGCACATTACGGACATTAGAGCTCCTAGTTTTGCCCCAGCTCAGAAAACAAACATACTTAGATACTATAAAGAACAATACATCCCGAATCCATAGTCGGTAAAACGCCACCCGAAATCCAGTCGGCTGTTGGGGTATGGAGAGGTTGACCTTTAATAGTATAAATGATAAGTACCAAGGTAGTTAATTCAAATCACTCTTGGCCGAGTAAGGTATCCACCAACAAAGTTGTACTGGGTTGCGTCATACACGTGTAGTTACTAAGTTGATGTCGTTAGGGCCAATGGGATATCCCAATCACTTTCAGTGTGCAGCGTCAGCGGATCAGATCTCAAGTGGTGTTGAACCTGCGCTACCTTGCACCGGGGGATAGGACGGGTGACTGCAACATCGAGCCGAGTTCATCCTATCTCGATCGGAGATTCTATATCTTTGTGTTCCGTTACCACGTGCAGATGCCGAGAAACCCAATGGTCTGATCTGAAAGGGTCCCAGCAGTTGCCTTGGCTTGGCGGGTGCTGGCATATATCTCGGATTATCGCTCGCATGGCACGGCGGCCTACATACATAAGTGTCTACGTGCATTCAACAATCAGTTAACGAATAATTATCTGTCAGATGTCTGGCCATTTATAGCTTACTTGCCGAACCTTGTAGTATTAGTAGGTGCCCGACTTTCTCCATATAATATCTTGACGTCGAGTAAAAAGCTAGCCGTGGCCCATGATCCATGCCTCTAGAGCCGCAATTTAATCAACCCTGACCGTTGAATTATAATGATTTAGCTGCACAGCTGTTGCAAACGTGTGGCATGACGGTAAATTTCACATATTACCAGTAACTTCTACCTGATAGTGACTATACATATCCCATTAAGTCTATGGATTAACGGCGTCGTTTTTCCATCACTCTGATGATCACCTTAAACAAAGGGCATGTGTATATATAGCCAGGGGCTAGCTAATAAAGGAGGATAGGCCTCCTCGCACCACAACATAACTACGTAGCTTATACCAGAAATCATGACAGTTATTCTAGGCGCCCAAGCCTACCTACTTCAGAAGGGACGATGTATCTGAAACATAAATTGTATGTCACACATACATTTGTAAACTGAATTCAGAGGCCAGCTAAACATAATTCAGGATGTGACTCGTCAGATTGGTGGTACCTGAGTAACTTCACTCCTCGTTATGACCCAAGTCGTAGGTTTCACTTACTTAGTAGTCCTAAAACTAATTTCTAATATGTTTCACTTATACCAATCTGCATATCAAGAATCTTAGCACTTATTTCCCGTGCAACTAGTGTTTATGATATGGCATAGTGTGATATGGGCTTGTATATGAGGGCCTGGAACAATATATGCAATTCAGCTAATAATTCTAAAGGGATCCTTGGCTCACTCTTTTGGTTAAGATACGACCTCATACAGTCAGATGATAGGTCGGGAATCTGCTCTCTCTCCGATTGAGCTCTGATCCAGCTTTCCCTTACAGTTTAGCTGAGGCCTTGCGATGTCGCCGGCCAGTAGCCGCTATGTCCTCCATCGTTAGGCTCTGACAGGTCCCTAGCAGTCCTTTCCTTGTGACACATAATGAACGAACTCTGACTGGACGTCTCATCTGGTAGTTTTGAAGCTTCACTGATACAGTTCACATGCCCAGTTCTCAGATTCTAATAAAGGTATTAGGGTGTGTAAAGATCTCTGAATGACCTTCGAGGCCCAGGCTTAGCGCATATTCCAGAGTATGGAAGGCGTTACAGAAGATTTGTTATTGCGCGACGGATACAGAGATTTCTCTAGCGCCTGGTATTTACAACATATTGACTTATTCTTCTGTTTGCACAGGGTGATATAATATATGAGCCTTAAACAGGAGATGTAGCATCATCTTGATCAAGTAAATGAAGGTGATAAAAAGGACACTAGAAACCACCTAAATGAAAGAAAGGGTTACGTTTAGTAGTGGGAATATTCTGTGTAATTTTCAAATCGCACCGAGTTTAATTGTAATGATAGCTATATTGCCCTTCAAAGAGGTCGAGGATGTTCTGATACACAGACCCGTCACAACGATATAACAACCATGTATCCCTAACATTACGTGGTCTCTTATAACGGACATAGGCACAGAACGGATAAATATTTTGATTGAGTTTCAACTCACATTCAAAATTCATCACCGATATCAGAAATCAGGGAACTGTGGATCGTCTACTCTAGATGTTTACATTATATGTTGACCAGTTACTACAGTATGGGATGGATGGCAATATACCCTCTCACCTGAATACCCAAAGCCGCAAATCTTCAAAGCTTGTGCTTATGTCATAGTTATTACACATGCCTACATAGAGATAATATACATATACACATAATCAAGCTTAGGAACGAAGTCAACATTTGAATGCTAAGGCCGGATATAGGTGTAGGTACCTTGCAGCTGCTTGAATTACGTACATGTGGCGGGGTAGCTTGCATACCTAGGTACTTATATATTATAGGGGACACTAGACCCCGCTATCCAGCCCCTGGCGCCGTCAGGCAATCACGACGCGTTGTCAACCAGAGCTTATTTCTGTATCAATCGTTAATGAAAGCGGCTTCTTCACATCTAACACATCATTCCGTCTTTCTATGATAGGTATGAGCTCGCATGGGCTCAATAAACACTAGATGGGCCTACCATTAAGAATGGACAACATACATGCACCGACAGTCCCCTCGGGGCCATCATCTCGGCCGCTCGCCAATGGCAACGTGAAGCAGCTCTCCTTTGCGGAGCTTCAGCAGAAGAAGGATAATATGGAGGCTGAATTAAAGGCTTTAGGTGGTGTCCTGGACTCGGTTCGTCTTTGAGAGATCACTTGCGTTCCTCTGCTGACACAGCCTTCAGCACGGCGTCAATATGGAAACGCCATTGATCACACGAGATGGGTTTCCCAGAGCCGACATCGATGTTGCGCAGAGTAAGTCTTCCTGGCACAGCAAACAAAACTCGATGGCCTGATCTTTGACTCAATGCCTCTCGATAGTACGCACCACGCGATCGCGCATCATTCACCTGAAAAATGATTACAAGGATCTTATGAATGCTATTGAGAAGCATCTACATGAACATTTTGCAAGCCTGCAAGACATCGGCGATGTTGCTTCCAATCCTAATCCTACAAACCAAGCTACGATGATGGGAGACTCCATCCCCGAGACTTTAGAAGCGCCGTTCGCCAAAGTGAATAGCGTGGTTGCTAATAGTCCGGCTGAAACCGCTGGTCTGAAAGCTGGTGATGAGATCAGAAATTTCGGTTACGTGAATAGGACCAACAACGATGGCCTCAAGAAAGTGGGAGAGTGTGTCCAAGGCAATGAAGGGGTAAGTCCAGTCTCGACTTCTTTGAACGTGGATCCCAGCGCCCAACTGTCTGTTTGGGTAAGATATGACCACTGACTTGATTTAGCAACGGGTTCTAGTTAAGATCTCCCGACGAGCCGATTCGGGCACGCGACAAGAGCTCCAGCTATACCTAACACCGCAACGTAACTGGGGCGGTCGGGGTCTTCTTGGTTGCCATATTCTTCCAATGTAACGTAATGTTCTGAACAAGCTGGTATATGATAAGAGGTGTCTCGCCTACCAGTAGTAAAACCTAGAGGTTCCGCGTACAATTGGTGATATTAGTACCTGTATAACATCCTCTCATCTACTAGCAGCACTTGGGACTCTGATAACTAATGGAGCCAGCAGATCATCAATGACTGTGGAAGCGTATGCACTAAGTGGTAGAGCATGGCAAGACAGTGATTAGGCTGATGAGTGTCCAGCGAAAAGAAATATAGTCGACTGAATCGTAAAACAATCTTTGCCTGATACAAACTAAATCTCACGCCACCCAGATGATGATCATGGAAGTAAACCGTGGCAAATGATTTTGATGTTGTTTCTGTTAGGTTTGATACCCAAAGTTTGCATTGTCTTCCGAAAAGATCTGGCTGGTATCAGGCACCGAAGGGATTATTAATACGTTTGATCAAGCTTCTTTGGTTTAAGGCAGGTAGATACTAAGCCAACCATGTTTGGTAGGATTGCGTAGGAATAGGCAGGGAGAAACATTTTAGCAGACCAATGAGGTAGCGCCGTCGCTCTATTAGGCATCTATGGCTTCTTGTTTATAACTTGAATATGGGGGCGGGTGGCCTGTTGATGAAAGTATAAAAGCACATTCCAGCAGCGAAATTCAGCGCAAAAGCTGCCACTAGTCCAGGCCAGCAAGCACTGCACTACCTAAGCCTTCCTATTTAGTGTCCTTCCTACCTGCTTCGCTGCGGCGAACTGACTGGTATCCAGAGACATCACGTGCTTCGGGTGCCCCGCAACCACCAACCACCACCACCCAATTTTTCGGCGGCCCAAGCAAGGTTCTCACCCAAAAAAGGGCCCGCCCTCCAAACTCTTTCTCGCAAGAACGATCCATCATCGGTGAACTGCCACCAAGTCAACCCTTTCCTTTGCGCAACTCTTCCATCCCATCCCCCCTTGCTGTCTTCTAAGGTACGCACCCCCATAGATAAATACCTGTCCTGCTCAAACAACTCCTTGCGCCAACTTTTTACTTCCGCCATCAACATTCTCGCGCGTTGAAAACGCCCCCCACACTGACGTCGGGTCTAGTCTTCGTCCTCTGTTTACCCCCCCAACGACACCGCCGACTCTCTCATCAACACACACGATGGCGCAGCAACAGGCCCCTACCTTCAAGCTTGTCCTCGTGGGCGACGGTGGTACTGGCAAGGTATGTGGTATTTCGGACTCTCCGCCGTTCCCGCGCATCATTTCTTGCGACGTTGCTCTGTTTACAACGACGCCCCACCTGCAATCTGCCCCTCCTCCTCTACCAGACTTCAGCTCGAGATGGTATTTGTATCGCCAACTAACCCGGTCAGACCACCTTTGTCAAGCGCCACTTGACCGGAGAGTTCGAGAAGAAGTATATGGCCACGCTGGGTGTTGAGGTTCACCCCCTTGGCTTCACAACCGTGAGTAATCGTCGTCTTCTGCTACCCGCGCATCACTTCTGATGACATATTAGAACTTCGGTCCTATCACCTTCGATGTCTGGGACACTGCTGGCCAGGAGAAGTTTGGTGGTCTTCGTGACGGCTATTATATCAACGGACAGTGCGGTATCATCATGTTTGATGTAACTTCCCGCATCACCTACAAGAACGTCCCCAACTGGCACCGTGAGTCTCATTGCCCTATCTTCTATTAATTTTAAACTCATTGTTTACTCTTAGGTGATCTCGTTCGCGTCTGCGAGAACATTCCCATTGTCCTCTGTGGCAACAAGGTTGATGTCAAGGAGCGTAAAGTCAAGGCCAAGACCATCACATTCCACCGCAAGAAGAACCTCCAATACTACGATATTTCTGCCAAATCCAACTACAACTTCGAGAAGCCATTCCTGTGGCTCGCCCGCAAGCTTGTTGGTAACCCGGCCGTGGTAAGTACCATTATTGTCAAACTATCATCGTTCTGGGGCCGACTAACCCAAACAGGAATTCGTCGCTGCTCCCGCCCTTGCACCCCCGACTGCACAGGTTGACGAGAAGCTTCTCGAGCAGTACCGGAAGGAAATGGACGAGGCCGCTGCTATGCCTCTGCCTGGTGAGGATGACGACGACGACTTGTAAATGCTCTACGACGACTGTGAGGGCTCGGTTAGCCTGGGTTATGGATTAATCTTGTTCAGCACAACACACTCAATGCTGGCAGGAATTTGGGACGGGCAGGGATACGATAAACCATGGTAATGCTCAACTCGGCAAGAAATAGCGAGCACGCATTATGATGGCCAGGGGCGAATGGTTGCGTGACGGTAGTTGGTGGCGATTGCCACTAACTTTGAGAGGAGAAGAAGTTCCGACGCATAGCTGCATACGCAGCTCTAGATAGCACCCTTGATAGACAGCTTTAGGAGGGAAAAGTGATCATCTGTTTCACTCCGGTACACGCATTTTCTACGACCAACACAAAAATCGATTACGTTAAGCTTAGTATTGCGCAATCTGTGGTCTCTTAAACATGCCATGACAGCTCAGAATTGCCACTTGATCTACCATCTAGTTATATTGGAAGTGACGCAGAATCTCTGATTCTGACACATCTCTTCAAAGAATTGGTGACCTATTTGTATCTTTGTTATATTTATCCAATGCTCTTCAGATTAATTGGCGATTTAAGGGAACATATCTATTGCCGGCCTTCTGCTACCTTTGAAGACCCATCTTTATTTTTTGCAGTCTACCATGTTGCCGTCTTACCCAGGTACGGCGGTGAACCTGCTCTAGGATGAATCAAGCTGGATTATATAATCTAAAAAAACTTCATCTGACTCGGAATAATGAGACCTACTCAGGTAATGAAGTCCGTTCCTAGTTTGCTTAAAATCTTAGGCGCTTCCGGCCGTTAGAGGAAGATTGCGTGTAACAATACTTCGTACCTCTTAATGACATCTGGATATTGACAAACACAGTAGGTACCTAAGAAAAATAACTTCGCTACGGACTGTTCTTCGATAACGATTAGGTACTTAAGTACCTAGCCTTGCAGTTTGCAGTGCCCTGAATCTTGCAGCTGCAAGGATCTAGATTACTAGCGGCGGCGGGTCGCCTATCGAGAGCTTGATTTGTCAGGAAGGCGAGGCCATGGGGACACTGCAGGTCAGGTGGCCAGGGGTCAGGGTCTGTAAGGCTTCAAAGAACACGTTGTTGCAATTCTCTGCGAGTATTCGGGGACTATATCAACTATTTGGTTAGGTGAATAGTAGTAGCCAGGATAAATAATTTTAAGTACTAGAGACAAGCTTATTAGTTACCGAGGTTGTAGGCAGAGATTTGCTTATTCACTCAAGTACCTGTTAATATGTCTGGAAGTACTTATTTGACTATGCAAGTCAGTTAGTTTAGGTAGTCCCTCCTTCTCCTCCACTCCGCAGTCCTATACCCAGTACACACAGGCAAAGGGCATTGTTAGTCTGTTAGTTCTGTGGCAACTAGTTATCTATCTAGTCATTTCCATTCTCTTGCCCCCTCCTCGCCCGTCCCCGTCCCCGTCCCCAAGCAGTGCACACCAACGCCCGAGCCTGACATAAGCCCCGGTGCCTGCTTGCCGACACAACCTACCCCAACCCCCAACCCAAGAACCCAGAGACTGCAAGTGGTGCTTCAAGTTGAAAAAGAACATGTGGCATGTTTGATAAAAAAACTATTTTCTTTCCCATCTGCCTTTTATAGCATCGTTGTCGCCGTGGTCTCTGCCTCTCGTTAGATAGACCGATAGACCGATTCTAGACCCTGTTCAACTTGTCCCGCTCCTCTTTGCACGGTCGATAACCCGGTTCTCGTTTCTGCACGCAAATCCAAATTTCCAGGGCTCGAGGTATTGCGTGCTGGTGCTAAGGCCACACCCCACCATAACCTCGACCACCACTACTACGCCTACGACCTTGTCCTGCTGTCGGTTGCAATGGAGAATGCCTTCGCCCAGCCTATAGAGGCTGTCTTGAAGTACTTTCAGGCCGACCCCAGAACTGGACTCACCGATAGCCAGGTTGTTGAGTCGAGGATCAAGCATGGCAAGAATGGTATGTTTTGTCTATGATGTCGTCTTCGTGTGCGCCGAGGCATACCGAACCAGGTAGTTTCTTGGGTTTGCGCAATTCGTGCTAATCCGCGTCTGTTACAGCTATACCTGAAGAACCGCCCACTCCCCTCTGGGAGCTGATTCTCGAGCAGTTCAAGGACCAGCTCGTTATCATCCTGCTCGGATCCGCTGCAGTGTCTTTCGTCTTAGCTCTCTTCGAAGACGAGGGCGGCTGGAGTGCGTTCGTTGACCCTGCAGTTGTAAGTTCTCCCGTTCCTGTGCCCTAGCCGCTCGCTGCGTATCCTGGTATAAGCTGACCCAGGCATCTTCAGATCTTGACTATCCTGATCCTCAATGCTGTCGTCGGCGTTTCTCAAGAAAGCAGCGCCGAGAAAGCGATCGCTGCCCTCCAAGAATACTCCGCCAATGTTGCCAATGTCGTCCGAAACGGGCATGTCTCCAGGGTCAAAGCTGAAGAGCTCGTACCGGGTGACATAGTCTCTGTTTCCGTTGGCGACCGAATCCCCGCCGACTGCCGTGTTATCTCAATTGAAAGCAACAGCTTCGCTGTTGACCAGGCAATCTTGACAGGCGAGAGCGAAAGCGTGGGAAAGGACCATGCGAATGTAGTCCAGGATAAAAAGGCTGTGCTTCAGGATCAAACCAACATGTTGTTCTCCGGAACCACCGTGGTGACGGGACGTGCCAAGGCTGTCGTCGTCTTGACCGGATCCAACACTGCTATTGGTGATATTCATGAGAGCATTACCGCGCAAATCTCAGAACCTACGCCGTTAAAACAAAAACTCAACGACTTCGGCGACAGTCTCGCTAAGGTCATTACTGTTATTTGTGTTCTTGTGTGGCTGATCAACATACCCAACTTCGCTGATCCCAGCCATGGCAACTGGACTAAGGGCGCCATCTACTACTTGAAAATTGCTGTTTCTCTCGGCGTTGCGGCTATTCCTGAAGGTCTAGCTGTTGTTATCACTACCTGCTTGGCATTGGGTACACGCAAGATGGCGGCGAAAAACGCAGTGGTTCGGAGTCTGCCATCCGTGGAGACTTTAGGAAGCTGTAGTGTCATTTGCTCTGACAAGACTGGCACGCTCACTACCAACCAAATGAGCGTTAACAAGATCGTCCACATTAGCGAGAATGGCAATGACCTTGAAGAACTCGACGTGGAGGGCACCACATTCGCTCCGAAAGGTGACATTAAACGCAACGGCAAAGTGGTTCAAAATCTATTCGAGACATCCAGCACAATCAGCCAGATGACTGAAGTTGCTGCACTTTGCAACGATGCCCAGCTTATGTACGACGCTCGATCTGCCACCTTCTCAAATGTCGGAGAGCCAACCGAAGGTGCATTGAGAGTCCTCGCAGAAAAGATTGGACCCTGCGCGCCCGTTGACACGAACCCCGAACAGTGCGTTCATCACGCTAGTGCTTGGTATGAGCAGAAAAACCCCCGTCTCGCTACCTTCGAGTTCTCCCGAGACAGGAAGAGCATGTCCGTACTCGTCCAAGCCGGCAAGCAGAAGAAGCTTCTCGTGAAAGGTGCCCCCGAATCTATCATTGAGCGATGCACACATACACTGGTTGGGGCTAATGGAAAAAGAGTTCCTCTCGACAAGAAGCTTCAGGATCTTCTCTTGAAAGAAGTTGTTGAATATGGCAATCGCGGACTTCGGGTTATTGCACTGGCTAGCCTCGATGATGTGGGATCTAATCCATTGATTAAGACTGCTAAAACGTCTGTTCACTATACTCAATTGGAACAGAATCTTACGCTGCTTGGCCTCGTTGGCATGCTTGATCCTCCCCGCCCTGAAGTAGCCGGTGCCATCAAGAAATGTAAAGCTGCTGGTATTAGAGTGATCGTCATTACTGGCGATAATCGTAACACTGCTGAGAGTATCTGTCGGCAAATTGGTGTCTTTGGAAAATCTGAAGATCTCAAGGGCAAGAGCTTTACTGGTAGGGAGTTTGAAAACCTATCTCCTAGCCAACAGCTCGAGGCCGCAAGACACGCCTCTTTGTTCTCTCGTGTTGAGCCCAGCCACAAGTCCAAACTAGTGGATTTACTTCAATCGTTGAACGAAGTCGTCGCCATGACCGGAGATGGCGTGAATGATGCGCCCGCGCTCAAGAAAGCTGATATTGGCGTTGCCATGGGCTCAGGTACCGATGTTTCTAAACTGGCTGCGGACATGGTTCTTGCCGATGATAACTTTGCTACGATCGAGGTTGCCATTGAGGAAGGTCGATCAATCTACAACAACACTCAACAGTTCATTCGCTACCTCATCTCGTCAAACATCGGAGAAGTTGTTTCCATTTTCATTACTGCTGCGCTGGGCATGCCCGAGGCTCTTATCCCCGTTCAACTACTGTGGGTTAATCTTGTCACGGACGGCCTCCCAGCCACCGCCCTGTCATTCAATCCGCCGGATCACGACATCATGAGAAGACGACCACGTAAGCGTGATGAGGCTCTTATTGGCGGCTGGCTTTTCTTCCGCTACCTGGTTATCGGTACATATGTTGGACTCGCCACTGTAGCCGGCTATGCCTGGTGGTTCATGTACAATCCCGAGGGACCCCAGATCAGCTTCTACCAACTCTCTCACTTTCACCGATGCTCTACAGAGTTCGCCAATATTGGCTGTCAGATGTTTGAGGACAACAATGCCAAAGCAGCGTCCACTGTTTCCCTTTCCATACTCGTCGTCATCGAGATGCTAAATGCCATGAACGCGCTGTCATCGAGCGAATCTCTTCTGACGTTGCCTCTATGGGACAATATGATGCTCGTATATGCCATTACTCTATCGATGGCTTTGCACTTCGCGCTGCTTTACACTCCCTTCCTACAAACCCTCTTCTCTATCCTACCTCTGAACTGGACTGAGTGGAAAGCAGTGCTGCTCATAAGTGCACCAGTGATGTAAGTCTTGTTCCCACACTCCATACGGTTCGAAAAGAGCCTAGCTAACTCTACATAGATTGATCGACGAAGTACTCAAAGCCATCGAGCGACTATCATTCGCCCAGAAGAGCAGTGAGGACGTTACAAAGGCCAAGAAGGACGCTTAAGGTAACTAAAGGATAGACAGGTTTCAGGCCATAGAGTAGACCTCCAGGAGCTTAAGCTCCCTCTCCATATAGCAAGACAAATAAACAGCATAAAGCATTGTACATCTGCTTGGTTTATTCCTTGATATCTTTATTTTGCTGAAGCATCCCCAGGACTATGCAGCGTTAAATTTTAGGCCTCCACTCGCATAGTAATGTCTATTAGCACATTGCAATCATAAGATTCGGACTCATCGCTCTATGTGCCTCCCTCAACTTCCTTCAAAGCTGAAGAGTTGTATTAATTTGGCTTCTATCGTCTAATCCTGTCGTCCCTTGAGTAATCTCTTAGTCACCTTGTTCTTCTCGATGACGTAGACATGTGCACCCCAGCCAGATAAAGCGTCTCTGTCAACAGCACTCAACAAGGCTTGCGAAATGGTTTCGAAGAGATCATCCGCCTCCTATTCAACGCGAGGTGATATGGTTAGTCAATTATACCACAGTCATGGGGCCATCGATAAGATTAAGGTAGAGACACGCACTAGATCAGGTTCCCAAAGACTTTCGCACATGCCGAACAGCTGCTCGGAGGCGGTGCCGCTCACGATAAAGTCCTTGGCGAAGTCAATGCAGCCGATGGAGTCGAAGCCGCAGATGAAGGGGGCGCCGGTCTTGGGGTCGAGGCCGGCGACGACGGGGCTGACGAAGTAGGGGCCGAAGCGGCGCTCGTACAGCGACGACGAGACGAGGTTGGCGAAGGTGGTGGGCGCGATGGCTCGCTCCTCCCGCAGGCGGTACATGTTCACCTTGTACCGGAACAGATCCGACACGGTCGATACGTCGGTGGCCAGACCTGTCAGGCCCAGGAACACGTTGTCGCCGTACTGGAAGACCTTGGGGAAGTTGTTGGATACCGTCAGGGCTTGTAGACCTAGACGCAGATCGCATGCGATGGCCACGCAGTCCTTGCCTACCATGGCTACGCAGGCGCCGCCATCTGTTCGTGGGGGATCGGGTAGTTAGCTCGGTGTGCTTTCTCTCTTGTCTTTGCGAGGGAAGGAATTGGGAGTTCGGACGGGGTAGATTTCGGGCAGGCGTACTTATCGAGAAGGGAGAGGACTGGGCACACACGTGCTAGTTAGTTGACTATCTGTTTTCGATGAAGCCGTAGATAGGAAGCTTACCATTGTGAGACGAGGGTGAGCGGGAGAGCGGGGGAGAAAATGGCAATTCAGTCCCGTCTAGAGAGGCGTATTCTGTGTCTGTCGTAAAGCCGTGCGGCGGTGGTGGTAGAGTCGTCCCGTCGGTCTATCGTGCGAAAAGAAGATAGACAAGATGTTGCTGGCTTGCTCGATATGTGATGATGTCCAAGTGGCCGGGCTGAGGGTCGTTGGAATACAGCTGTAGCTGCAAGGCAAACACACACTGGCGCGGCAAGCTCTAGGCTCTTGCAGGGATCCGGACAGTGCCAGCTAATGAACGGCTTGGGGTCCCCTCCACTAGGTACAGTGGGGTCAAAGAAGTGTCCGGACACCCCCCTAAAAACAGCGTTTTTTAAGGAAAACTAAATAACTTTTCAACCACGCAATCGAATAAATCAAAATTTAAAATATAATTAAATAAAAATACAAAAAACTTTTTAGTAAAGTTATTTTTAAATTATATTTTAAATTAAAAGCTGTAAATTAATTTTAAAAGTTAAAAAATTTAAAAATATTATATATAATTTTTAAAATAAAGTAATAAGCTTTAATGGTTTAACTCCGATTTTTATTGTTGCTATGGGCTGCCTTAGGTAGGAAACTATATTATAGTGAAAACCTCCTTAGTTATTCTCTTTCCTACTCGTAGGGGTTACCCTGTTGTAACCGCTGCTACCTTTAAGGGGGTATGGACCAGGGGCGAGTGTTTTGTTTTGTTGAATTTGTTGAAAATTTGTACACTATGTTAGTTGCTGCTAGCTGTTGGTGCAGCTATGGCGGCCCGTTTGTGGCTGTGTCGCGCCCGGCGTGGTAATGGCGGCCTGTTAGGAGTGGTACATATAGTAAATTTAGTGGTATATACATAGTTATAGACACATAGTTACAGGGGGTTGGTAGTAAAGTGGGTATGACCTACTTATTGGATAAGTGGGTTTTTATTTATTCTAGGAATAAGTGGTTGGGGCCCATTTTTTAAGTGGGGCCATTTGTTGCCCACCAGACTACCTGCTGCTAAGATTGCGGTTTAGTTATTTGGTTATAGTTTTACTACTTGCCCAGGTGGAAAAGTAATAAGCTTTATATTAAATATAAAAATAAAAAAAAATATGTTTTAAAAAGTTTAATATAAAAATAATTAATTTTATTAAACATTTTTTTATTAAGTATTTTTTATTATTTAATAATATATAATTAAAAACTTAATATATTTTATATAAAAAAGTTAAAAATATTTTTTTAAATTTTAATTTTATATATAACTTTTTAAAACTTATTATATAAATTTATATATAAATATTAAATATAATAAGCTTAAAAACTTTATAATAACTTTAAATTTAAATTTTATATAATATTTTAATATATATTTTTAAATATAATTTTAAAATATTAAATATTAATATTACTTTATAAAACTTTATATTTAAATTATTTTATATATAAATATTTATTTTAAATATTAAAAACCTTATTATTATAAAAGCTTTAATTAAATATTAATATTTTAAAATATATATAAATTTTTATTTTTAAATTAATTTTTTTAATTTTTAGTTTTTAATTTTTATTTAAAAAACTTGTTTTATATTTTTCTTTATTAAGTTAAATACTAGATTTTTAAATTTAGTAAATTTTTATTGTGTTGTGGTGTTTTTATTGCAGTTTAAAGAATTATACGTGGTAAAAGCGGGTGTCCGGACACTTCCCAGACCCCACTGTACATTAGCTCACTATCGGTACCTACAATACGGTACCTCCACATTGAAAGCCCAGTAGGCGCAACAACGCAAGGTACCTACCAAAGTAAGTATTGTCATTGCCCCTCCATCCCTCTATCATGTTCCATTGTCGTCAGTTGTAAGCTGCCTGCTCGTCGCCGCTTCCTCTTATCAGACTACCTACCTAAGGTATTCTTTTGTTACTTGGCCCGAGTCACCCACAAAGCAAGCAATACATCTCTTCCACCTTTTTGATCAAACTTGTTTAAACAGACGTTTTATTGTAACATCATAGCCCCCCCTGCGGTGTATGTAGAAGTTGCATCCCGTCGTCGATCGAAATTAGAAACTTGAACGATAGCGAAATACCAGAAGCGATTCTTAACCAGATTGCGCAACTCTCTGCGTGTTGCGAGTAGTCTACACGTCTCGGGTCTAAGAGGCGTGGTGCCTATCCATCGTGTCTCGCCGACATACAGCCACCATGGCGACTAACGTTAAGGTTGTTGGAACAGACTTAAGACAGGTCACCATCAAGGTCAACCCTGGCACATATCTCACCGAGATTCTCGAACAGGCGTGCAGCAAGCTCAAGGTCCCCAACGACAAGTATTTATTGAAGCATAAGCAACGACAGCTTGATCTATCTCAGACGTACCGGACGTCGGGTTTAATTCCAGGTGCCCGGTTGGAACTTGTCGTCCGAGCCAACACACCAACCGTCGTCAATGTTGCACTGCAACTCTCATCACCCGAATCCAGTCACTTCCCTCCTCACGGCCGTGTAAGCGAGAAGCTACCGAGCGACTTTACCATATGGCAGATATTACGCCAGTTCGAGAGCGGCAAGGCGAGCGCCGGGAAGAACTTGAACATTACCGCTAGAGGGATCCCACAGACGAACAATGGAACACAAGCGGGCAGTGGGCAACTGTACTATGAGATACCAAATGTCGTCATAGAGAAGCGGACGCTATCAACGTTTGCTGACTTCCAGAAGACCTTATCACAGCTTGGGTATAATTCAGGTGGTGTCTTGATGCGCTTGTCTTTCCAGAAGACGGACCAGCTCTTGTCTGATGCCATGAGAGAGATCGAAGAGTACTTCAAGTCGGAAGAACAGGATAGTGCACCGCAGAAAAACGAAGATACCAGCACAGATGGAAAGTTAGAGAGTACGTCTGAGCCCTCGGCTTTACCAAGTGAGGCCCAGCCGTCGACGCCGGCTACGACCGACGTCGTCTCACCAGCCACTACAACTGAAGTCCCTTCAACTACTACTCCTCAAGCCAACGCCGGCGCCAATGTTATGGATGGTGAAGGAATATCGTCAGGGCATCGCCCCGTTACGATTTTCTCAGCTCCCGCATCATCTACCCCAGTCGCGGCTCTGCGGCCGGACTTGGAGGAAGACTTTGCGCCCGATGTCAGCCACGCAAAGGCACACCAAAAGCTCTTGAAGTCGCTAGGAGAGAACAAGCGCCTTCTATCGGACCGGGAGCTGGAGGAAAAGGCGGCCGCAGAAGAGGCGAAGGTAGCAGCCGTCAAGTCCATCAAGATCAAGGTGCGGTTCCCAGACAACTTCTCCGCTGAGTGGAATTTCGGGCCAGAGGATACCGGCGCAAGTCTCTACAGCGAGGTTCGGGGCATCATGGCGAATAGCTCTGCGTCGTTCAGGCTGGTACTTCCCGGCGCGCGGACAGTCATCAAGGATGATACGAGTAGTAAACTGATAAAGGGGTACCGACTAAGCGCGAACACCCTCGTCAACTTCATGTGGGACGACGATGTACCTGTGGATATCAGACGGCAACCCTTCCTTAAGAACAGTGCCGCGGGGCGGGCGCAAGAGGTCTTCATTCCCGAAGTCCCCGAAATCGAAGTCAAGCAGGAAGAATCAAGTACATCGGTGCAAGCACCCGCGCCGAGGAACGATAGCCAAGGCTCGGCGATCAAAAAACCCAAGTGGCTGAAGGGCTTTGGCAAGAAGTGAAGCTACTATGTTTTAAGCGGGACATCAACATTGTCTTAAGACAGAAAGTATTAATTAGAACTCTTAAAAGCGAACGGGCAAACTTAGTTAGCATCAGCTCGGAGTTCGGCGGTTAGCATCATATTTAAGGCCGTTGTGTCACTGATTGGCGTGTGCATAGATAATAATTTTGGAACGTGGACTTCTCATTGTAGACGTGGAAATAAATAACGGCTTGGCATGAGAAATTTGGTATCTCGTGTTCATGTTTCGTGTCGCAGTAACTTCATAAGCTTGACTGCCCACCAAGACTAATCCCATACTGTAGGGATAAGGGGATACATCCTTAAAAAGACGTTGACGCCAGACCGTGCCTGTTTTTCTTTCCCGATTCACTCCGTCTCTTTTCCGTGTTTTACTTAGAATATCGAGTTGGCATTTTAGTGGCCGGCACGACGAGACTCAGCAATGACACGCTGGAGCTCATCAACCTGCATTATTGATTAGTTTCGCTTTCGCACATTGTCCAAACATCGAGTCCAAACTAACCTTCTTCTTGCCACGCTGGAAAGAACCGAGCCTCTTCTTGGCAAGCTTGCGGGCACGCTACGATCACATGTATTAGCTAATGGTCTCTGGTCAGATCCCGCGGGTGATCATTCTCACCTTGTCTTTCGAGTTACGGAGGAGCTCAATAACTCTGCGCTCATAGGGAGCGAGGCCCATAACCTCACGGACTCTGCATGATTAGTTAGTCAAAGGCTGTTCCCAGATGCAACAAACTCCCTGAACGGGAAGGGTATATATGGACATACACATCGCGAACGTGGGCGGTGCGGCGGCTGAGGTGTCCCTTGGTGCGGGAAACACGCTTCTTGTTGACGCGAGCCGTCGTTTTCTAGTTCGAGGGTATCCAAGCGTCAGTCTAAAGTGTCCATCTCTGCCATGACTTTGCGAAGAAAATAGAAGCAAAGAGAGCAGGATCCTCCACGAGGTGAGACGTGTAGAACTGATCGCCCAGCCAGGGCGGAGGATTGCTCCCCACGACGGGATCGATGAAGGTTGATTGTTGGTTGGGTTGGAGGGGTCGGGGAAATTGTCTTTAAAGCCTTACATATCCTTTCTGTTATGGGCAATTCGTTAGTTTCTAAAGAGAATGGCATAGATAGGGGAGAGTAACTCACGTCGAGACCACGTGCGAGCGCCATCTTGCCGGTGTTGCTGTGGTCGTTAGTAACGGTTGTTGGTTGAGATGTTGACGGTTGACAGCAAATAGAACTTCTTGGGCGACGAGGATTTTTGGTGTGCGAATTAATTAACCGAATTGTCCGGCGGGTTCGAGGGTCCCAAATTGTGGGCGCCCCGATAAGGCTCTATCGGGTCAGATAATGCGGCTCAGGTGTGGCTCGTTCCCGTTTGGTGGCAGCCAGCCACGATCTCCACTATTGGCCTTTAAGTGGGCCTGTTTCAGCTCAACCTTGGGACCGACATCGCCAATCCGCATCTTTGTTGACGTTGTGGTTCAGTAATTAATATATCATCCTCAGACAAGTGTAACACGAACCACATCTCCGTATCTAGTGTATCTGCTTTCGCCATCCTGCATTCAACGCATTCAACGCTCAGGCTCTGCAATATGACGAATACAAACCGTTCCCTATCTTGATGATCCCTGCGGGCGCTGCATTTGCGCTACGTTGCCCAGGATTTTATATGTTTATCTGTGTACGTACTAGTCTCTGGAAATGCAAATGCGGATCGCCATTAAGCATATCGGAATGTGCCTAGTTATCGTTGCTTTATCTTTGCAGTAATGACGCAGCTCATCATAAGTTTTCCGCGAGCTCCGCGACTTGTGTCACATCCTTATAGCCATTGAGCGCTTTGGACGCGCTCTCAAACGAGAAAAGAATTATTATGAAAGTGAAATCTTGCGGACCGGGGCTGGACACCGGTGCGAGCACTGCATCGTTCCTCCACACCTCTTATTATTTTTTTCCTCTGCCTTTCTCTCTCTCGCTTCGAATATTCTTGTTTACCCGCTTAAGTAGAAGCTGAAGGCAGAGGGAAGTGCAACTAGGTACTGCAGATGTCCTTCGCTTCCTGCCGTTGCTGTCATTGCCTCCATCCAATGAGTTCGTTCGTTCTTTCCGCGTATGCTAGACTAGGAAGTACATACCTACCTACCTTACCGATGATGCACCCAACAGAAGAGAGACTTACATCTTCCGACTCGTCTTCAACCTCGCCACTATCTCCTTCGTGTCGATAATTATGTTTTGAATCTGACCCGGCCCGTGGGCTCTTTTTTGTGTGTTTTTTGTTCTTGTTTCGTTTTTGCTCTATCCACAAACCTCTTTGGAGTTTTGGAACCCAACACTGCATCGTCATATTTTTCTTGGTCGTCATTTTAATAGGCACCGTTTCCCTTCTCCCAAGCTACGGTATGCCTCTCACCGCCTCAACAACCAATTCGCCTCGGCCGTACATGCGAAGCGGCTCATTGCGTGTCGCGAGAGGCAAGAGCTGGGTGAAGTCTCTAACGACGCCGGCGACACTGAGATTCAATCGGACTGACCCCGATCTCGGGCTGGATTGTTTCGATCTTCTGCAAGATGATAGCGAGGACGTTTGGAAGGCATTGGGTGATATAGCTGCTTTCCGCCTCAGTTTAGAAGACGACGATGAAACGTCAAGGTGCTCCATGGACCTGCCCAGATTCTCCGTTTATCAAGACGATGGTGACATTGCAGATGAACCAGAAGAGCCCGAGGTGTTATTGTCACGGCCATTTCATAAATGGATGAAGACCTTGCACAGACGAGCAAACCGCCGCAGTGTTAGAAGCAAAGGTGCGGAGCAATTTCCCGAGTACTTATCTGCAGAGGATCCCATAGGAATCAGTCGCCACAGAAAATCTTCATCGGGCTCCTCTTTCGGGTTTGTCGCTGCTGTGAAGAGCGCTACCGTAAGTCTAGCCAGTGCAAGTGTAAGAACTCATCAACGGAGACATGCTGCTCGCTCTTCTATCCATACGAGGACAGATCACAGTAGCCGAGGCTCTATTTCGGCCCAGAGAATGTCTGAAGACAGCACTTGTTTCGATAGGAGTTTACACACGGATCCAGCAGTGACAGATCGTTTACTGCAACGTCGACGGATACTTGAGGAGCTCATCACCACAGAAGAAAGTTATATCGGCGACATTAGGTTTCTCATGAACGTGCGTTTAACTCACTACCCTATCGCCATAAGTACTGACATGCCCAAGGTCTATGTCACACTCTTAGCTTCTTTACCCACGCATCATCACGGTCTTCGATCTTCAATTAACCAAAACCTAACGGATATTATCGAGCTTCACGAAGAAATCCTGGGCGAGCTCCACCGTATAGTACCCGATTCTGAATATATTCAGCCCGAATATATTGCATCAAACTCACTCCCAAGCCAACAGCACCACCGCTGGCATAGCCTGGACTCTGTCCCAGAAGACAGGGGAGGGAGGTCATGGTTGCATAGCGTCCCTAGCGTGGTCGCTGAACCGAGCATTGCAGCTGGGGTTGCCCAAATCTTTGGAAATAAGGTAAGAACGGAGATCTCCGAGGAGGAGTCGAGACTGGGTGGTGTAACTGACAGAACGAGCTGACGAATCCCAGATGAACCGCTTCCTCATCTATGAAGAGTACGGAGCAAGGTATGAGCTGATGATCAAAGATATCGCGTCTACCCATCGCATGCTCCCACACTGGGAAGATTATCAAAAAGGCATTGAGGCATTGGCCGCTTCACTCAGTGCCGCTAATAATTATCTGGGTCATTCCCGGAAGTCTCTGACTATCGGCGACCTATTAGTTAAAGTAAGAGTTATACCGACATCACAAGAGGCCAATTAGCTAACATTCATATAGCCCATACAGCGGATCTGCAGATACCCTCTTCTCTTTTCCGAGCTTCTAAAATACACACCAGTTTGCGACTGCCCTAGTTCTTATATGGAGATTGAGAGTGTACTCACAAGGCTTCGTGAAACTACGGCCGAGATCAATCAGGCGACAGACGACCCCGGAGTTAAGGCCTCGTTGGAACAAACCTGGCTGCTCCAAGATCGGCTCGTGTTTCCTAACCAAGTAAGGGAAATGAGTTTTATGATTGTTGCACCCGCTAATTTCACCAGAGACCGTTCACCACTTCTAAGAATACTATCCGTTCGCTTGGACGGATACGCCTATGTGGCGCTCTACATGTCTGCTGGCAAACTAGAGATGGTGTGACGGGTCAATACATGGTTTCGCTTCTTTATAGAGATTGCCTGTGCCTTGCTACAGTCAGCAAATCCGATCAGATATACACAATCCAGGCGTGTATTAGTTTGGATAGCATCAAAGTCGAAGAAGCTGACAATGGACGGGGTGAGTACATGAAATGGATTGTTGTATCTTTAATCGGGGTACCTGCTAACTGGACTAGGCTTGCAGTGTCATACAGCACCATTTTCCTGGAAGCTGGTCTTCGAATGCGACCACCAGCTCTATGAAATGATTATGACAGCCTGCTCTCAGACAGAAGAAATGGAGTGGCGTACACGTCTATCCAATGTGAAGCAGCGCGGATGCCATGAGCAATCATTGCCAGCAGTTTACGGCTCAAACTCTCTCCACATCAAAAGCCTTGGGACAGTGTTTAGAAAACCAGGTAGGTATCGAAGTTTCAATTGTCATACATTTACTTACATATATCAGGTTCGGTAGCTCGTCGCCTCTCTATCCACCGGGCCACGACCATCGGACCCAAGTCTCCACTATGTCAAGTCGTTCTCAGGAATACAAGTATGGTCCAGGATACCACGTCCACGGATCAACCATCTTCGATCAACCGGTCACAGTCGCTCCTAACCACAAATTCCCGAATACCAGTCCTTGCGCCACCCCGGGCTGAACGAGCTCGCCTGGAAGCATTATTAGCGGATGTCTGGAGCCGTAAGGTCTTACCTTATCCCGGTATAACATCGCGACCAAGGAATGAGCATCGAGTGCGGAGTTCAGCATCAACCATGATGCGGAAGCTTAGTGCTGCCAGCCTCACCAACCCGTTTTCGAAGCGCTCTGCCAGTACCTCTAGCTTACTGCACACAGAAGACAGCGAGCAGATGCCTCACGTGAACGGTTTTCTCGATTCACTCGTTAGCGTAAATTGCGATGCTCTAACGCCTTCTAGATCAGAAGTTATGGAAGGAAGCTCATTACAACGATTGCCGATGATCCGCGATGAGATAGAGAAATCAAGTAGCAGCAGTAGTACTTCCCAGGTGGCCGACGCTACTACACCAGAAGGCACCGTACGACATATAGACATGGCGAAAGTAGAGGCGATTTGGGGCGACGAGAAGGGATTGAACACTTCATCTCTTCAAACATCACCCACACGTGACATTCACCCCAAAAAGACGCCACCACCAACCAAACCCTCTCCATACCCTCGTCCGGTACAAACCGGCAAGCCATATCGTACATCTCATAGCATCAATCCAGCAGGGGATTGCAGAAATGCCACAAAATCAAGCGGCAAATGGACCCGGGTTGGCGCCATCAACAGGGGGCTCCAAGCTTTAGGGAGCCGCAGTTTCTTCCATTAAGGATAAATGGTTTGTATACGCAGAGGAAAGTAGCCATGACTCAAGGTATATTATTGTTCATGCAGGAGTTTGGCTGGCTTGGCTACGAATTCATACCCCACCCCTTTTTTCGCTTTTTCTATCATGGAACGAAAACGGTATTTATAGCCAGGGCTTTAACTTGCATGGATTAAGGCCCTTAGCAAAGGAGGTCTAGGGCAACATGAACCAATATTGGACAGGCTGAAGACATATATCACTTAGTCTCGAGCGTCGAGAGATACATAACTAGGTATGCCGGACCAAATGAAAATAAGTAACAAAGTCTTGAACTAGATTTACATCGGGCCTATCGAATTAGCAAGTTCGGAAGCTCCCGCCCATGAAGGAGGTGTTGTGCTGTCATTTCGTATCTTGTGGCAGGTAATTTTGAGCTGCCCTCGGGTATATCCACATGAATCTAGATACACGTAACTTCATAGATTATACCTTGCTGGACTAGTATGAGCAAATGTCTTTGAGTGACGTAAATAGGACGGGGAAGAATTTATTTTAGCAGGGCTCGGCCGGCAATATAGTGGGGAAATACGCTGATGCAGGAACAGTTACTGCGCGGGGTATCTGCCACTTGGTGGGTAAATGGGGTCTGGATGCTTTGTTTGCGCTGCGGGCAGCAGGTAGCGCAGTTACGATGACGTAGTTACCTGCCACATGATGATGGAATGCAAACAAGAGCAGGAAACAGCCAACAGCTTTCAGCTCTCTTATTTGAAGCTCTCCTCCAAAGAAAATCTTCCCTCCTCTTCATTCTCATCATATACTCCAACCATCACTGACGAACTCACCATCTACGCTCAACCTCTTTCTATACCTACACACACTTCACCAACAACGAAACTCACCACACCTCCTTCTTCTTCATACATCAGCCAGCGAAGAGCCAGCCCTGTGTTTCAATTCATTTGCACACTGTAGCACGCGACTCTAAAATAACACCACATCTACAACACCATCAAAATGACTAAAGGCGAGGCCACCCAGATCAAGATCCACTACAAGGGCAAGGATGATGACTTTATCATCTTCGTCGACGACAACGAAACCTACCAGAAGTGGTTGAATGACAAGTCTATCCCTATGGCACATTTCGTGTCAACATTCAAGGTCTTCGTGACTGGCAAGTAAGTGCATATCCATTGTTTCAATACAGTCGCAGCACGTTTCAACCTGTTACTTTGTCATCGTGAGGTGTCGACTATATCTAGTGCTACTTCATTCTAGACCGACAATGTAACGTATACATTATCAACCGAGCCACTAACTGACATTCTACAACAGACAAGGAACCCAAGGCCAGCTGCAGGATGCTTCAAAGTTAACATTGTCAGCCGAGTTCAATACGGAGGACGAGGATGAAGCCATCAAGCAGATACTTCAGAAGGGCAACGTTCAGGAGTCACAGGTATGTAGACCATCACATTTACCATACTAGCTTGTGGCAGCCAATGCAGCGAGACTAATATTCATTTCTACAACAGTTCCCTGGCCGAAGTGGACCCAAGAACGATTCTCAGACAGGCAGCATTGTGAACGGTCAACCACACACGAGATAGAGAGGTGTTGATCTACGCCCGCGGCTGAAAGATGAAGATTGGCTTACCTGCATGTTCTTTGTTGCTGCCTTTGCTCCGCCTACCTTGCGATTTCCTAGTGTCGTGGACTTTACCACAGGAGTCTGGTAGTGGTGACAGCGCCGTCGGTTAGTACGACATTAGCGTGACGATCTTTGATGAGAGCCGAGGCATGAATATGGACTGCGTTCTGTACACTAGCAAGAGACATCGTTTTCGTATCTCTCTCCCTCTTCCGCGACAATTGCGAAGATAGGTAACTGGTGGAATGATAAGCATTTTGGCAGGAAATTAAAAAAATCCGAAATGAATGTGTGTATCGTCATGTAAATGTGTTAGGAATATTTGAGAGGCATTTCTGTTCTGACAATAAGCACAGAGTGCTGGTTATATGACAGAACTTCTTTGATGTGGCATGTTTCGTAACCCGTATTTGAACACCTTGCACTTCGGCTCACGATAAATATTTAGATCTTTGATTTTTAGCATAATTTACCAGCAAGGTCATGGGAGACGTCAACGGAGAGCAAAGGAACTGGCTCCATCAAGAGCACATGCGTTGAAATAAAACATCCTCTACCGTTTCTTGCGTATGAAACAATGCGCTTCTCGTGGCGGATGCTCATCATGCTCAACGCCGGCCCAGTTCGTACTATGGATTATTTCTTGACCTAGTCTCATCTATTTCACTTCGCTATGACTACTAACTTGTCTCGTCTTACTGAGCTATAAATTCACATCATTTCCCTTCACGCAGATAGCACACATGGCATGTGAAAATGAATAATATCAATCATTATAATGCTCGCTTATAAAACTGTAGGGGTCATGCCCTCTAAATATATGAGTTGTTGGATGGATGATGCTGTATGTATGTGGCACGTGGGATATGTACAGCCGTTTTTTCGTTCTTTTGTCCGCTTGTTCAGCCAAGAAGAAGGGGTAAGACGGCGGCGGCGAAAAACATGCACAATCGCTATATCCAGAAAATAACCAGTGTGGTCTTAATTTGTTGCTGTCGTTGCTTGAGTCTATGCCCGAGTGCCAGGTCGACCTCTCTGCGGAAGTGTCCAGGGTTTGGCGCAGACGATCTAAGACACGTGTTAGTCTATATAGTGCCAGGTGTAATTCGCCGCGTGGTACATACCTCGCCTTCACTATATGCCCAGAAATATACGACACTGCCCGTGAGGTAGTAGAGGGCCGGGTTCGTGCCCTGGTAGATGAGGACGGCGGACAGGGCCGCCAGGGGGAGAATCGCCAGACGAGCCTCCAGGCTGCGGTGGAATGTCGTCCCGGCGAGGAAGGTCAGCGGCCACTCGAGGGCAAACATGCCGAGGCCCATCAGAAGGTTGATGATTTGCAGGACGGGCACGGGCTTGACTGCCGGGTCTAACGTCTTCGTCAAGAAGTCCCAGAATATCTTGGGCCAGAAGAAGGCCTCCAGAGCAGCAGCGACTTGGTCTAGATAGCATGTTCGTTAGTTTCATGCTTGGCACTAATTCACCCCTTCACTCCTTGAACGAGACCGAATGAAAAGAGGATCATAGGCTTTCACTTACAAGCTGCCGCAGTCAAGACAATGAGCCTTGCCCAGTGGTTCTTGATGAGTTTGCCCATCTTGTTGTTGATTATTCGTGAATATTTGTTTCAACTCAAAAAAGCACGCTTCGCTAGAATTCGACCTCCGAAGGTTCCAAACTCTTTCTAAATGATTTTTTCTTCTTTTCTTTTCTTTCCGGGTTCTTCTTCTCTGATTTCCCGCTAGTCACAAGCTGTCCAGATGCCTGCTCAGTCCAAAGCTTCCTTTTCAAACAACCAGCGTATTCCAAACAAAGTTACAAGGTCAAGACAATCGACTAGTCGGCGTCCACAGAATTACGTATCGAAATAGATTGGTAGGTAAGTGGAAATAGCAAATAATGCGAGGTAGCCGGACCTGCAGAGCGTCGAAGGGAATGGGACAAAAAAACCGTCTGACCGGTACGAAAGAAAGCGATCGACAAGGCGAGTGCACAGCGCTGACAGCCAAGCGGAGAGAAGAAGAGAGGGAAGACCAGCAGAAGATTGGCAACGACTGCTGGGGACCCGGAGAGGCTATATTGGAGAGCTACTCGGCTTGGCTCGCGACCCTGGTAGGGGAGCAGGGCTCCCGTTCAGGGAGAAGCTTGGGTCGAAACAGACGAGTGTCTGCCAGGGTAGAGAAATCTGATACCGGGGGCTTTGCCCGCGACGAGCTTTCTTAGTCTGAGATCCACGTTCTTGAAATCCGATCTATAATGACAGCTGGCATTCGCGCGGCATTGGAATCATCCGGAAGGGGATATATTATCGACCTTTTCGATATGTAGTGAATAGTAGGCCTCAGCCTGATCCGTGGCCAGGATAGTCAGGATCGAAGAGGGCGATACGAGACTAGGTTATGAGGCGAAACAGCGTAGCTCGAGGCACCTGACACTATAGTACGTTCTATGAGTGGGTGGTGGTGGGCCGCGAAGATGGCTAGCTGGTGAGGTTGATCGCTTATTTTGATCGGGAGACGAGTGTTGAAGATCAGACACGCTGATGAGACTCGCAGGAGGTCCTGATATGAGGCGAAGGGGTTTCTTTCATGTACAAAAGAGGAGATCTTCAAACTCGGGGCGACATGCAAGTGTTTTAAGAGGATGGGTCCCCATAGGAAACATGAAGAGTCTCAACAACCACGGCCGAGACCGCCATTATCTCGTACCCATGCAACCCATGAGAGCCGTCGTCTAAGTATACTAATCTAGCCTAGCGAAGGGAGCAGGTTGGGAATTCCAGGATAGCCGGGGTATTCAAAGCGGTTGAAGGTTGCCGCATGATGTGCAGAATTATCCAAATCAGGTCTGGTAGTGGCGTTGGGAAGGACCCGAACCTGCGAGCTGGGGCGGGAACAGCATCAAAGTGCGGTCAATTGGACAGGCGGGAGACTCTGCAGGACGCGAAAAGCGGAGAGACAGCTCGTTGTGTACATAGTCACGGCGGTAACGCAGCATTGCGACGACGGGCATTGGCTATTCACATGATTGCGGCCTCTAGCGAAGGTCGTCAACGTCGTAATATCGTGAGAGGGCCGGTGATTGGGGCTTGGGCTGGCGGTTAGAGGAGGGTGCACAACCAATCAGGGAACACCCCGACCTGCCAAGCTGCAGGGTGGTGACGAGAAACAGGGGTATCTGCCTCCGTGACAGGGATCATGATGGGGACTGTGATCCCGAGTCTGGTACTGACTGGGTGCGTCGAACCGCCAGGATGTTGAATGGCCTCGTCTCAATCAACTGAACTTTACAGTATGTGCTGTACGGACTACAGCATAGCAATAGCCAGTATAGCTTTACCGCATGCATACTAGAGACGCCTTTACATCCAGAAACGGCAATATCATCGACTCGGGAAAACGTGGCTTCCCTGGCGTAGAGACATAGTTGCACCAGCCCAGCCCTGCCGCCGTTACACCGCCTTACGTTTTTTTTCTCTCATTCTTTTCAATTGATTAATGATAGTTCCCGATGATGGCCGCGATGGCGGTGACGATGATGACAATAGTTCAATTGGCCTGAATTCAGGACCGGTTTGAACCTGGGGTCCGAGTCTGGTCTCAAACACTGCTAAGTTTCGAATTCGATAACGCTGAGGCACTTACAGTACCAAAAGCATGGGGCGGTGTTGGACCGCATTTCCGACCCAATCTTGTCTGGGTGGTGCGATGCAGGGGATGGGGGGCGGGTACCTAGATTCGAGCTAAGGAAGTCCCTTGATTGGAGAAATTTGGAGAGGCTGGTTGACTATATAATAATCCAAAGTCGACTATTTGCGCAGCTCAATTTTCAATACGCCTGTGTGCATGCTTTCATAGCATGACTGGTCAGTCCATGCTAATAATAGTACGGGTGATTCCTGTATTCTTCGTATCATTGCAAGCTTGGCATACGATAGCAGAAAGTGGTAGTGTACCGCCGATACGTTGTCGACCTGTTCAGCAATGGGTCTTGATACGGGTTACCCAGTGCTAGTCAATTTCACCTCACTCTATTTTCCAGGTCATGATCAGAAGTGATCACATAAACAGACCCATCTGACACTCGGCTTGATGCAGAGGATACGTCGTTTCGAAAGAGGAAGCTTCAGAATGCCGTCTGAAGCCGAAGAGAATAACCACCGAGGTAGTTACCGTATTGCGTCATGATCTATCACAATCCAATTGTCAAGGTGAACGGGTTACACAGTCGAAGCGCCTGGGAACTGCAGCCACTGCCCTTACGCTGTGCGGAACGTAGCCACAATGATTATTGTACCTCGTGACTCGGTGAACTTCCATGCGCTTGGACATTCTACGAATTAGCTTTCTTGCCGAACGCCACACCTCAAGTTGAGTAATAACGGTTATACCAGCTTAAGTTAACATGGAGAAGTTCAACATCTGGTTATATACCGAATTCCTCTAGCAATCGCTATAGCATCTACAATAGCTATCTGAAAGCAAGATAGTGCGCGACTAGATATACGGCTGCTGGGTATAGGTAAAAACTATACCCATTTCGCATCCGGAAAGGAAACCGAGTGCTACCGTGCGCCGGTCACAGTGATCTGGCATGGATATAAAAAGTTCCGGTTGCATCAGTCCGCGTGGGTAGAAAACCAACCAAACACTTCGCAGTAACGTCTCGAGTCTACTTGCGCGCAAGCAAACGTAAGTAAACGTTGAAGGGGCCATAAGCTCACCGAGATGGAGATGCGATCAAAAGGACCCGTAAGAGTACTTGAGTCGGGGCGCGACAACCTGAATACGGCTTTGGGGGCAAGTTCACGTCTCAAAATAGATGTGATGCGAGTTTACATATCACTGTGATTGTGACAATTTCACTCGGCAATAAGATCATGAAGCTTCGCGCATCCGTGCATATGAGTGGTCACTTTTCGGTAATGACTTGATGGTCGAACGGTCGAATCATGTGATTCGATAGTCTCTCCTTACGCGTACCCAATTCGAGCTCCACGACGTCGACATTACTGTCTTGGTATCGGGTCGGAAGTAATCACTGGTGGGGTTCATGCATGTACAAGATCACATACTGCACATCTGCGGCGTCATCTATGTATCTTTGACGGCGGTTGTTCGATAGCACTCATTGGGCTCGCTTCGGAGCCACGTTGAGGCCCAGGTTTCTCAAATCGCTGGGAGAGATGTAGCTAGCCGAAGGGCTTATTAGTCAATCGACTCTCTTTACTAATATCTTCTCGAATTGATGATAGTATTAGTCGATTGAGCATCGAGGTCAGGTTTGCTACCTAAGTAGCTAGATGATGCAGTTTCTGAACCTTCTGTGCATGCAGACTCGTCACAATCTTAGCCTACGATGCAGGTGATTGCTATTCGGTCCTAGTGTTGCGCTCTGATAGTCTTCTTGTGACCAATGAGATTGATGTCGAACAACTTTAAGTTATCTGATCTGCTTAGGAATAATCACGGGAATTATTTGATTGGGACGCAAAAATGTCCGACCTCTCGTTAAGGTGATTCCAGCCAATCGCAATTAGCTTGATTTCGGCAACCGGAGTTCTCAACACCTACCTCTTCTAAGAATATCATTGCAATTTGGAAGAGTAGAGATGACAGCTTTCGAATTTTGAGACTAGTCGACCAGATATTCGTCAATCCAGAAACTCCTCATCTTTTCTGCATCGGGGCCCAGAAGTGTAGCAATTTTTGACTCGAACATAGGATCCGATGAGAGCTTGTCCATGAGATCCCTGAAATCAGAAGTTACATCAGTCAAGACGTTGACAGAATGGTTCGCCAACGGCTCCCTATCTGAGCAGAAAGGAAGAAGTCTGCTTGCTGGGCCGGGAGGTTTTCGGCTGGTTGTCATCAATTGGTGTCGGAGGGTGGCTAAGCTCCCTTCTACCGTAGCTACTGACGGGACCGGAATGACCGGCAGCTCCCAGTTACCAACCAACCTAGCCCAGATCAGATCATAATACTCTGGTGACGTACTAGAGACAATCTTGCCTCGAGAATGAACTTACTGTAGTTGAAGCGTCATAAGTGCGTATGTTGCATTCTGTTGGCCATCTTCATCATTGAGCAAGAAGATGAGACCTGAGTCTTGACCACCGTTGAGATTGTACAGTCGCTCAATGCGATCCAGACTCTTGGTCGCAGCAATGTCACGGGGCGATATGAAAATAACACGGAACACTCGCTCAGAATCGAGGGGAATTGCTGCATCGTGGGTATCTATTTGAGTCTCTACCGGATCATTAGCACTAAGTTGCTAGTCTATTCCGAAGATGGGGTTATAATAAGCATAAGGAAGTGTCATTCACCTTTCCACTTGCCACACGAACTTTTGCTCTTCAAGAGCAAAGGAGCAAGGCCAGCCCAACCGGGGCGTTTACGAAGAGATGTGCAAATAAGCGGTCGCTCCATCGTTGTCTCGGACGAGGTCAGTTTGAATATTGTAGTAGGCGTCAGGAGCGTGCAAGAAGGTCGATTGTCACACTAAATACCTGGTATGTAGATTAGCGAGTTAAAAACTAGGTAGGTAATGTGCTCGGAAGGCACGAAGATATGCTATTTTTGGTAGGCACTTCCCTCTGCAACTTCGAATGCTGGCAAGTGTTACTCGGAGGTAGCTACTAGATATAACTATGGCACACATACACACCTCAGCATATTAGAAACCTCCATTGAGAGTTATTATGAATTTGTCACATCTAAGATATCTGGGCTGGCATGGCTTCTATGTAGAATTTTGACGACTATAGAATTATATGGAGTTGGGTATCAGATGGGATATCTCCCGGGGCAAAGCTGTCGTCTAAGACGCCCCTAATCTATATACGAACTTAATTTACATGAAATACGAAAGGTGTCCTATAAAAAGCTCTATCTATATATGGCCGTCGTTGAAAACTGCGACTATATGTGTAAGGGCTACAGTATCCAGTCTACGCTATGTGGTTGATACTACCCAATATCATATCTCTCGACACTATGGACTCCATTGTGATGATGAATCCACCGGTGGTAGTTGATATGTTCCGTAATCGATTATAGACTGCAAATTAAACTTGCACAGGATGTGATGCAGTTGGTATCTGTGTTGCTGGGGGTGGTAGCAATGGTTTTTTGGTTTTAGGGTCGTTCAGCTGCCTCAGCACGTCTTCCAACATCGCCGTTCTGTCTCGATGTTGTTTCTCTGCATCCTCAAGCTCCTTTTCTCTCCTCTCTAGCTCTTCGAAGCGCTCTGTGAGCTTTGCAATCTTCTCCAAGTTGGCATCGGGTTTCTGCGCAGACCGGTGGTATTCGAAAAGAATCAGAGCCGTTGCTACAAGCAAAATGAAAGCATCGCCTATAACGTCTGCAAACAAATCGACCGCCTTGGCTTCTGGTAAGGGCCTGAATTTCCGTCTCCAAATACTGGTTATAGGGAATGTTTTCTTGGCTCTGATTTCGTGGTTGGTAGCACCATGCTTGGCACGAATTCCATCTTCCTTCTCTGTTTCCTCTTTCGTCTTGACAGTCGGAGCCTCGGCTTTCTCTTTCGCTTTCATCTCGGCATCGACATTGCGCAAAAGAGCAACTGACGTGCGCATGTTTAGCTGGTGTATCATCTGGCCATACTTCGCAGCAAACTCCCGGAAGCCCGGATGGTCGTGGGCCTGTTTCTTGATCTGATTCTGAAGGAGAGGTCAATCGTCATGCGCCTATGGTGAGCTCAGTGACTTATCTTACTGCGCCATATTTTGAGATGTGTCGGACGAAGAGAGATCCGAGCTTGAACAATGGCAAGGCCACCATCTTGGGTGAATCGTCACCTGCTGAATCGTCTTCAGAGAGACGACCCAGTGAGCAGACTAGGGAAACTAGGAATCAATTGGGCATTAAATACTTCTAGTAGGCCTCTAACATACTTAGCAACGCACTAGATGTGTTACGACCGCGATATTAAAAGGACGACATGATTCACATTCGAGGATCTGGCCCAGAAAGCTTAGCTATCCTTATCGATTTCCGTTGGAGATCCTTGGCGATAACCTAAATACTTAAGCCTTACATCACTATAAGTACTTAGTGGACCCTAGGTTAGGTTGGTGGGTCGGATTCTACCTCGTGCTATGTTACTACAAGTTTACAGCAAGGTAGGATATTCTGCTGTATGTGTTCAGCTTAATAATTTGAAATTCTGTATAGGAGTCGCTCGTTCAGTTAAGCTTTTCACAATACCAAAATGAATCCTGGTGATCTTTATTACCTACCCTTGCATTAGTGAGCTTTGTTGGATTATAACCCCAAGGACAAGAACAAATTGATATACCTACAAGACTACAAAGCTTCTTATGTTTTTAACAAAGCCAATGGTAGGTAGTAACAATTCATTTCATTACGCAACTCTTTTCACTATCTATAAGCCAGCTCATAAAACAGCCAAGACCTTCCTCCCTGTAGTCCGCCTGATTGACTGGATGTTAATAATATACTGATATTATCTTATAACACGCCCGTGTCCAGATCATTGACAAGGACTAGATGATCAAAAGTGACGCTATAGTAGTCAATCTC
Organism: Xylaria sp. Z34; assembly: GCA_037356055.1. Lineage (NCBI taxonomy): Eukaryota > Fungi > Ascomycota > Sordariomycetes > Xylariales > Xylariaceae > Xylaria > Xylaria sp. Z34. Next base: position 51,827 of record JBAWJW010000059.1, on the reverse strand, counting down.
ACTCCTAACTAACGACATAAGGTGGCTAACTTAAAACGCTCACACATCCCAGATATTTAGTTCCGAATGAATGTATCCTGAGCATTTGAACATACAGCTATCCTGTAAAGTGCTCGATAGGTCAGCTTTGCAAGCAATATGCCGCTTGGCACTGGAAAATCTGGGGATTGGGCTATGAAGCATCTGGGATAAGTTATTGGGTGGAAACTAGCAGACCAGTCTAGTGGTGGGAAGTGGAGAGCGTGGGCTGGGGCGTAAATGCAGGGCGGTATATAAAGTTCGAGAGCCATGAAGCCTGAAGTTTATAGTGGAATGGATAATTACGAGAGAACTTCAGGTACGGCTTGACCTGAGTAGGTGTACCCGGGCCGGGAAGCAGCTGCCCCACAAAGCCGGACGCCGACTCCACCTGCGGTTGCCTCCCCAACGCCCACTGCGCTGCGTCTTTAGGTAAACGAACTACGAAAAGTGCTCCCACCAGCGCGCACCTGTCTTCTTATTACCTTGCAATTATTTTGTCGGCAACGTACGCTTTTGTTTGCTCCTCGTGCTCGTTCTGGGAGTGATTGAGTACTCGGGATTTCGTTTTATCCATCAGCGTGACTTTATTACCATCTCTCATGGTTCCACAGACTTACACGTGAGTCCACATCTATGTTTGTTTTTCTTCCACTTTTCTCTCCCTTTAGCGTACTGCCCGTTTAGATGTTATTTACACAAGCCAAAGCAACATCGTGATGTCCTCTTAACTAACACAAGTTAATTTAGCGCTTAATATCCCGACTGCACTGTTACCTGGCTTTGCTTGTTGTACTGTCAACAAGCCAGCCCCGAGAACCCGACAGATGGCGAACCGACTCGTCGCTGCTAAGCAAGGAGCGTACGCCGACGCATTATCTCCCCGGGACGCCAACGCCCGAGTAAACAACCGTGCCACCGAATCCGCGAAACTAAAAGCAGCCGTGGCTTCCAACCACCCCCAAAAGGAACCTCCTGTCCAGCCGCCACCGCGGGTCTACGAGCCTCCAAGCACCGATCGCCAGGATGGAGCTGTGTACCATGTCGGCAATATGCTGGGCAAGGGGGGGTTCGCGGTATGCTACGAGGGCCAGTTACCGGGACATAAGAAGAAGTATGCCCTCAAGATCGTGAGGAGCAAGATGCCATCATCAAAAATGGAGCAAAAGGTGTGTTTAGCAACCGTCGAGTCCGCCAGCACACAACTAACAGCCGCATAAGTTCCAAACCGAACTCCAGATCCACTCCAAGATGAGGCATCCCAATATTGTCCAATTCCTGAGGGCCTTCTCGTTCGACAGTTGCACTTACCTTGTGCTGGAACTGTGTCCGAACGGCTCTCTGATGGATATGGTCAAGCGGAGGCAGGGCCTTACCGAGCCCGAGGTGCGATTCTACTCTATCCAGATCGCCGGCGCCATCAAATTCATGCATGCCAAAGGCGTTATCCACCGAGACTTGAAGATGGGCAACATCTTCCTCGATAGGTATATGAATGCCAAAATTGGCGACTTTGGTCTGGCGGCGTTATTGGTTACTGGTAAAGACATGCAGACCATCCGCCGAACAACCTTATGTGGCACACCCAACTATATTGCACCCGAGATCCTCGAGAAGGGAAGGAAAGGACACGACCATATGGTTGATATTTGGAGCCTTGGGATTATCATGTAAGGTTCACTAGCTGTCTTCTATCTCCATGCTAATGCCTTGTCTTAGGTTTGCTATGTTGACATCAAAACCCCCCTTTCAATCTGCCACGACCAATGAGATCTATCGTCGAGCAAGAAATCGAGATTATGAGTGGCCAGCCCCAGGCAAGAAGTACATTTCCGAGGAGGCGAAGGACATTGTAGCTACAATGCTAGAAGATGCAGAGAGGCGACCAGATCCAGATACGATTGTTCAGCACCGCTTCTTCTCTTCTGGTTATGTCCCAACACCTTCAGATATTACCACGAGACTCCGCGATTGTCCTCCCAATGATGAACGCTTCTACGCAGCAGACGTAACTACAAAGATGGCCCCGGAGATCTTACAGAATTTACAGGAGTTATGTAGTGTCTGTCAGGTCGGGCCATGGAACAAAGTCAGCGCTGTTCACAAGAGTACCTGGAGAGAAATGGCGCTAGAAGAGAAGGCCGGACTAACGCCCATTATTCCACTTGTAGAAGGCATTGTCTACAGACCTTACGATGAAGTTAGCAAAGAGCTTGGTTTGACTCAAGTCCCCATCCGACCGCCACCACAACCTATTGCCAGGCCAGCGGACAATGGGCAGCCAACACAATTGAGTCATGCGGGACTCCTGCGGGCTCCCCCGCAAAGTTTTGCGGCCCAGCAGAGAGCACAAAATAAACCAGCTCAACCGACTCCGCTACCACGGGCTCAAACAGTGAATGACCTACCACCACCAAGCAGCAGTGGCACGATGCGACAGCGAGCGAGGCGGGACCTTTCCCAAAGCTCAACAATAAGCAGCCTCACGAGAAAGGCAGTGGCTGTGCCCCCAACACTGCCAGAAAATCCAGGAACAAGACAGTCTTCTATGTCCCAGACAATCCCGTCAGAGTCTACAAAAGTCACAGCTCAGCCGAGAGAAGTTCAGACCATAGTCCCTCGCCCGGAGACATCCGAACCGAAAATGAGCTCCCTGTTCAGTTCTAAAGAGCGGATATTAGCAGTACCAAATACGAGACCCGATGTGGTATTAGATCGTCTTCGGAGCCTTCAAGCAGAGCTTGAACGTGCTTTGAACGCAAGGTCAATGGCGCTTCTCGGCAAGACCCCCACGCCATCACCTCCTCACATTGTGGTGAAATGGGTTGACTATTCAAACAAATTTGGCCTCGGTTACATATTAAATGATGGAAGTGTGGGCTGTGTTCTAAAGAGCATCCCTGGCAGTGCCAGGGGAGGCAGGACAGTCAAGCTTCCGCCGAGCTGCATCCTTGTTCGAGGAGCTGAGCAACATTGCTCACGGCGGCAAGATCCCGGTTATGCCGATCGCGATCAGATCGTGCCTATGACCAACGAAATACAATTTTACGAGAATAACGGTGAAGCCGGGCTTTCCACCGTGTTCGTTCACCCTTCCCAGTTCAAGCTTGTTCCAAACGAAGATGGTACACCAGGCAAGATGCCGACGGGCAACGATATTTATGATTATAGAAAGCGAGAGCATATTGTCTTATGGAAAAAGTTTGCTAATTACATGGTGGCATACGGACGTGACCAAGATACGTCGGACACCACAGGACAGATAGAAAGTCGAATATCATCTAAGCAAACGATGCCGCCTAGTGATGTCGTTACTTTTTATCAGCGCACTGGGGACGTTGGATGTTGGGTTTTTGGGGATGGTCATTTACAGTTTAACTTTCCTGACCACACCAAGCTGGTTCTTGACGCGACTGGTACTTGGTGCCACTTCTGGCATCTTCCCCAGAAGTTTGCCGAGAAATTAGCAGCGACGGGAGAACTCGACGAGGCTGCGCTGGACGATCGAGGCATCTTGACGTACCCTGTGCAGACTCTTCTAAACTTCACAACGAAGTCAGCCGTGCGACCCACGCGTAATCCCACTCGAAAACGCCCGGAAATCGACCCAGAGATCCAGGGAATCCCAGGGGCAAACGATTTCCGCCGCAAAATCGAGTTCATTGTGGGCATCATCAAAGAGTGGACAAGCAACAATGGCCTTGGCAATTGCAGAATGGACCGCGAGCATCGCCTGATGTGGATGGGCAGCCGGGAGTCAGTACATAGCGGCCCAAGCAAACACGTCTGGGTGACCATCGGGGCAAGATGGGGCGACAGCAGGCACTCGGCCGTTGTCGATCCGAAGAACCCTGGAGTGCTGGGCGAGGAGGTCCTGCCGAAACCGTCCTAAAGCGCTTGAGCGAGGAGTTGATGAGAGATGAAAGTAGCATTTTCGCATTTGCTGATCAATACATTAGCTGGCGTTGTGGGTGCGCATGGGTGGCTTCTAGATTCATGAGAGATGACGAGGGCGTTTTTTCTTAAATTTTTACCACGGCCGGGCTCTCGTTCTTGGAGTTCTTAAGCATGGCATAGCGTGTATATGAAGTAATATATTTCTTGACCGAGTCTATATAATATACCCTATTTCCATCATCGTGTCGTATAGGCAACGACTGTAATTTGTGATACAAGCGTGTCGTCTTTGTAATGACAACCTTTTCAGCCACCCAAGCATTTCCTACCGACTAACCACATTCACATCACAGCAGAGACAGATGATAAGGAACGCGTGATTGTCATAGCCAACCCCCTTTGCGGCGTGTGGTCTGGAGTTTTAAGTATTAATGAGTAGGTGTAGCTAGTAAGTAGGAATATGCAGCGGTATGTACAACGAAGATGTATGAGCGCCAAAGTTATGAGGGACAAAAAAAGCAAGGCCGAGCGCCCAAGGTTTCAAGCGCTGTTGAAATCTCCCTGCTCGTATCGTAAACCCGCCCTTCCTCGTCCCATCACGGGCTTTTTCGTATCCACAGTTCAGATATGTATGGAAAATGTGAGATAGCAGAGAAACAAACGCCGAGCATGCTTTCTGGACGATGACATCATCGCTGCGTCGCGGCATGCAAATGCAAGAAGTTTTTGGGTGGCCCCTAGAAAGGAACGGGAGCCAACCCACCCAGAGCCCTTCTAGAGATCAAATGAAAGCCGCCCCGGGGTCTTATCCACACCCTCTCTAATCCCACCCTTCGTAGTTTAGGTAGGGACCGTGATCGACCTCTAGTGATTATGTTCCCCCTTTTTTTTTGGATAGTATTCAAAAGCCAGCTATTAGAAAGCATTTTCTTTCCTTCATCTCTGACCGAGTGCCATTTACATAACGACACACTCCTTTTCTTCCTTTCCTTGACTCTTCTTCATTTTCCCGTTTCTGGGGGGTGCGACTTCCATGGGCTTCCCACCACCACTGACAGCTAGACGAATGGCTTGTAACCTTTGCTTGGCGCGTTCGTCGCCAGCATCTGCTGCCTTGACGTACCACACATTGGCCTCTAGGATATCACGACGACATCCGATGCCCATCTCGGTGAAGTATCCAACGGTGTACTGTGCCTTTACAAAGTCTAGTCAAGTTTTAATTAGCCTGGGGGTAGGCGATATGGAGATCGAGAAACTTACCAAGCTCTGCGGACCGGCGTGCCCATTCGTAGGCTTCTTCTTCGTCCTTCTCGAGTATGGGATCCGCCCCTACCAGATACCAAGCACATAAGCCCATCATGGCGGCAGCATGCCCTCGTTCCGCTGCGCCGGTATAGAAATGAACGCTGAGAGCTGGATCGGGAGGGCAGTTCAGCTTCCCGTGCTCATATGCATCGCCCATCCGATAACCAGCCTCCGGGTGGCCGAGCTCGGCAGCTTGAGTAAACAGCTCAGCAGCGTAACTCTCGTCCTTGAAGATATCGTCGCCGTAGCCCGTCTCATACATTACACCCAAATGGTATGGGGCCGAATTATACATCGCATCGGCGGACTCGGTAGCTCTTTTGAGCCACTTGATGCCCTCTCGGTAACGGTTCTCGCCCAGGTCCCCCGACAGGCACGCCTTTCCAAGTCTCGTCATCGCGCCAGGGTGATTCTTTGATGCAGCTGACCTTAAGAACTGAACCGCTTTGGCTGGATCTTTTCTACAGCCCCATCCAAATTCGTAACATAATCCAGCCCGGTAAGCCGACTCGGCATGACCATGCTTCGCAGCGAGAACGAAGAGAGGGAAGGCTGCGTTGTAATCCTCCTTGCCTTTATTGAAAAGACCTGACGCACATCCATCTGCAAGGTAGTATTGAGCAAAAGGATAGCCGCCATTCGCTAACCTTGTTAGAATACTTTTAGCTTCCCGAATTAAATCTGCCGACGATGATTCGACCCCAGCCTTCTGCATGTCATGTTTTGAGTTTGACTTCCTCCGGGAAGGTTCGTCGAAGTCAAGACCCTGTTCCTGGGCTGTGGATATTAGGAATACAGCAAAGGAATACTGAATTGAAAAATCATTTGTCTTTTTCACATTCTGCCTATACATCTCAAGCGTCTTCTGCGCGCTTAATAGAGAAGCGTTATTTCCCACATTGTTGCGTAAATGGGAATTATCGAACGTGATGGGGGCTGGAGCTGGCTGAGGATATGGGATATTCAACAATTCCCCGTATGATGAAGCTCGATGGTCGGGCGACCTACGGTTCTGAGAAGGGGTACGAGCATGGGGGCCTCCCAGAGCAGGAGATCGCCCTCGCTGGCCCAAGTCAGAATATAGTGAGTAGGACGATTGCGGTCGCGGCAGCGAGCTTCTCCTCACGTAGGACGTATTAGGCGTCAGGTGACGGTTAGCCGCCAAGCCCCCCTCCGAAACATCGGGCGTGGACGAATTCCGTGAAATGGCCTCTATAGGAACACTTGAGACCCGAGGGTGATAAGGCTGGTGGTGATACTGTAGCTGCGGAACGGGCGGCTCTTCCGGTATTGTGTCCTCTATGATCGACTCCTTCATGGACGTATTATCTGATGGAATATGGCTTTCTAACATCTCATTTAGCCCCCCCGATAGCGAGCTAGCGCTGGTCTCCACGGACGAATCTGTCGATGCTTGCTGACGAGTACTAACCGTGGTATCAGACTCACGGCTCTGCCGGTTTGGATCGTGGTGGGGGCTCGTATCCTGGATATTTCCACCGTCTTGTTCTAGAGGAACAGAACCATTGTCATAACCATTGTTGACACTCATCTGCATATTCTCCTGTCCTGTGCTATGCGATGAATCTGCAGCAAAGGCTGATGGTAGGGGTTTGTCTAATCTCCCGTTCTGGGACGGGGCCCCATGTTGCGTCTGGCCCTGTATGTACATAGGGCTGTGAGGTGGTGGCGTGGGCGCGGCAGGCGATTTCGGTAGCTCTCGATCGGTCACGCTTGCGGGCTGCGTCCTGTTCCCGGGCTGGAAATTGATCCTGACTGGGGATGGAGGAGAATTTCTCAAAACAGGTGATCCTGTGCCAGGCTCTGCGGCCATCGTACTCCGGTAATCATCATTGGGAGACACTCCTGACTGGGGCGACCCCAGTGATAACCTCTGTGCTGGTAGAGGCTTCCGTTGTAGTGATCTCGGGGGCGACGGTGTAGCTATCGGAGACGGCGTAGTAGTTACGGTCGCCATTGCTGAAGCGGCGCTGTCAGTTGTGCCAGCAAAGTCCCCCGGCGGTTTCGGGCTAGGCCCTGACGACAACCGCAGCGGAAGGCTACTTCGTCAGGGTCGTTACCGGCGTAGTGGGCGGTGATACGCGAGCAACAACGTCCCTGTGTTCACTGTACGGCTGTTACATACATTGGCTCGGAGATATGCCGAGACCGTTGGACCAGCACGATCCGATCCCGACCCGGCGCGAGGTACGACGTACGTGTGCGACTTGGACAAGATTGGCGAGCACAGCAGCAGACTACGGCAGTCTGCGGAGGTGGTCGTACTGGAAGATGCGTGGTACCGAGCCGACGAACGGGAATTGCGGCGAGGCTGCGCGGAATGCTCTATGTGGTGCTTTCTGCTTTCTATGCAAATCGATATTGGGAGGACGACAAAGAAACTGCGTCAGGAGATACAACAGGCAACAGAATAGAGCTGACAACGCTGGCGAGGTATTGTGCTATGCGAAACGAAAATGATGGCTATGGTCGAGGCCGGTTCAGGTTGACATGATGCTGTCTACTGTCGGGCCAAACTCAGGGAGAGGAACAACAGCGATGTCTATCAATCAAGCATTCAATGCAACGCAATGAAAACAGCAGCGGCAGCAGCAACAGTGGTGGAGTGGTGGTGTTAATAGGGTGTGGTGCAAGGAGCAGGGCTGTCTGTCGCCCGTTGGCGAATGCAGGCGGAGAAAGGGTGGATGGGGCAGTGAGCGCCCGCAGGGCCGCAGGGCAGTGTCTCAGAGCGCAGTGCTATTGGGTCGTCTGTCTTTTCTGCCTACCCAGGTACCTACCTTACCCCGTGTACCCTTCATACAGGCCGCGCTAGCTGCAACTGCTAATTCCTCAGCTCTCAGGGTCCTCCGAGGTTCTGTTCAGCATTCCACGCCTTTTTACTTTGTGGCGGCGCCAATGACTTCAGCTATGCTATGCTGCCTGCACTACGTATAAAGGAGGTACCTATCTCCCCTCTGCAAACGGTGAAGCTAAAGTACTTACGTCGAGCAAATGTGTGTCAACAGGATTGGCGTTATATTTGCATTCAAACCAGGGTCCTTTCGTACTTTTAATGAAGATGCACGGCGAATTCTTCAGCAAATACTACCAATACAGGCCTAGGTTGAACGTGCAAAAGAGGTCGGACCCTGTTGGCGCTCCTGAACCAGCTCCACTGGAAAGACTGGACCCAGCCACTCTGAACCAGCCTGTGATGCAGATCATCCGAGGACAGAAAGTCGCAATTTGATGTCAGACATCGTATTTGTAGCGCGCTACGCTTATCGTAGTGGGAATAAGAATCGCTGCAACACGCTATTTTTCGTATCCAGTCTGGGGCTACCGCTAAAAGCCGGAGTACGTTTAAATACTCCATAACAACAGGCCAACAGTCACACACGAACCCCTCAGTCGTAATAAGTTCAACACTGGCCTGGTTGCGGACGATGCCTTAGCCTTCGTCATTGGCGTGTGTGAATGCAGTACTTAGGTGCGTTACGGTAGAACAGCTTGGCTGGAATTGGATTCTGATCAGCTTACGCTAGACTTAGAATAATTCAAGTTGCTCACTAATAATCGGCAGTCATTCAGCTCTTTGTGCCGACGTTTCAGCTACCGCGCAAGGCAGAATTAAGTTCGTTAATAGACTGTATCAGCGGTCTACTTAATACTCCTAGCTCAGGTACTTCTTCGTCTTTGCTGTCCTCATTTTGTTATCTTTAACGTAGTAGGTATCGTTGATATTAACTGGGGAGCTAGTATAGCTTCGTAAAAGTTGGAGAAGATTGAGTGACCGCCTGTAATAGACCAGATTAAGTAGCACCAAGTATGCAGTGTAGCCTACCTTAGTAGGCAGCGTATAAATGCGCCGTTACATGAAGCCAGAGAGCCCACGTGCCGCTAAAGTCCACTCTCACTTGCTTCAACATGCAAACTTGTCTTAGTATATTTTTTTTTGTTGCGGTGTGATCTCAGCCCGGAAGAAAAAAAAAAATCTCATCGCTCTCGCCTACCCACAATACCTGGTACTACCACATCTATACAGATGTTAGTCAACACTTCAGCCTCAGCCTGTTTACAGCTAGGAAGCCCTCAAACAAATGGATAGGTAGTGAGTCAATTCACTTCACTATACCATTCTAACCATTTCCGCCTCGATTCTTTAGCTCAAAACTCCGCTTGAATCCCAAGCTTTAACTCCATGGGATGCTAAAGTAGACGAGAGTACCCGCCAAGCTGGTGTCCTGTGACATATCTCGTATTCAACCAAGCACACACCCGCGGTTCAGTGGGCCCTTCAGTCGATCGGATCTATCGGAAAGCTAGCTATTCAATTACTAACTTTATCACTTTGTCACCAAATTAAGCCTTTTTATTCATACTACTCCATCAGCCTCTCTTGCCTAAACGTTTTTTGCAATACACTTTTCAATCCACGTGATGACTTCAAGTCGTTTTTTTTTTTTAAAGCAATGGTGAGAATAAGATGAATGTTACTAAAGGCGAGCATTGGGTATGAGTGTGGATCGGCCGGGTATTCCTTCAGTCGCTCATTAACAATTACCACCTCATCGGTTTAATCGCTACCTATGTAGATTCATGACTGTACATAGAAAAAAGCTACACTCAATATGTTATGAGTCAAACTCTTACTAGTTGCTCTCAGGATGTTGGGCAGACACACGAACCTTTTATACATGCAGCAGTGTACATTCGCATAGCTACAATGCATAGAAGAACGCTACACTTCGAGATCGTCCCGACTTTCCCAAGCTCTCCAACTTGTACAGTGGGGTCCAGGAAGTCTCCGGACGACCCACACCCACAAATCCATTTTTTTAGTATACAATTTCCTACCCACTCCTATTATTCTTTGTCGCACTACTGTCTAACACACCACCTTATTCGACCTTAATGCCTTTTAAGCTTAAAACAAAACGCCGCGAATTATCTGAGACTAAAAGAGCTGCTATTTGGGGGCTGTATCGCGGCGGCAAAACGTATTCGGAGATCAAGCGGCTTGAGAACGTTCCAAAATCTACCATTGCAGACACAGTCGCCCGCTGCAAAGAACTTGAAGCCAAAGGCTAAACTGTTACCTTCAAAAGCAAGCCAAGGTCTGGGGCACCACCTAAGGTTACCCCTAAGGTCGTCAGACGATTGATTCGTGCGGCAATACGCGAACGGAGGGCTTGTTTAGAAGCCCTACGAACGCCCAGCAAATCGGGTATTCGGCTCAGCCGTAATACCGTTCGCCAAGTGCTTAAACGTAACGGAAAACAACGCCGCAAAGCACGAAAGAAGCCCTACCTTTTAGAAAATAATAAGAAGCAACGCCGGAGGTTCTACGAAGCTTACAAGCTTGCGTGTTGGCTTCTTTGGTGCTGGTCGGACGAAGCCACCTTTGAGGTCGGCTACGATAGCCGTACAATCTACGTGACTCGTGGGATCAACGAGGAATTCAAAGAGGAATGCCTTCAGCCTTCGTTTAAAAGCGGACGGATTTCTGTTGGCGCGTGGGCGTGCTTTATGGGCCACGAACGCGGCCCAATTGTAACCTTTGATTCTGGCTTTCGTATGAACAGGCATACGTACGTGGACAAGGTCTTGATACCTCATTTCCTTCCTTTTTACAACCGTATGAGGGCTAAATACGGCACTGGAGTCGTTCTACAAAAGGACGGGGCTAAATATCACTACTCCAAAACTGCTCGATTGCTTAAGGAGGCGTGGGATATTCGGTGCTCTGTATGGCCTGGCCAAAGCCCAGATCTTTCGCCAATAGAGAATATTTGGCGTATACTAAAGGTACGAATCTCACGGAGACGGCACAGGCTCCGTACGGCAGAAGAAATAAAGTATGCGATTGAAGCAGAATGGCGTGAAATAAAGCCTCACGTATTCTACAAGTTGGCCATGACTATGCCGAAACGGCTGCTTTTACTCAAAAAAAACAACTAGGGCTTAATCAAGTATTGAAATAGCTATTCAGCGCAAATTTTTGTATATTAATACGAATTGTATTCGTTGAGTAATTCAAAATAGAAATAATAAGGTGGTTGGAGTGGCCTGTCCGGAGACTTCCTGGACCCCACTGTACATAGAGCATGGTGGACTGCCTAGGTTAGGTAGAACTGCCGGTTCATACTGCGTCTCGGGCACGCCCGACGCGGCTTTCGGAACGATGCAGGAGGAGTCGAAGATGTTGCGTCGAGTTAACTGGGTAGCCCAGGTGTTAGTCACAGGCTGTCACAGAAAGACGGGAATAATTTAAGTGAGATTTGGCAAAAGGAAGTTGGCATGGCGGGTTGCATGATGATCGCCCCAACACCCCTACGTCCGGTACGAGATTGCTTGTTCTCAACTCCTATACTAAAGGAGAGACAAGGTTATGAGTTTCGCATTGGTGAACGGGTTTCTTACTATTATGTCACACAGAGGACGTCATATGTTTCTACTCGGTCGAACGCCATCTTATATAGTATTTGGATTGTGAGCATTCAATACTTTACCTCGTTATTATCACCGGACAGAACACGTCCATATGTGGGAGTGGTTGGTCCGGTGAGTTTTAGGAAAGGGCACTACAGTGTCGTCAACCTCTGTCTCAGCACCGCTACGAAGTGAATGAAAAGGCCTTGAAGATATTTCGGCACTAATGTCCATACTTGTCTTAATAAAGCAAATGGTCGTGCAATGCATAGTGCTAGGACCCGATATGCCCTCGGATGAGACTAGGGATTGCGACAACTTAGTTGTGATGTTAGCCAACAGCATTTATGGTACATGTTTAAATACAGTCCGCAATCAATTGCGCTGTAGCTCTTGATGGATATATTCCGAGAAGAAGAATCGAATTTTCAATCATTTCAGCTGGGCAAAGCCAGTTCTCACTCAGCTTCCGCCCAACCTACTTTGCTAAGTTTGTATGCAGTCTTGGTATCAGTACTTACATACTTGGCGGCCGCGTGCTGGAACGCTACCCTTTGGAGAAAGATCAAAGAGATGGGCCTTTGCCATGATGAAATATGTAAGTATGTTCGCTATTATGGTACTCGAAAGAACAAACAGCTGAGAAACCCATCACTTACAGTAAAGTAATAGATAACTGTACTGTATATGTTTCAAGACCAACCTTTCTTAACTGTTTCCAGAAACGAGTTGTTCCAAGTGGGTGGCAGCATTTCTAAGTCTCGCTCTAAAAGGGTAGGTCTTTCCTATTTGATTCATCAATTTCCCCAACGTGCTCACAGAAGCGCTCTCGCATCTGTTTTCGTGATGTAATGTACTTACTTACCAACTGCACTTCTCGACTTTCCATTTCTTTGCTACGCCATCAACGACCTTCATTCTGCCGCGTATCTGGGCTATTTCGCCCTCGACTCTTGTTCGTTACAAACCCAACCGGCGCTTTCATCGAAATCCAATCGTGGCCCCCGGATCTCGACTTTACTAAACAGATCCTCCACGGCCCATAATCTGTCAGTGGTCGTATTCCTCACGCCACCACCCGTACCCTGTCGTCACCTGTGCCTCACTCTGCGAATTCACCAACCAGTCCATTCATTGCCTAGGCGGACTATGGTATACTTAAGTGACGTGCCACCTGTCTTGTTGTGTTGCTGTCACCGTTCCTAAGAGCCAACTTCGACTACCGTTCTGTCCTATAATATATACGGTACAGTGTAAAATAACTTCGGGCTAGAGTGGACTCAGACCAGATCGGGTGAAATCGAGGAAGCCTAAAACAGAAACGTTACAGGGGCACGGCTGGCCCCTGCTTCTCTGTGCTCGACGCTAAGTAAAGTCAGCCTCCACCCGCATGTAAGTACAGCATTTCCCTAGGCCCGACCTTTACAGTGGCACAAACCTGCTATCCACCTACCTATACTACCTAAGTACGCTACGCGCTATACGCTACCTCTCGATCTAGGTACATGTGGGCAGGTACTTACCTAGCACAGCACGCGCCGGCCGGTTTTACGGGCTACGACTTTGACAACGACAGGGGTGGCCCTCTCTTCCTGCTGAGGCCCCATCGACGAAGTCCCCAGTCCCGATCCCCCTGTTTGTTGCCCACCACAACAAGACTTGTGAGTAGCCAGCCGTATTGCTGTGGCCTGCCCATTAGTCTATCGCGCATCTCCATCACCACACCCGTTGTCTTGTTGTCTTTGTATTGTATTGTGTCCCCACCGGCTTCTGCCACCAATATCGCTCGTTCAAGTTCTTGTCATGTTTGCATAGATTATACTATCTTTTCCATCTTGTGAGCCAATCCGCGAGTGACAAAGACGCCAGGTCCCTGATCAGGGGCCAACCTTCTTGTTTGTCTTCCCTTCATCTTCCATGCCCTGGTCTTGGCTCTTCAATTGGTCTCGAAAGCCGATATGGTTTTCGAGAACACCCGCTAACTTGGTCATGTACGTAGAATTATGTCTCTCCCTGAGAGGCCCGGGGCCCTGAGTCCATCGTACGAGCAGCGTAATTCATACCGACAGTCTCCCGCACGACGCAGCCGCCCGGCCGACGTCGAGACCGGGACCTACTATCCTGTGTCCGGTCGTCGTCCTGGCCAACATCAGCGTGTCGCGTCGGGAAATTCTTTCCCTGAGACTATTCGAAACCCGGAGGTGATTCCGGACAGACAACCTTTGTCGCCAACGGATGAACACGCGCCCGACCATGGCATCCCGTCGCGCAAAAGAAGTCTGATACGCCCTGAACGCAACAGGATAGACAGAGACCACCCAAATTACCACTACCTAAGGCATGCCGCTCAAATGGACACTCTTCCCTCGTCAACGGGCAATGATCCGGTTTACGAAGACGCGGAGAGTAGTGCCAAGCTATCGGGAGAACGAAGCGTGGGCGCGACTTCAGATAGCTCGCCGCCTCGAAAACGCAGCGACGACTTGGAGAAAGCGAAGGCAAAGACTCGTGACTCGCGGCGGCGGCGACGTTCCAGTGGTCACGGGGCATCGAAGTTGGCGAAGGAGTCGAAACGGAGCAAGCCTAAAGAGACAATCCGACCCCCGAGTTTTTGGAATGGCTACTGTGCTGTCATCACGTTCTGGTGTCCCGACTTCATCCTCAGCTGCTGCGGCTTCCGTTCAAAGGCACAGCGCAGAGCTTGGAGAGAGAAAATGGGTCTGATCAGCATCATTCTGTATCTCATGGCGTTTGTTGGATTCCTGACCTTTGGGTTCACCCAAGTAGTCTGCTCGACCCCGGGTGTTCGGCTTCATATTAACGAGGTTTCTGATGGCTTCATGATATTCCATGGAACTGCATACGATTTGACGAACTCGGCTCATCCCCCCGCAGATGGCATTCCACTGCGAATAGACGGTCGTTTTCCCAACGTCCTCTACGACATTCCAAACATGAGATATGGCGGCCGGGATGGTAGTTTCATGTTCCAAAACGTCAACGGCAAATGCAAAGGACTTATCACAGCCGCTGCGAAATCTGAGATTCCCACCAATAACGATGGTGATTTGGCCTGGTATTTCCCGTGTACCACGTTCGCTCAGGACGGATCAAGCAAGCCAAACTTTACCTCGCCATACTACACAGGATGGTCTTGTCACACCACTCAGAAAGCCCGGGACACATTTTATCTCGGACTGAAAGGCACCGGTGACGTTTTCTTCACGTGGGAAGATTTGAAGAACAACTCGCGCAATTTAGTCGTATACTCGGGTCAAGTTCTTGATCTGGATCTGCTGAACTGGTTCAACGAGAACGACGTGAAAATTCCCGATCGCTTCAAGGAATTGAGAGACAAGAGCACCGCCGCTAACGCTGCCATTCGCGGGCGCGACGTGACGAGAGCCTTTTCCAATGCAGACGACAAGCAAATTGCCGAATGCTTTGAAGAAATTATCAAAGTCGGAACTGTAGACACAGAGACGGTCGGGTGCATTGCGTCCAAAGTCGTCCTCTACGTGTCCTTGGCTCTTATTTTAGCTGTAGTCGCCGCAAGGTTTGGCTTGGCACTCCTGTTTCAATGGTTCATCAGCCGCAAATACGCGGCGATCAAGACCTCACAGAGTGCAGACAAGAAGAAACGCAACCGCCAGATCGAGGACTGGACTGAGGACATATACCGTGCGCCGGTGCGAATGCCCGGGGATATCAGCAGCAGCTATGGTGGCTCTGATAGGATCAGCAAGCGTACCAGCGCCTTCTTGCCCACCACCTCGCGCTTCTCTGCCGTTTACGGTCCTGGTAGTGAGAGGAGTAGTCGGCCGCCAATGCCCACTACGATGGCAAGCCAGGCATCCACGGGGCCTTTACTTCACCCTAACTCTATGTATAGGCAGGGAAATGACAGCAGGGCCAGCATGCTTAGGTCTGATACGTACGCTAGTGCCCCGAGTCCCATGGATGGTTACGGTCCCGCTGGGTTTATCCACGATGCCGTGGTTCCTCAGCCACCTTCCGACTACCAGCCCTTTGGCTTCCCCCTGATCCATTCCATATGCTTGGTCACAGCCTACTCCGAGGGCGAACTCGGTCTTCGAACTACACTGGACTCGATTGCCATGACTGATTATCCTAACAGTCACAAGGTTATTCTCGTCATCTGTGATGGTCTCATCAAAGGAAAGGGCGAATCGATGTCTACTCCGGACGTATGCTTAGGGATGATGAAGGACCATACGGTTCCTCCTAACGAAGTTGAAGCATTTTCGTATGTTGCCGTAGCGAGTGGCTCAAAGAGACACAATATGGCAAAGATCTACGCCGGTTTCTACGATTATGGAGCCAAGTCCTCTATCCCAATAGACAAGCAGCAAAGGGTACCTATGATGCTCGTTGTGAAGTGTGGCACTCCCGATGAGGCCACGAAGGCCAAGCCGGGCAACAGAGGAAAGCGCGACAGTCAAATTATCTTGATGTCGTTCCTTCAGAAGGTCATGTTTGACGAGCGCATGTCAGAGTTGGAATATGAAATGTTCAATGGTCTCTGGAAAGTCACCGGCATTTCGCCTGATTTTTATGAGGCTGTTCTCATGGTCGACGCTGATACCAAGATCTTCCCCGACAGCTTGACGCACATGTTATGTGCCTTGGTGCGGGATCCTGATATCATGGGTCTATGTGGTGAAACAAAAATCGCCAACAAGAAGCAGAGCTGGGTCACGGCCATTCAGGTGTTCGAGTACTTCATTTCCCATCACCAGGCCAAGTCCTTCGAATCTTGTTTCGGTGGTGTTACGTGTCTGCCCGGTTGTTTCTGCATGTACCGCATCAAGGCCCCGAAGGCCCAGAATTTCTGGGTTCCCATTTTAGCCAATCCCGATATCGTGGAACATTACTCGGAGAACGTGGTTGATACCCTGCACACGAAGAATCTGCTACTTCTGGGAGAAGATCGATATCTGACCACCCTCATGTTACGAACCTTTCCCAAACGCAAACAAGTCTTCGTCCCGCAGGCTGTATGCAAGACGACTGTTCCAGACGAGTTCAGCGTGTTACTCTCGCAGCGCCGAAGATGGATCAACTCGACTGTCCACAATCTGATGGAATTAGTTCTCGTCAAAGATCTTTGCGGTACTTTTTGCTTTAGTATGCAATTTATAGTCTTCATCGACTTGATTGGTACTCTCGTATTACCAGCGGCTATCGCATTCACACTCTATGTTGGTAAGATCACTTTAAAACATCCCCAAACTGAACTTCTATTCCTAACAAGGCTATAGTTATCATTTCCATCGTTGGGCCGACCGTGCAGATCATTCCTCTTGTCCTCTTGGCGTTGATTCTTGGTCTGCCTGCTGTTCTCATCGTAGTTACGGCTCATTCTTGGACCTATGTGATGTGGATGGCGATTTACCTCCTATCCCTTCCGATTTGGAACTTTGTCCTCCCTGCGTACGCCTTCTGGAAGTTTGACGATTTCTCCTGGGGTGATACTCGAAAGACGGCAGGTGAGAAGACGAAGAAGGCCGGTATCGAGTATGAAGGCGAGTTTGATAGCAGCAAAATTAAGATGAGGAGGTGGGCCGAGTTTGAGCGCGAACGTCGGACGCGAGATAACTTCTGGGGCTCGCGAGAAAGTGTTGTAGGTGGCGGCAACTGGCCTAGAGGGCCTGGTACGTTATCTCAGCATCCATACGACGATCAATACTATCCGGACATGTAAGGATGTGGCCATTTCGGACACCGAAGATCGTTTTGGCGAATGATATGCCGTCGAGCTTGTTTTGGTCAGAAAGGGGATGATATCATTGTCCGTAACTCAGCGACTTGTCTATATCGGGCTGCGAGCACGCACTCTTTTTAGATATATATAAGATGCCGCGGCATGGATTGGGGCGCAATGGGGGGCTCTTCTCCTTTTCAACTTCTGTACATGGCTATACTATACCACCAACCTTACATTAATTTCATCAAACCATCCTATTAGCACTTCAGGTTAATGAGGCTTATGTCTAGGTTTGACACCTTTGACACCTTTGGAGTACGACCTTGCGTGGCGTTTACATGTATGTTCATCGTGTCCCCGTGGGATAGCTGTACGAGGTTATCGTATACGAACCGAGCTACGATAGTTAATAAGAGACGCAAGCCTACTGGTTCGGCAGTCATCTATGTGTCACAATACACAAAAACGGGACGGAAGTGGTACAACTAGATTAAAATAGTCGATTGATCCGATCTCGATACGTTTTCTGCTGTATACCTAACACGGATCGACCCTATACGTCCGCCCACGCCACAGAATAAAAGCACGCGTCAATATCAAGGCAAGTACATCACGAGGCTCCCGGTGCACTGTGTGTATTTATCAATCGTAGCTTTGTCAATTTCGGATAGGTACGGGATGTCTCAGGAGAAGGAAAGCTCATCTGTCTGTCAAGAGATCAGCTGCTGGGAAATCGGCCGATCTCGTTTGTTCCATACTACCTATCGTATCTATTGTCGGCAGACCGGATGGTTTGTTACTTTTTCTCATTACAGCTTACCAATGAAGTCGATTGGACTCATTGGGTAGAAATGACAACAGGACGAGGAGTGAGTCGTGTCGATCCTTGGCAGTAAAAATGTCTCGATGATCTTCGGTGATACATCAAGCCCCCACGCTGCAAATTTACGAAGAGTTATCAACAAACCCCTGAAGAAAAATCAGGTCAATGGACACCCTATCCATTTATACGTCCGACTCGCATTTTGGTATCAAGCTGTGGCTTTCCCTTTCAGCCGAGTGAGCTGTTTTTTTGTTGACACGTCCTCGCATGGTTAACAGCCACTTTCGTCACATCTCCTAGCAACGCCATGTTTAGTTTTTCGACCACATGAATGAGGTTTATAGAAAGTGGCATTCGGCAACGATACCAATCGAAACGATGCGTGGCGCTGTGCCCCAGAGCACGAGTGAGGGTGAAATTATGCGGAATCTCGGCTGCTTGACGAGGGCCGAACCACTCTGCCGGGCCCAGCGCTTGGGATTGGACGGTCAGTTCTGGAGCCAACAGTTGTCATTTTGGAGCCCGAGAATCAAGTTTATCGTATCCTCGGCTGAATGCTGTGTCTGGTTAGGTATCATTTGTGGCTGGCTAATTATTGGTTGCTGTGGTCCCACTGCTGCCACCTGCTGGAAGTGAAAGTGTTCTGCATGACGGCAGCAGTTGAAACCGAGCATAGCGCGGTAAATACCACAGTATCGCGGTCCGAATGTTGGAAAATACGCTATCACGACACGCGTCGATGGCGATGGTTTCCAGAGTTGAGTAATAAAAGAAGCAGCCGCGTGGAAAGAGATTCTCAGTCTCTCGTGTGTATACATTGTGCTATATCGCCGTAGACGTGACCAAGTAGTTCAGCAACGAAAGCCAACAGTTGATATCCCTGACAGTGATTAGTAATTCAGGGCCGGGGGGGATACGGGCCTTTCGCGACGTCAGACCGCACCTATTGGTTGCGACGTTAACATATACACGAGTAACCATGGTAGATAAACCACCACACGAGCCACATTCTTCACTCGTCTACCGTGGGGTGCGCTGCGATCTTGCAGGTTTAAGTGCAGTCTGCAAGCATGAACGCCCCGACCGGTGTCTACAGCATATCACGCCTCACGGTTGTGTGGGTGGGCGACGCTGTGTCACCATGGGAACCCCCTCGAACCGAGTCTCGGAAATGACCTGCTCGTCAAGCTCTGTAACCTCAGATGCCGCTGATTTTTTGATGCTGTATTGTTGATTTCAACAGTTAGGTCGCTATTCACAAAGTTGTAGGATCCGACAATTGTAGCCCCTTGATGCCGGCACCCGTGTCTCGAGTCCGGGTATGGGGATAGTAACGAAGTGGCGGGTGTTGGAGGTGCGTCGGGCCCTACGGCCCAGTTAGGCGGGATTAGAACCAAGCCGAGGGATGAGGCGCAGAAGCCTTGTTTATCAATATTGATGCGTAATGGTTAGTATGCAGGTAAGCCAGTAAGTAAGCCTCATCACCAACGAGGCACTAACCTGGTTACCTTCCACCTTCCGCCTTCCGTCAATTGTTGGCCAGCATACTCGAGAAGGATTGTCTCAGACTTGCCCTCCGCCGGCTACGTCCGCAACGCCGCAGCGGGCCGCTCACCCTTCCTAGGCGGTAAGAGGGTGCCGAACAATGGCATTCTGTCTGAGACAGAGGTCTAGCCGCGGAGTGATAGATATCTCATTGCAGCCGTTTTTGGGGGTACAGCAGATATATAATGATATATCACTTCATGACACGTCGAGATCGCGCGTGAGCACATCTTGGAGCTACAGTTGCGCATCATAATTGAGATGTGTGAGCGTCCCCGACCCTCAGTAAGCGGCTTCTAATATCGGTCTGCTCAGCCAAGAAGCATCCTATCTACCAATGGCAATTGCGGGAGCCCCCCCACGGAACACAGATAGATAAGTCGTTTCCGGGCCGTGGCTTGAAGTCAGTCTCAGTCATAGGCAATTCAAACCACCGGCTGAGACCCTTGCCGTCTGTGCCATTGGATTCGGTTGCCCGAAGCCATACACACAACAATCCGAAGGTGACAGACAGGTTGACAGAAGGACCTCCAACGTATGTGAGATATTGAGATGTGACGGTCAAGGTTATTTCTGATGTAAGCAGGCATTTGGGTCCAGTGAGGCGGCCGCGCTTATCCAGGCTTCTCCATCAATATTTGCAGCAGCATGCGGCGGCAAAATAATTCTTCTCAAAAAATGACTAGAGAATGACGAGGAATGCATACCGAATACCGAACGGGGCTCGTATACATAGGTAACTAACGATGCTTGGCAACCATCTCTGCCTTTTGCCTTTGCCTTTATCTTTCCCTTCATCTTACTTTGCGGATATAAAACGTACCTTGGATACCCCGAGGTAGATATGGGCGTTGTTAACTCGAAAGTTAGGTGCCGTAGCTGTATACCTACCTCCATACCAAGGCAGTCACTTCGTTTGAAACGCGAAGTCTACACCTACCCAGGCCAAGCGGAGATCACTAACCTAATAATAAGGTGGCTACAGCATTGCGTCAGATGCTACCTGCCGACGGGTAGGTCTCCTTCCTGCTGGTAACGTGTACTTTTTACATAGTGCTGGTACCTACCAAGAAGAGCTGTGTAAGTCGGGCGGGTCGGTCAGTACCTTGGTTTCCTGTATGCAGGTCGGGAGGAGAAGACCCGTTATTCGCCGTGTCTGGCTGACCCTGGCTGTCCCCTGCCCCCCTGCCCCCTGTCCAATGAACATGGAGGGGCTACTTCTACAACAACAGCAGCAGCAGCAGCAGTAGCAGCACACCCCACCTTACCCGTTGCCAGCGCCGAAGCCAATCAGCTAACCCTATCGCGCTTGCACTATGCCATCTTCAGCGCCATCTGCATCCCCGTTGCTTCCACTTTCGGCTGTATGCTCGTCCTTGCACCCTGCACCCCGTGATCAGGGCGACAATTTCTCATCGAGGACGATAGCCAAAGCACGTAGATAGGTACTGTAGATAACAACGGATGTCGTCGAGGTTACCTGGTTAGGTATTTCTGTTTCCAGCCATGCGGTTCTTATTATTAACACGGCTCTCACATGCAGCCGGCGCCTTTTCTGTACTTGTCCACAGGCACACTAGTCCACCTCCTGACTAGACTAAACTTAAACTGCAACCCGGATCCTTCGTGTCTCTCTCTCAGCTGGCCTTGCTTGCCACACTTCGTTATTGTCTCGATTCATGTGATTCTACTTGAATAGTTCAACAGTGGTTTACAACACTCCTCTTCCCCCCTCCAACGCCAGACTCCATATGCACTACGACAAGTCGGAGTATTCGGTACGCTCTCGGACTACGCTTACCAACACTTCTCAGCCCCCCCTATTAGGCCCAGTCGGGCTATCTACCCAAGAGCCTACGTGTTGAGGGCTTGGACGGCTGAACCACCCTAAAGGAGTCGCCAGCAGAAGATCGTCGTCTCTCCGGCAGTTTCCCCATCAGCTCTGGCTTACCCCCGGCCAGGCTTGCCTGTCAGACGCCTGCAACCTCTGATCATTTTTATAACAACTAGATCACAGCAGATCGTTTGACTTCCAACACTATCTACTGTATCTAGGTTCTTTCGTACGTGTAGGCCGTAGTGTATCTCCTTCCCCCCGCTCAAAAGTTATATAACTCTATCTGCGGGGTGTCGACCAGTTGGTGTGCGAGCCCGCGTCAAGTGGCAAAGCGCAACCGACGTCGTTCGATGGTTCAGAAAAGCAACGCTTTTCCACATATGCTAGGAGGCTTGGCCAGTTTCTTCGTTACCATCACAGTTCTCAGACCGCTTGAGACAGTTAAACTGGGTCCGTGCCGATAACTTGGGTCGCGTTTTCCGTTCGGTCACGGCCTGATAACTCAAGTGCCGTAGAGGGTGTTCATCTTACTTATTGAGGACAATGCGCCCCCCGAATCCACCGCCGGGCTCTCCCCCCTTGGAGCCTGATCGTCCTGCCGCCGAAGAAGATGTATTCCTACAGACTCCCTCTGTTGAATCGATTACAAACATCTCATCTGATCATCTAAGTCTTGCAAACAACGAGGATCTCCAAAGCTCCGAATCAACTCCCTTGCTCCAGCTACCCACCTATGTGCAGAATCACCACGCCTCTATTGCCGAGGGAGTTGATGAAGCTGAGGAAACTGACGACGATGATATGGTAGATATTGAGGAAGGTGGCGCCCCTTTATACGACGTTGGCATGGAGGAAACGTACGATGAGCCACCTGTGTCACCGCTGCAAGACATGCCGCTGGTATTTGACGTTGCCGATAATGCTATAAACATCGTAACTCCTCTGATATTCACACCATCCGCAGCCGACCCTTCCATGGGCACAGTCATCGTCAGTTCTCCTCAGCCAGAATCAGAGCAGGATGTAGAGGATCAAGATGCCCTCGGTTTCGCCGCTGATGGGTTCGAACCTCATCCCTTCTTCTTGGCTAATACCAATCCTGGCATCCTCATGCCCGATAACCCCAACTGCCTTGATTTTTTGCAGCTTTGGCGATTCCACAAGAAGCAAAATCAGTTGAAGGATATAACGGGCATCCCTCGCAACGCAATCAGCGTAACAGAGTTCAAACGGCCGAGGGTTGCCTATAATGACTTGAGAGGCGACGAGTACGATCTACAAGGCATCAACTGGCAGCATCTAGGTGTTACCAGGAGCTCCGCACGGAAATGCCGCGCCAGAACGTTTCGGAACTATGTCAATAAGCCCAATTCAGATACCTGGAACCCCTCTCTCCCTGACAAGCTGCTTACCCGCCATGAGAATTATTTTCGATTTCGAACCATGGATCTGCGAACTGACGTACGTCTACTGCACTTTCAACTACGCAACATCATGGGTTGTGCCTCTCGGACGGCTGTGTACTATCCCTGTACATCCGGCACTGTTCGACAGTTAAATCCTGATAATGGGCATGTCAGAACCGCCATGAAGTTTCAAAGCAACGATGATGCCCAGATCTCTACACTAGCAGCAGGAGAGGGCATGTTAATTACAGGCAGTTTCTATGGAACATATCGCTACCGGCCCCTGGAGACGGAAGACGAGTCCCTGTGCTATGATGGGAGACTCACCGATTATGACAGCGGGATTACCAACCACGTACAGGTTAACTCATCTCGCTATTCATCTACACCCCTTGCAGCTTTTGCCTCGAACGATTATGGCTTTCGAATAGTGGACCTGTCCAGGAACGAGATAATCCTTGATAAGATGTATAATCACGCGCTCAATTGTACCGCCCTCAGCACGGACAAGAGACTTCGCGTCATGGTCGGTGACCTGCAAGACGTTCTGATCACAGAGGCCGAAACAGGCAAAGTCCTCCTGAAACTAGATGGACATAGAGACTACGGTTTTGCTTGTGATTGGGCACCAGATGGCTGGACCGTGGCCACTGCTAATCAAGATAAAAGCATTCGGATCTGGGACGCTCGGAAGTGGAAGAATAGCCGAGGCGAAAGCACCAGTGTCAGTGTGATACGAACTGAAATGGCGGGCGCCCGAAGCTTACGATTTTCTCCGCTCGGCTCTGGAAAGCGGCTGCTCTTAGCAGCTGAAGAAGCAGACGTAATCAACATCATTGATGCGCAAACCTTTAATGCCAAACAGACAATCGACGTCTTTGGCGAACTTGCTGGTGTGTCTTTTGCTAGTGCCGGTCAAGAAATTGTAGCTCTGTCAAGTGATCCCGTGCGTGGAGGAGTACTAAGTCTGGAGCGGTGTGACTATGGTGCGGAAGACACCTTTCGATACACGCGGAACGAGGGTTACGACTGGTTACCAACACCTCAGCAGGTCGTGAACCACCCAGCATCGCAAGTAAGTCTGACGGGGAAAAAGCGGAAAGCTGCCATGGCAAAAGATTGGCTCTTCTGATTTAGTATGTGTGCCTGGGATAGCATTTGATTATCTGGTGGTCAGGCGTTCAGAGTACAAGGGGAATTCATCATTTGAAGGTAATTGGCATTAGCAGGCCTTTGCTCAATTTCATTTTTCTCTTGTCCTTACAATACCCGCGGTACGTCGCTAGCATATGTGCGTTTGAAGCATAGGCATCTAGTTTTGGAAAGATGTAGAGTGGGTAAAGAGACTCTGTGCACAAAAAGGCGCCTGATCGTCCTCCTGTCGGCCTTCCCGGTCTGGGAACTGGGCTGGCCAGCATGGATCCTGTATCAAAATTCAACGCTTGTTTACCCGTCGTGTCACCTCGAGACTATTGAATATTTCCACGTGGAATCTTGCAAATTTCTTATCTGCGGAACCTCGTCAAGTTTTAGAAACTAGATACTAGAATTAGACACCATTTGGTAGGCATACAATATACATAGAGATAGTCGGAAGCGGGTGATATGAACAGCCTTCTCGCCTTGTTTTGCCAAATTCAAACTTTCCTATCAGGTATCCCCTGTTTTTGAACAGGTGCCATTGGTCCTTCGGTACATAGACTTACCCCGAACCCCTTCGTTTAGTTCTTCTGGCAATATGTGCCGGACGGTTTCGCTGAGTGTTGCTACTTGCCGATTCAATTGGAAATAAGTTGCTCGACATACCACGCGCCATGCTCAGATTGGACACACGACGATAATTACGAATAGGTCCATAACACAATGCCAAATAGACAAATCTGAGTATCAACTACCACTCCGCCTGTCAATACACAAGCATAATAAACACCATTACGGATGAAAAACGATAGATTTTAAAAAAACTTAAACCATCTAATTATACATATCGGTGTTTTTCTTCTCTTAGAGCCTCTAGCTTTCATGTTGTGTCAGTATAGGATAACATCAAAGGCCATAGCATGATGGGCCTCTCTTCTTACCTTGGCCCTGAGACTCTAATATGGAGATTTCTCAGCCAGTGCTGCTCACGCGGTAGCGGACGCCGTGATATTCACGGCCACGTCGACCCACGTACAGCCCGTGGTGTTGTACTTCTCGGCAAAGGAGCCGTCGAGGGCAGCGGCCAGGAAGTCGAAGGCTCGCGGGGCGCCATTGATCAGCTCGTCGACGTGTCCGCCCACCGAGTTGCGGTGATACAGGATATTGGCACCAACGCCACAGTATCGTGAGATGACCTCGTCGGAATCTGCGATACCTGCGGTGGCTGTGTTTATGTAGTTTGGTTAGCTTTCGTCCTAAACTATGGGTTTTATTTCTCAGGTATCCTCTCGTAGTTTGCCTTCGCGGCATCACGAAACGCGAAAGAAGGGGACCATAGGGGAGTTGGGGGGTATGTATGCGTAAAAATAAAAAGATAGAAATACAACTCTTACCGTCATCTTTGATCGCCTTGTACGCGAAAACCGGCATCTGCGGGATACCGTGATACCCCTGATATCCGTTGTTGCCGAAGACGCGGACGAGCTCAGGCGCCTTAAAGACAGCATCCAGCCCGTTGACGAAGTATTGATCCAAGTCCTGACCGGTGTAGTGGACTAATGCTTCGTCGACGTTCAGGTGCAGCGTCGCGAGGAACCCAGTGATGTTGTACGGCCCCTCGGTCTTGAGCTGAGCGAGCAGGAACTCGCGGGCTTCCAGATACTGGGACGTTACTGGGACGGAGAGCGGTTAGCGGCGCTGGACAACTTGATGTGATAGCAAGAGAATGGATAAGGATAACCCACGCCCGAGAAGTCCCGCCGGGATCAAGCCCGACACAATAGATCGAGGATCAGAGAAGACGGTGGTTACATTCGGGACCAAACCGCCGATGGCCGCGCCCGCGAAGTCGAGTTCCTGCGCGTACGATGCCTGGAGCTCGGCAGCGAAAGCTATTATAACACTAAAGTTAACAATATCCACCCGTAGTAGAAACCATTTGGGGTTTCGGGAGAGTAGCAAGAGCAGAGTATGCCCATCAAGGCTACTCGTATCTCTGAATTATGGCAAAGGAGAGGAAACAAAAGACTCCGGCGGACTTACTGCTCGCGATGCTGCCACCCGAGTATCCCCACATCGCATAGCGAGTTTCCTCAATCGTACTAGGAAAGGGGTCCGAGGAGAGGGCCGCGCGCACAGAGTCCAGCACCGCATATCCCTCCTGTGGCCCCGCTGCAAAACTTGCCAACGGCCCTTCAAAGTCGGGAACGTTTACTGCGAGATGTATGTTGTCAGCATGATTTGATACGGAGGTAAGGTATAGGGTGGTTGCAGCAGAGAGGGTGCTCGTAGGATAGGAACAGATATCAAGAGACAATGTTTGAAGGATTTCTCAAGTCCCGAAAGGGAGATGATACAAACCATCACCATAATTATATCATGGGATGAGAAAAAAATAGCGGTATATCATGGAAGACTCACCATACCAACCCCGACTGAGCGCCTCAACAATACTGTCTGTAAAAGGCGGATTGCCAAGGAACGCCTCGGCAAGAACCGTAGAGAGGAGGTAGCTGGGGCTAGCATCGACATCGGCAGTGTTGTAGGGGATCTGGTAGGATAGCAGAGCCGCCTTTGCATCACCGGCCTTCGTCCCATTATTCTTAGCCCCAACGGGGCTCTTTGGCAGCAGTAACGTCGTCACTGCCCATGATGGCCTATGTTGCGTGTCTGTTGTTCGGAAGAGAATGTTGCTGCAGAAGGTATTAGATGGAAGGGCTTTAGGACGACACTGAGGAGGGGAATAAGAGACTCAAGAGCACATACTAGGCCGCTGCCGCTGACACTACAGCTGTGACGTTGCTGGGATCGGTGCGGATACGGAGGATCGTGCCTGGTGCCGCGGCCTCGAAACCAGATGGCGCCTTGTACCACGGGTCCTGGCTGGGAGGTATGGCGTTGTTGAGGACCTGGTGCTGCTGGGAGCCAGTGTGCCCACGAGCTTGGAGAAGAAGGACGCTTAGGGGCAAAAGATAACTTGCGAGGAACTGCATTTTGTTCAGAAACTACGATTCTCACTCGGGCTTGGAAATATGTGATGAATTGTAGTTCAACATCATCTATCCTCTGGATACCACCGCTTTTATATTCATCGCGGGATTTATCTATGTCCGAGCAACAACAAATTAGCTATAGCTAACGTCCCAGTTCCTTTGTTCGATCTTCGAAGACTGTAGAAGGGATTCCATGATAGAATGTGTAAGCAGTGAGCCGTTGTCGATTAACTAGAGGGCTATGATAGGTGGGCCACTTATACAAAATTACCCTTTTTGGCAACTTGGAGCGCGTCGTGGCACGGACAAGACGGACCCGTCTACTTGTGGTGTAATTAGAATTTTATTTCTACCTGTTCGGGTCTTATGAGGCTCGTCGCTATACGATCGTCTAAGAATAGGACCATGACTTGTTTTGCTTGTAAATACGGTCATCAGGGTCGATAGTCTGTCTCCGAAGGCTTCATTATGGAATCGAGTAGTAGAACTATCCTAATGCTGTAGAATGCACCCAACTTTGAAAACTATTTCCTGGATGGAGGTGTCTCCATTGATCTCCTTACAATAATACTGCTCAAAACTCACTCCGCACTAACATCACCAGTGATTGCAAAAAGATACTTTCGAAGTTCTTCATTGCCGTCTCTTTTGAATCTCAACCATAGCACAGGTAAATGTTGCCCCAAGATTCCAGTCTTGATTCAGAAGCTTGGAAGACATTTCTCTTGCACTCAATTCACTACGAACCAGTCATGAGATGCCTTAGATCTCACTCAAAACTACAACATATGCAGTCGTTAGAAAGATTTTCGAGAACATTAGACACAGAAGACAATATCACAAAGTCAGGTCAAGAAGGCACGAATTTGGGAACAAGACAACAATAATTCGTAAATAGACACTAGTAAATTACAATATTATGAACCAGGCCCATTACAACGCGACGACCGGACCCATCCAATACCGAATGTTGTCAGTCGCCGCGAGCGAAGGCTTATATACGCATTTGCACGTGACCTGCGTCTCTCAAGCATCTAAATGACTGTCCACACAATCCAAGATTCATCTTGACCTGGTTGTATGAATATACAAAATTATGAATCATGTACATATTGATGGACGCAATTATATGTTGATACCGAGAACAGAAGCGCAACCCCAGTGCTGCTCGCACTGGCACTGCGTGTTACCATCCTTCCACGCGTCCGATGTAAGACTGAAGATAACGGCCTTGTCACCAACCTCCTGAACAATGGACTTGATGGCGGCAGCCTGCTGGTTGAAGCCAGGGATGGCCTGGCCGAGGGCCTGACCAGCGGAAGGCCAGCCGGTCTCCATGATACGTCCCTCCTTGCCAGGGCAGATATTGTCAATGATGTCGAGCTGGCCCTTAACGAACTGACCAGCCTGGCTGGCAGTGGTCTCAGTGTTGAAGAAAGCGTGGGCATTAGCACCAACGAAGTCAACAATGGGGCAGACGAGGCCGGCAAACTCTTGCTGTTGCCAGATGTTGACGGTCTCGGAGGTAGAGTAGGGACCAGTGTAGCTGAGTTGCGACTTGGTCTGGGAGATGAGGCTGGCAAGCTCAGAGGGCGTGCAGTAACCGTGTAGAACAGCCTCGTTACCAACAGTGATCAAAGAGACAATCTCCCACTTGGCCCAGGACTGGATAGCACTGATCTGCTCGGTGACACTGGGGTTACCGGCGTGGCAGCCGGGCTGGTCAACAAAGACACCCAAGATCATCTTGATGCCGTGGGCCTCGCAAGCGCTGCCAACGAAGTCAAGGGTGCTGCAGTCGGTCGAGTAGACACGGATGGTGGTGACACCAGCAGCGGCAATCGCAGCAATATCGCTGTTCACCTGGCTCTGAGACTTGCAGCCACCGCTAGCGGAGGTCTCGTAGGGAGTGTAGGTAACGGCCCAAGGCTTGCCAGGCACGCCCTTGGCAGGAGTCTTACCGGGGCTGCTCGAGCCGCCGGTGGGCTTGGGAGTCTGCTTGGTGGTGGTCGACTCGACCTCGGGAATGGAGGTAGTCTCCGGCTGAGGCACGGGCTTCTCGGTGGTAACAGGGTAGGTGGGCTGCGCAACGGGAGTAGTCTCGACGGGGGCAGCAGGAGTCGTCTCAGCAACAACGTAGGTAGTAGGGGCGGCCTCGCTCGTGGACGGGGTAGGGATGTCGAAGGGGCAGTAGACGACGGTGCTCGTCTCGTAGACAGTGGTCACGACCTCAGGTTGAGTGTATGTGCCAGCGGGGTAGCTGGTAACCGTCGGGACGGTGACAGTAGTGCCCTCGGTCACGGTCGTGGTGGTGGGAGCAATAGTGTAGGTGCCGGCGGAGGGGCACACGTAGGTGGTGCTCTCGATGACACTGGTTGTCACGCTTCCGCTGGTCGAGACGGTAGCGTAGGGGCAAGTGACAGTCGTAGCGGTCGTGACGACTGTGGTAACACCGCCGATGGTGTGGGTACCGGCGGGAACCGAGGTCGTGTACGGGACGGGGACCGTCGTGGCTTCGGTCAGCGTAATTGTAGTCGCCGGGAAAGTGTAGACACCCGTAGTAGAGCAAGTCTGCGGGATTGGCGTGGGAACAACGACCTTGGTGGTAGATACGGTCGTGGGCGCCGGCGGCGGAGGGGGGAACACAACTATTACCGTTAGCACAAATTCCTCAACTCTCGACACCCCCATATTCCTAGCACATACGAGTAGGCTGGCCGTAGTAGGTGCTGTATACGGTTGTGCAGCCGCAGGTCTCCTCGGCCTCGTAGCCCTTCTTGGCGTGGAGAGCGGCGTGGTTGTGTCGGTGGTGGACGCTGCCAGCACTGGCACCGGCGGCGAGCGCCGCGACAGCCAAAGTAGCCTTCATTTTTCTAACTTTTTCTACCGAAACTCCTCGAGACTAAACTCCTAATATACCGGTCGTGTACGGACGGCTGTCTGTTCCTCGTGATGTCGTGATGAAAACGAATGCCCGCTAAAAGAGTGAAGCGGTGGGTGGGATATGGCAATGGCAAAGGACCGAAGATCAGTTGTCGTCAGGCTTGGACATTAAAAGAGGCGGCCTTATAAAAGAGAAGAGGAGGGAAAGGGGGTTATGGGCTGGCGGCATAGTCGTTAGTTTTATTACGTGGTCACGGCGCCATGGGTCTTTTGGCGCCAATTTGCCTGGCTTTGTTTTTTTGTGGCATGGCGCAGCGAGATTGCTGGCATCTCTCCTTCGTACTGACGGGGCAAGCTTACCAGTCTGGCCAAGCTCAGGGGACCCCCCTTGCACGCTCAAATGTATACACATCTTTTTCTTCCTTCAGGGTCGATGGCTAAGTACCCTAGCGTAGGGCACCAAGTGGTCCCTCTCATCAGAGCCGGGGTACATAGCGTATAGTAGTATGCGCTGGTGTGGGTGTGGGTATCCAAGCACTTTCTGCTTCACCGTATCGTCGTGTTTAAGACCGGAGGTGACCAGCAAAAGCATCACCACACCACACTCGCAGACGCCATCCTTCGTGACGATCCTTCTTTAGAAACATCAGCACAAGCCTGGACTGCAACTAGTCACTCATTTGGTAAATTGGCCAGCTGTGCAAGCGCAGCCTTGCTTGATGACGGAGACACACCAACCTTTCTGGTCATTGAAAGCGCCACCTGGCCCTGAAAAGTAGCGTAGGGCACCGCAAATACGATAGTTGAGTGGTCCGCCCGCGAGATGAGAAATTGGTTGATTGGACGGGCGAATATCCAAAGCATTGTCCGGCATTCAGACAGGATCATGAGGTGGGATAGGAAGTGGAGGGACGATTTGAGTCCAAAGAAGTCAACGAATATTCCAATTCAGCTAGTCGATTCCCTAGGCCCCAGAAGTGCGGGATATTTGCAGGGGTTGTGTGGATAGATGGGAGGCCAGGGAAATTGCCGGTGGTCCAAGCGAAATTACTCCATACTACATTCGAAACCTGAAGTATGAGCGACTTCTCTGTGTCATTCTCAATAGCCCTCTGGAGAAGTACCTAGACTTTCTACCGCCATCCTCGAGAACAACAAATGCACAGCTTCCGAGGTAAGCCATTCTAGGCGTGCTGGAACACCAACTGCTCAATAAAACAATGGGCAAACTCAAGTAGCAATAGGATCGCTGGTACGAATCGTAATTTGATGGCAAATAGACACACTAACAAACAAACAATAAGGGGGTTTAGCTTTGTCATTTCCCCTAAAAGTGCGGAGGAGCCGAAACATACATAGTCGGTTATCGATTGCACCACAATTACATCGTGCAACATTGTGCGCAGTTGCGGATGTTTTTGATACAATACATCCGTACTATATATGGAAACAGGTAGGTCAGCAGCCAAGCAGCTCGAACTGAATGAAGATGAAAAGAAGCGTGAACAGGCCTCACAAGTGCGCCGATATGATGTTGATCGTTCCTGAGTAAGGGCTGGTTGGATCGAAGGTTTAGCCAGGTACCTTGCATTAACCTGCGTCCTGAATGCGGGGCCAAAAACTTGTACCTGCATTCATCTAGCGCACCACCCAGCCGTTATCCGTTTACTTATTGGTACTTACATGCAAGCCCCTTTTGGCGTTGGATTTTGGCTCGCCTGTCATCGGAACAAGCAAGGGCTAACTTGCAGGTCTGGCACCGACGCTAGCGAAATCTTGTCTGTATTTTGCGACCAACAATAGGAAATACACTACTAGTTATAGTAGTTCGAGGCTATTTGAGTTAGATCGACAGTACTATGTAAGTAGTGAGCAATTACCACTTTACTTCATGTTGTGCTTAAGTATGTTTATGTCCCCCCAGATATAACTATAATGTTACATACGCCAAATTGTAGTAGTGCCTGTAGTAGCTTCAATTGTACGGCGTCCACCCTTTTATAGGGGGGAGATCGTAGACTGCTCGCAAATCTTGTTACGGAGAGCGACCCTATGTCCAACGCCAGCCTACCTAGTTAGGTACTTCGTATTCTACGCAGGGCGAGCATCAGCTTTCTCCACAGCCCCAGAAATCAAGCTTTTGAAAGGAGTCGTTCCTCTTCAAATACGAGCCGTTGAGATTGGCTTTAGCCTCACATGCCTGTTTTCACTATTTCATGGTACTATTGTTTCACCTCAACGCCTTGCACTACTTACATGCCGGTAATCTGGGACACTGGATGAAGTTTTCCGGGTTGTGGACTTTGATATACTTGTAATATTCTGATGTTCTGCCCTACACTGCGGATGTTTCAAGTAAAAAAAAGGGTACAGCGATTCCTGAACAACATGCAATAATTAATGTAATGTAAATCGGAAAACTGATTTCAGCCGCATGCAAAGTCTTCCTTTGGAAGCCCTCACATGATAGCTGAGAGCAAGGTCGACATAATCATGCCCTTCAGATGCCTCTATCCGGCCCCTTTTGATATATATTTATTTTCTTCATTTGGTTCATTTGCCCTTCCCATCTACTGCCGCTGCTGTCATATCTGAAGCAGAGCGGTCACGGCGACAGATACGAGGAGGAGGCCGATCTGCTCTCTTGTTAGTCTTAATTGATATATTAGGTGGCTTTATGTCTCAGTGAACGCTCACCGAAATCCCATTCACGAGAGCCTCGTCAGGGAATGGCTTGCCAGTCGCGGTGGCGCTGGTACTAGGTTTGGGCGTAGTCCGTCCACCACCCATGCCGCCTGCATGCGTACTCATCGTGGAGTTTGTCCTGGTTTGAGGAGACACGCCGACCACGCTCGTCACAGTCATGACGGGGGAACTGGCCGTCACGGAAGAACTGACGACTGCCGTGCTGCTCTCACTGGAAGAGTTGTTCACTGGCGTGGTCCAGTCGTATGAGCTATTAACAATAGAACTGGTTGGCACGCTCGATGAAGCAACGGCAGTGATCGTGAGAGGGTTAGCGATGGGTGATGCGGCATAAGTGCTGTAAACAGCTGGAGTCGTAAAGTCGGGTATACCGCTGCTGTTCATATCCATTTGAGCGAGGGCAGCGCCGGCCAGGGCCAGGATTGCAATTCTTTTCACAGCCATGTTTATTGAAGCGATGCACTAGAAAATATGTGACTGGACGATTGGACGAATGGATGAGTTCGCGGATGATGGATCGAAGGACATATCTCAAGAACTAACCCTCGACGCATCTTTGACGCAGTGCTGTACTATTTATCTATCACTCAATGAAACTCCAAAATTCAGGGGGCAGGTCTTGATGCATTCCACGAAGCGGTTGAGGCAATGAAGACGTCCTTATGCCTCTTTCGAAAACAGCATGAATATTAGCATTGTTGCATGCCAGGTCTGAGACAAGGAGGCGTGGTAGGGCGAAGGCTCTACGACGAATTTCGGCTTATAAAAATTCATGGCTGGTAAATTTCGCTTCAATTTCCTCGATGAATTCAAACTTGGAAGTCTAAAAGATCATATCTTAAGATCATAATTGTGCTGCACAGATCATGGAAGAGTCTAAGTTAGCAAATGGTTGTAGATAACTACAAAGTAAGTGGCTAGCTAAGCAAGGCTGCGAGTGGATGGGATGGTGGGTAGCATCTTACCAGCTGTTGGAGCATCTTGACACCTGGCAATACTAAGACGTTGCCACCCCTGGTCAACCGAAATTTCATCCATATCAACTTACTGCCCTTCAGTAGTAGCCTGGTTTCCTGCCACGGCTAATTAAAATCTAGGGTCATAATGCTGCAAGCTTCGGGTCGGTCGTACGTCTGCTGGCGTTGTGCAGCCCGTCATTTGGGACCTAGTCAATCGTCTTCATGGTTGCGCTCACGGTCTACGACCACCACTCAATACGCCAACTTGACATCCACAAGAGTAATGAGATCCAACTCGACCATCTTATACGTAGCAATGCTAATTCGTCACTACAGACACTGGCCACTGTGCACCACACAAAGTCCAGCTATGATGGGTTGAACGGGACCTCTGATGCCGACCAGGCGCCAGCACGTAGAAACCCTAGAATACCTATCCGGGAGCGTCTTCGTAGATGGGAAAAGGAGAATCCGAGCCAGGGCGAGATGATGATGAGCGATTTCGCCGCCTCTGGAAACTTGGGCAACAACCTGACCCGTCCGCAGAACGTGGGCATGGTACAAATTGAGACCGAAGACAGCTCACCCCTGTTTGCTGGTGACGAGTTGGTAGACCTGCGTTCTGATGATGCCATGTTAGACCCTGGAGACCTGGTAGAGTTGAAGTGAGTTCCTTCTTTCGGTCTTCTCTCCGAGTCCGCTTCCGCTGATCCAATACTCTCAGCTCCGAAGGGTCAAGGCGACCCGGCCTGGCTATCTGTCTAGGTCGCATCAACGGCTACGAGCATTTCTATACAGTCAGCGGCAAATGGTTTGCAGCCTTGGGAGTCAGGACACTATTCGTCGTCAATCGGTTCGTAACACCAGATGAGCTGCAGCCAATCATCGCGGCATTGCCCCCCGCCGAGGTGGCACTAGAGGACTTGAATACTCTGCAAGATCTAGGAGAAGGTCCATCACGATCTGCGGGAGCCAATCTTCTACGCAAAATGCTGGTATTTGCTCAGAGGTCCGAAGCTGTGTACCAAGCGAACGCTGGCACCCTGGACGCCTCCAGCGCCTTCATTGGGGATCCTGTCAAGCACCGATATCTCACGCTGTATGAAATTGCGGATCTCCTACTCCCCGATACGGACAAATATGGCGGCAAGTTTAGCCCTCACTCTCTCTATGCAGTTCATCGAGCACTGCTTCAAGATGAGGTGTTTTTCAGACCACTCCGATACACGGGACACAGAAGATCGTACTTGTTCGAAATTAGTCCACTTTCAGAGGTCCGTATCATACAGAAGATAGAGAAACTTGTGCGAGACTACCTAGATAAGCAAGGTGATTACAAAAAGACTGGGTCAACAGCAGGGTCACCCATCGAGTCTTTCGTGTCGACTGCACAAACTATTATCGACGAAAGCCGGAAGCACCGAGAGTGGTCGCAGAATGGCATTATCGGTCCATCTTCAAAACCAGCGCGAACAAAACCAGACTGGTCTCCCATAGACCTGGAGATATTACAATTTATCGAACTCTGGGCCAGCTACCAAAAATTCCCACAGTATTCACGTCTACAAACTCTTGGCGCTGCTCTTCTACGGGCTGTCGGCCGGTATCAGGAAGCTCGAGGATATCTGCCTGAAACAGGCTGGACTTTCCTTCAGGAGGTGGGCTGGATACCTCCGTGGGAAATCCCAGCTCGCTATAGCATACGGTTTCCAGGCGTCGAGATCAAACGGGGAGGAGGCTATGTTCGCCCTTTCTTAGGCACGCTCGACAAGCACGTGAAGCGGGATACGCTATCACTTATTCGAAAACCCTTGAACGATGTTACGGCCTACTGCATCGACGATATCACGGCTCGCGAAATTGACGACGCGGTATCTCTCGAGAGGACGTCCAACCCCGAGGAATACTGGATTCATGTACATGTTGCAGATCCAGCATCATCATTTGGCGCCGATACGCCTGTGGCCAAACACGCCGAGCTTATCCCTGAAGCTATATACCTCCCAGGCCATCTCGAGTCTATGCTACCTGAGAGTCTTATTCACGATCGATTCTCTTTAGCTCCTGATAGGCCCTGCCTTACGTTTAGCGCTCTCGTCAACACAGACGGCGTTGTTCTTAAGGAAAAGATCACCGCAAACACTCTGAAAGACGTCGTGTACATGACGTATGAACATGCCGCTTCAGCCATTGGTGAGGCCAGAGCGGACCCTTACGCTGAAGGCGCGGAGTGGGCTCTTGGTAGAGTACCGAAGATCGAGGCGGTGAATAGGAACATGACTGGGCCTGAAGACTTGACGAAGGAACAGAGAGATGATCTCGTTATTCTTTCTAAATTAGGCAAAGCAATCCAAGAGAGGCGGTTAGAGAAAGGCGCAACGCCGTTCTTCCAGCCTCGTCCGACAGCGTCTGTTGGATTCGACAGCGTCAAGCTGAAAGAATCCGATAGCTTCATTACGACCGCTGGAGACCCCAAGATTCGTGTCCACTACTCACAACGTTCCGGGACAGACCTCGTCGAGAACGCCATGAAACTGGCTAACGAGGTTGCCGCACGTTGGTGCCACGAGCGGGACATTCCTATTCCCTATCGAACCCAACCTCACGCGTTGCGCAACGCCGCTCTTGTCCAGCAATACGCACGCGATGTGCTGAATCCAATGCTGAT
Source organism: Xylaria sp. Z34 (assembly GCA_037356055.1). Lineage (NCBI taxonomy): Eukaryota > Fungi > Ascomycota > Sordariomycetes > Xylariales > Xylariaceae > Xylaria > Xylaria sp. Z34. The sequence continues at coordinate 15,484 of JBAWJW010000059.1, read as the reverse complement.
GTCAGGTGTTCGTCCCGACGAGGGGGTATGGAGACATATGCGATCACTTGTCGGTGTCGACGAGGTTTCGACAACGCCTGGCCCACACTTCACGCTAGGTAGTACCATGTACACTAAAGCAACATCGCCGCTGCGTCGCTTTGGCGATTTGATCGTGCACTGGCAGGTCGAGGCGGCCCTGCTCGAGGAGCAGAGACTGAAGCGTAAGCTCAAAAAGAAGGGCGACGATCTCTCATTCCTGCCGTTCAGCCGCGACCGCCTCGACCGAATGCTACCAATGATCCGGCTCCGCGAGAAGCAGGCCCGCGCCCTCACCAACGCCGACGGCGCGGACCAGTGGATCCTACAGGCCATGGTCCGCGCCTGGCGGTTCAAGGAAGGCTCGCTGCCCGAGACATTCAAGCTGACCGTGGGACACCTGACCCGGTCAAGCATCATGGGCCGGCTGGACTGGTTCGAGCGTCAGGCGACCCTGAAACTCGAGGACCTCAACGATGTCATCAAAAGCGCAGACACACACCTGGGCGACGTTATCGAGGTCCGCCTCCTCGACATCAATGTCCACTCCAAGCAGATATTTGTTGAGGCTTTGCGCGTACTGGAGAAGGCTAAGGATAAGCAGCCAACGCCAGGGAGTGCGTCCCTTCGCGAGGATGCCGCGGTTAAGGATACATCCGCTGGAATGATCTAGGCCCACCTCAGGCTGGAGTAATACTGTGATACAAGGGATACAGTTGTATACTATACGGACTTTACGGGCCCGTGGATGATAGAATGCTAGAGCGGCTGGACACGCATGCATCAGTTTGTTGTATGAATACATTAGATTGTATACTTAGCAGGCAAGTGTATGATACACTGTACATTTAGCATGTGGCCCTCATATAGGTTAGATATTTCTCAACGTAATCTCCTACCAACTCCTATAATACCTCAAGAACCGTGAACATGGTTGGCAGTTTCACAACTGTTTTCGTATTTGCTAGACTAGGTACTTTGTTTCACGAGGTACTACGTGATCCAAATCTAAATTCCCAACATCGATTTCCATCTCGTAAAAATCGGGGCTTTTATTACGTGGCTTACACGACTGTGACGTGGGGTGAATCTCGTGATTGCTATTATCTAAAAAGCCACCATGTGCTACAGCAGACGTCAAAATCAGCCACAGTGATCGCAACAGCAAACTTGCGATCGCTTACGATACCTCAAATAGGGATAATAGAGTGACAAACTTCAAGCCATATATATAGCGGTACCTTCGAAGATAAAGGCAATACGAGAACAAGGCGTCAGCCCAACTGCCACTTATACAACTCTCAACGTATACCTATTCAGGGGTAGGGGTAGTGGGTTAGCGGTTGGGTTGAACGCTTTTTTCCCTTCACACCGCCTCAGCATAGGATGAAGTACAGGCACATCGAAAAGAAAAAGACCAAGATGAACTAGTAAAGTATTAATTTGTCTCAAGGCCACGCCTTGCTACGAGCTGTATTGAACTGAGACAAGCAGTAGTCAGCTGATTACGTAGTAGCAAATAGCTTGTCTTAACCCAATGGACCCATCCCTTCCTTTCCCCAGAGTTTTCTTTCCCCGGAGTTTTAGCGCTTGTTTTGTTTTCAACGTTCCCCGATTGGCCCCCATTTCCGTGTATGTGTAATGCGTTTACGCGACTCTGTATGTTCGGATACAGGAAGCTCAATACAATGGTTTGACGATCGTAGCATCGTGAGGCCCAAGAAACTCGAGTCCCATTTCCATTCCAAACGCCTTTCAAAATGCAATTCTACACGATATATTCGGCTGGCGTATTCCTTTCCTCCTTTGTGCCCCGGCCGTTCACCGCCCTGTTTCACCAATGGGTATCTCGTGTAATAATCCGTGTCTCGGTCTCGGACCGCCACCGCCGAGACTAATCAAACTAAATAGACGTGACCAGATTGGGGCTAGTAGTCATTTTCTCCAGCCAACATTCCAGATCACGTGTGCGATGTCTCTCGCTGTGTTAACCGTGTCAATCACGCGACCAATGATGCCATCGTTGGGCTGCGCCTCGCCTTCTTCATACGGCATGAACATGCCAGATTCAGTACGACGCATGCCAGCTGGCTGTTCTTCCCCTCTCAAGGCGCTATTTGTAGTGGACCGACGGAGGCCTGATTGTCGTGGAATTTCCTCGGGTAGACCAGAAATCGTGCTCGGCTCGCTGCCCTGTAATGAACTACCCATCTCATCATCCTCACTATCGAGCTGGAAAAATGCCCCCGACGGCTTGGATGGTCGTAATGTCTCTTGTGACGGTGAGGGTGATATCGTCGGACTTTTCACAATACCTGTGCTGTGCTTGATGGCGGTATCGGGTGGTGCTGGGGAGTCTTCCCTATACTTAAGAGTAGTCGACGGGAGCATCGCAATTGTCTTGCTTTCATTATTATTATTGGAAACCGTTTTCTTCCGTAGATATATGGGCTTCTTCCCGGTTTTAGTTTTTTTCATCATGATCGCGTCATCATCCGAATCACTGTCGTCGAATCTCCAACGGTATGACTCTGCTTCATCATCTTCGTCGTCGTCTCCTTTGACTTCGACGGCAATGCACTGCTTGACTTGCTCATCAAAATGGATATGCTTCCTCTCAGTAGCAGGAGACGTCAGACCTGATGTCTCAGTCGACGGTAGGAGGCTCGTGTTCGCTCGACTTCTCCTCCGCTTAGAGAAGGGAAAAGTGACGATATCGGTATGGGCGCGGTGCAGAATAGGCCGACTTAACCTAGTGGCACCTTTCTGCTGGGCCTGCACGGCGGCGGCGGCTTGCTTAAGTAGTGAGGACGATGAAATTGATCGCTGGAGCATAATCTCCGACATGGATCTCTTCTTTAAAATAGGCTTTTTGTGAACGAAAGAGTCCGATCTGGATAATGTTGAACTGCTTCGTTCGGGACTGTTGGAGAGCATCGTGGACTGGCGCGTCTGAAGGGGGCCATATAGCCAAGTAACATCGCAGTCCTTGAGCCTTTACAAGTATTAGTGCTACAACGTAGAAAGAGAGAAAGAGATGTATATACCAGTTCAGAGTCTCCGGGGACACCGTTTTCAGTTTGTATTTAGCCTTCATCCATGTCCTCCACGAGGCGTTTTCCAGCCGTGGCGCATTGGCGAACTCGTTTCTTTTCGATATTATATAGCGCCATGATGACCAAATATCTTCTTCTCTCCAATCATGCGATAGGTAGTCCACGTGATGAGTAGGGCGATGTTTGAGAGCTGTGTCGTCTTCGGCATGCTCAGGGACAACGGGAGACCCAGGTCGTGAAGTGCAAGCAGATGTGTCGTCAGGTGGAGAGGCCGCATACGCATCATTATCATCGTCGAGTCTAGAGGTCAATGAAGGTTCTATGTCGCTTAGGTCGTCCAGCATGAAATACGGATTATCCCCATACTCGGAGAGAAGCAGCGGATCCCGAGATTCGACTGACGCATCACTCTCGTACTGCCCATCGAGCGACACGCTCGTTGCAGGCGTAGAAGTATACGAAAGATTAGACTCGCTCTCGACGTGAGGGATGGTAGGCGAAGGCGGGCCGGAAGATGGGCTTGAGGCTGGCACGACATGGATCGGCTGATGGCGGTAGTTGTCGCGGAAGAGTTGGTCTAACCTAGAAGTCGAGGCCGAGGTGTGAAAGCCCGTTGACTGATGACTCGAAAACAGCTTGGACTGCGAATGTGACCGTCGCAGGGCGGATGAAGAGAAGAGGTCGCTCTCTTCCGAAGAAAGAACCACGGCCATGGTTCCGACCTGTGTCCAGATCTGGCGTCGACCCGAAACGCGCAATACACTAATACACTTCCTCCGACTTAGCCACTTATAGGAAAACCGCGAGCACCGTCATGCCAACCGGGTTCTCGGCCGACACTGACGTGCAGAACACGGGCGCGCAAAACCTTGATATGAACAGGTTCTTTGTTACGGTTGCGGGTTGCGGGGGGGATTCGACGAGACTAGACTGCGCCCTACAGCGTTAAAAGATGTATTGAGAGAGGTATGCGGCAGGCCACCGGACAGTGTCGATAATACCAGTTGCATTGAGAAATCTGTGGTAAAAAAGGCCGTGAGAGAACGGCGTGCCGGGTCTCCCACTTGGTACCGCTTATCGGCACAGCTCTTCACAATGCGACTTGTAGACGCCGGTGGGGAGGCGGGAGGCGGGAAGGAAAAAAGAGAGATGGAGGCGTCGACAATCAAGTAGTCACGCGGAAAACCGGGGATTAAGGATCGGGGAAGAGAAGGTAAATGGAGATGGATGAGTCTGCGGTGGTTATCGGAATGGATTTGGGACTAGCGAGGATTCGCGGCAAAATCGAAATCTCGAGTTGTCTCAATTAGTGCAGTGTCTTAAGTCTTAGCACAACAAGGTTGGTGTATGGTGAGTGGTCTGTGGTCTGTGGTGGGAGTAGATGAAATCCGGGAGACCGGAAGCCCACACCACGGACAAGGGTTTATAGTGTTATAGCAGCACAGAAGCAGCAGAACTGGAGTTGGGATTGCCCTGGGTGGGCTTGCGCAGTGCTTGCAGATTGCACTGCAGGCTGCAGACTGCAGTGTCCAGTGGGGTGGAATGTAAGGAATGTAAGCGCCCCCGCTTTTGCGCGTACCTGTGTGGGGAGTGGTATCTGTGTAGGTAGTTGATACGCCGCCTATGCCAGCACCATCCAGTTGTTAGACACGCCCTGAGTACCCAAGACTTCAGCTTCGCCCCAGTACCAAATGCGCTAAATGCAGAAACCCTAATTGATAGGTCAAACGGTCAGCCAGGTTGGGTCGAAGAGAAAACGTCTGGTGCTGCAGGTTGCCACGAAAGTACCTGCTGCAAGCCTTCTTTGATAATGATGAATAATGTGGTGGATGGGAATGTAGGTCGGAATGACGAGTCACGGGAGAGGCACGAAATGCAAACAACAGAGGGAAAGGAATGTCAACAATTAGCATCGTGTAAGTCGTTTGCTTCCCTGTATGGCGCAAGCCAATGGAATTGCTACCTCGATGGCTACCGGCAATGCTGTATGGAGAGAATCAGGGCCATGCTTGGTCATTGCAGCACACTACTGCACACCGCGCATGCCAGCTTGCAGGCCGCATAAAAAAAGAGGTGAGTGTTTGATGACTGGGTGAGGGGGCTGTCTCCTCTCGATGCCAGAGGACATGCAAACAGTTGAGTTGCAGCAAAGGAATGCAGCTGCACTGACACTTACAGTTTTGAACCTGTACTACGTACGAGGTCAAATATGCAAGGCAACGAGAGATCGATGTCGCTTGGGCCGTTCAGAAAGGACGAGGCAGGAGGAACTGTCAAAGTCTACCAATCATTGGCAACTTCTATGTCGAAAAAGAGGTCTGTGTCTAGAAGTCGAAGTTAGGACTGCCAGGTTGTATGCAGCCTGCTACCGTTCCGCTGTGGAGAGGGCGAACTTGACCTAATAATAACCAAATAATAATAGGACACTACAGCATAAGAGAAGAACGAAGAAGGGAAATACCCGGCAGATCCGCAGGGGAAGCTGGTGTTCTAGATTACCGACCCTGAAAACAATACAATTCACAGGGCAGATGAATGAACACTATAAAGTTGTTTATTAGTTTGTGTGCAGATGACGGCTCTGGGGTGTTGAGATAGGCATGGTCATCAAATAGCTCTGGGTCATCTGATCACCTGTGCTACCTCAGAACCATGGATTTGTATATTTGTACATGTATTCAAGCCCTCACCGCTGATGATAGCCATAAACAGTGCCACAAGCAGCTATCCCAAGGCTATGGCTCCCTGCTAGGCGAATCGAAAGTACAAGGTACATGGATACGAAACCAATACCTGCTACGTAAGTGTTGGAGGACAAGAAACGCCTTCAAGGGGCAGTTGTGAATCAAGCTTGTTTGCACAAATGTATACGAATGAACCTAAAGTCAAAGGCAAACACGAACTGAGGACGTAATTAGGTAATGACCAAACGCCATACGTATCCTGTTTAACAAGGTCGGTCTCAGTTTAATGATAATGAGACCGGGTTATGACTTGACTTGAAATAAGCACTTTCGCCGCTGGCTTCTTTCACTCGTACAGTGTGCGAGAGCTTACGCCATTTTAGGAAAACAACACGCCCACCTGCCGGACACGCAAGACGAACAGTAAGTATCGACATGACATTTGTGTTGATTCACCTGCATCCTTTTCGAGCATATTTATTCCGACGCCACCGACCTGCGTCGGAGCAAACACGATTTGCAATACGAATTCTCAGACTCGAGGCTAGTCAGGTAGATATCAACTTGGATATTGGGGTCTTGATAGAGTTGTTTGCAGGACCAGTCTTCCAGGGGTTCTTATAATCACCCCGAGTGCCCCTAGTTAACTTTGCAAAGCAACATCATTGTCTGGTCGAGACTAGGTGTTAGTTTCGCAATCAACGCATTCTCGGTTAGGACTTGCTGCGAATCTGTGGGGTCTGCGCCTGTGTAACGAAGCCCTACGAAGTAGCTCGAGCCATACAGAGAATCAACATGAACTTGATTTCATATGTCTCACTCAGCATGGCTCATGTTCACAGGGCGCATCTTTTGCTTGAGGGATTACCCTGCGAACAATAACCGCGGAGACTAGTAAAGGCACCATCTAAACTATGAATGCGGAGTGCTAATCACAACCTAGGTATCTTGTTATCAATTCCATGTAAGGATCATACATAGTACAGCGTTTAGGAGTTCTCGAAGCTTTGCACTAGGCGACCCGATAGGTTGGCATTGACGGAATCTCCACCCCCACAAACTGAACCGCCTAGACCAGTAATAATTGATTCTCTACAATAGCCAAGCTCACTACCAGAGCAGAGGCGTTGCAGCAATGTAAACACGGACACCCTTCTCGCATTTGCCTGCTCAATTTCCATTGACTTGGGTATATGTGTTATAATAAATATATAGTCCTAGGGGAACTTTTGCTTTTCCCCAATTCATGCTTGATACACCGGACTTTGCTTATGTGTATTTTTCTTGGTCTAGGCGAGCCGGATGCATCCCCTTCATCACTCGCCTTACTCAAAACGTTATCCAGTACGCTACTGCGTAGCTAGCAGCCTTACGTCGTACATGACAGCAACGCAGTCTCAATAATCGCCCGTTGGTGATTCAGCCTCTCATCACATCATCTGTTACTAAGTGAACCTTAATGTTCTCTCCACGGGATGCCGGTAAAAAAACGTCATACGAATACGCAAGTACGTAAGAAGGATTCTTGCACAACGTCAAGATAGCAAGGTGACAGAGATCCGATCGAACGGAGCAGAACTAGCAGAAAGGTTAACAAGCGGGAATAGATAGGCACGAATTGCATCATTTCTCCCTCGGATATCAGATTGACAACGAGGAACTAACGTCGGCGTTATGTAAGTAATCTACATATGCAGTAATGAGCTGTGCTTGACTCACGGGCCGCTTGATGCCGTCAGCTAGCTCAGATCTCGGACAAATCGACAGGTGCGTATTTGGTCTAGCTGTATGCTATAATGATATAAGTCGGTCGCCGATCGGCGGTACGCAAGCCATTGGCAGTCATGGGCGAATCGATTCCACCACGGGGAGTGAGATATTCGTTCACCTTGGTGTGGAGTATCCAACGGACAAATCAACAACCCCATTCCAGCATACTTTCCTAGGCTGCCATTGACACCATAATACGTAAGTATTAGCTTGTCCGAGGTCTGTAAGTCGGTGCGGTGCGTAAAGAGCAGAGCAGCACCGTCGTAACAGTCCCTTGGCTTTCGGCAATGCCACGTAACTTGATTGCATTTTGACAATCACGCTCATCGGATCATGTATGTAACCTGCTAATAACTAGTCGGCGACTTAGCGGCCGAGAGTACCGCCATAAAGTATCAATATATTATACCGAGACTGGCAAACAAGAACTCTTGACGTGCTTATCCGAGTTACTATATGATCTGACGAGACTGCCAAACTGCGGGGGAGATGAATCCTACCTGCGAGCCAGTGATTATGTGCATTGCCTTACAACTGCAAACAACTTGTCCACCAAACCCATTATAGGTCGGACAGGTACGAAGTGATAGCCCAATCGTTATGGTTCAAACGCTGTTAACTGTGCTTATCGAGATCGTGGGAGGAAAGAATGACGAGTGATCGATAGGTATAGGAACCACCGTGTGCGGTAATGCTATACACACTGTTCCTTGTACTCGCCTACCTCCCTTATACACGACGAAATTCTTCGACGGCTCGAAGTGCCGTTACCAACTTATCCTCGTTGCGCTTCTCTCTTGTGATGTAACATTGTTTAGTAGCTCGAAATACCAGCCGAGCCAGATGCTGGCCTGGAACCTCTTGATCGGCTCGGAGCTGCCTTCTTTCAGAGCTCAAGTTCTAGAGCGTCGATCAGAATGAATCTCCTTGCCAAACAATGGGCTCACCGGCACCCGACCGGTCTGCACCGAAAAAGGGCCATCTGCTCTCGCACGTCCCCGGCAATCATATGAGGGAGAGAGAACGTTCCATTTATTAATCTTCGGTGCATTCGTCAGGCTTTCATCACCTGCATTAGAGGATGGCCCGCTGCCTTTACCATTCGTTTTCATCATATCCGGCAATACCCAATCGCGCTCATATCAGAGATATCAGTCGGGTTCTGGAATGCTTTATCTAAAGGATGGAGACGAGCTAGAGGAAACGGGGGAGGCTGATGGGCTATCGCTGACGTTTCCACACACCCCTGGCCTCTGATCCCAACGTTGTGGTTGCATTATGCTGGGTGACCTTGCAGCGTCACCCTGATGAACTCGCTAACTTCTGCCAATGGTCTTTGTAGATGGAGCCAGCTGCAGTACCTACCGTTATCTCCAATGCGCATCTGAAGCGCCGAAGTGGCGAAACAATACCTACATATCGCGGTATACCAAAGTGGGCAAGCCCGTGTAAGTACCGTTATCAACTGCCTGGTTTCATGTCAAACGAACACCCAACAAGAAAAAAGCCCAGGAGCAGGCGACACAAACATGTTCGCCAAGAGCCGAACTTTGCACACTCGGGGTTACAGTTCGTGTTGTGCCCCTCTATTCTGCAAGGAACAGGCGACGGAGGTGGTGCTAATTGACAAGAGAGCCGGAGAGAGACCAGCAGACCTTTGAGCGATCCTCCCACGTGAAAACGCGCCCGATGTCTGGCTTAACGGCAGATCGTGGTAGCCAAGCGAGGTTATGCACGTGTGATTTGCATCCGACAACGTTGCTTTCGGCTTTTGCGCCTTCGCTCAAAACAACTTTTCCGTGTATCAATCCCCATTTTAAATCATACTCTACTCAGTCTCTCGTGACACAAGCGCGCAGGTGAAGCATACCTAAAGAACGATTGATCAAAACGCATGGATGAGCTACTCCCCGACTTCATCCGTCGTTCGATGCAAGCCCTATGGGATTTCCTTGGCATAGGCGGCTCATCCGCCTAATATCCGGACCGTTAACCGCGTATGCGATAGCGGTCCTGTTTGCGGGCTAAGGACGCACCTTATTTAGTTGTGGCTCAACGGCTTGATATAGAGTCGTATATGTCCACCTTTCCCCCTTGCTAGTCCCTGGGAACGCTACATCTCTTGCATCGCCGTGGCACCCTCATTGTTGCCATGGCCCACTGCTCTACATAAGCTCATCTGTGCTGGCAAAGCGAGCAAAAGCACAGACATGAATCGAAGGTGCTTTTGGAAACCCATTTTCACATGATTTCAGTGCTGTCAATGAGTTCATTTGCTCAATGCATGATTGTCTCGCTACTGTCGCGGTCGAATTCTCGAACGGGACATTTGTTGGAATTTGTTGGTAATGGCGTTTCTATAACCCGGTCTATAGTTTCTCTTTTACCGTCTAATCCCTAGAAGCGAATGCGACCTCGGGAGGTATACGAAAAGAGGCACAAAACATGCGCTTGTTCGGTGCTACGGCCCTGACTTCTAGTACAGCCGCCTCTCCGGGAACCTCCGGGTCGCCGAGTGCGATAGGAACGCCAAGCTGGTCCGTGATCCGCTCGCAGACGTCTAGCATAGGCGCTTCACCTTCAGCCTTAGCAGCAAAGCAATGAACGTGAATCATGGGAAGCTTTGTGCTGGTGTGCGGCTCGAATAGCTGCTCATGTCCGGCGTAGAGCCCACGATAGTGAGGAAGAAAAGTGATGGCTGATGCTGGAAGATTCATTACGAAGTGTGATATTGTCGGAGGGAGTGGGATGCGCTGCTCCGGTTCTTCCTTCGCCTTTTCACCATTTTTTTGCTCTCGATGCCTACTAACATGCTTCTTTTTCACAACAGCGTGTTCTCCGCCGGTAGAAGCGGCGTAGACTAGATCAGCGGCTTTTCTGATGAATACCCGGCCGTCCTCATTGAATGCTCGAACATATTCGGTAACCTAAAGACAGATATGAGCGTGCACTCTGAGTAACAGAATACCAATATCGTCGTACCTTATTGCGTTTGACATTTGAGTCAAGAGACCGGTAGCTATCAGGATTGTAGTCGTTCGCCCATACAAAGACACCTCTCTTGCCAGCGGGAACGGCAAAAGGACCAATCCCTGCCATTACATCACATACTACCTCACCTGGCTTGAACAAGTGGATGAGACGTCTATGCTCGCCTTCTAGCTTGCTATTCCAGTAGACCTTGGCATAGTCAAAAGTGAAAGTACATTCGTTTTCACGTGCCACAACATTGAGGTCGTCGTCACCGGCCAGAACCTCGTATGCAAAGGTGCGGAACTCGGACTCGGTGCCAACATTTGCCACTTTGTTAATGACAGTCCTCACGCTAGGATTCTTGTCTATCAGTACCTCGGCGATAAGCTTCTTGTATGGTAGAAATTGATCCCTTAGGTTGAGGTGTGCTACATGGCCGGCCTGGTTGAAGCCTCCAGGAATGCCATCGTTTTCGTCGCGGGGCTCAGGCGGCAACAGACATCGCATCACGTCCTCAAAACTCCAGTATGAATAGTCGAGCGACAGGTCGTATGGGACGATGTCCAGCTCTTGCTTTTCCACGCCATCGCGGAGAAGGGGCGTCCATGTGACGGGCACTATGCACATCAGTTTCAGTCAGAGCAGGACTGATATCAGCCTGACTATAACTAAGCATGTGCTCGCTCACCTTTGGGCTGCACTTTGGGGTGGAGGAGCAGGCATCGAGCACCCTGCGACGCCAGTGTCTGATCTGGATGTGGTACCACAACCGACAGCCTATCAGCCGTCAGGAGCGTGTTCTCCTTCTGTAGACTCTGCCGCCATTGCGCGATCTTTTTCTTGTCAGCGACAGCGACGGCCGTGAGGTTTACCGTTTTCGCGAAAAGCGCACGGTCGAGAACGCCGATGGTGTGACGGACGGTGGGCGGACGCAGAAGCTTGCTCATGTCCTCCTCGGTTGTGGGATCCTGACAGACGATGACGGCAATGTTAGCGCGCTCGTTGAAGATCGAAAACGCGATGAATTCAGGGGGTCGGAGTGACGTACCGCCATAGCTGGGAAATTGGCATGATCGTGACAGCCGAACTCTGCGAATCGATTTTGGGTCAATAATTAATTAGGGACTTGGGACCCCTGCCTGCGGGGCATTGCGGGGTCGATCTGACAAGGGCTACGGCTGCAATGCAAGGCTGCTGATCATCTCAGCCATACATGCGTCATAGGCACGATGAGGCTGAAGGATGGAAGTCTATGACGGGTATTTATATTCAAATATTTATCTCCACCGCTGCTTGGACGAGTTTTGAAATAACACACTTGGTGTCAGAAGAGTATTAATCGTTGGTTTACAATGCTCTCAAAGAAACGAACAATCGATGCGTACTTTGGCATACCTAAAGCTAAAAAGCCACGGGCGTCTGATCTCGTGACTTTCAAAAACGAATCTGTAGAACATAACATCGTGAGATGAATCAAAATAGATATCTCATAACTTATGGAAACAGGAGACTAATGTGCTTGGCAGGCTACAAATCCCAACCAAGGCTACACTAGGCATACCTCATACCCATTTCCGATACCGCATCTACCAGCTATCCTCGATACTGAGATATCAGGTCCGCCAGCGCGTGCTGCGCGCGTGATAGCCGACCAGCCAGACCTCGACCTTTTATACTTTGAGCCGTACGTCTCACGGCGCGCTTCTCGGCAGCTCTTCGAGTTTCTGCGGGCCGAGCTGCCGTTCTACCGTGTTGAGTACGATATAACCCGGGGCCCGACCAAGACACATATCCGTACGCCTCGAGTAAGTTATCCTGAATTCTGAACCATCTTTACTCCTTTTTGGCGTCGATGAAAAAGGGAGGGAAGAAGAAATAACCTCCGGGTGAAATTTGTTTATATTATAAAGATATAGGGCGGCCCTATCCTTGCAAATATGGACCTATTATAATTACTCGCTGACTCCAAATATTCATAGTGGACGACTGTATTCGGACTAGACGAGACGGCGCGTTTCGAGGCCATTGCTCCATCTGAATCCAACTCACCATCTGACGCCCAATCTGCAACAGAGAGGGTAGTAGCAGATGCGCGCACAGGAAAGTCAGTTCCCGTCGGCCAAATAGACACGGAAGGACCAAGAAAACAAACGGGGTACAAAGCCATACCCCGTCCCATCCCGCACTGTCTCGACGTTCTACGGAGGTCCACCGAGGCAGCAACAGGATGTCAATTCAATTTCTGTCTCGTGAACTACTACGCCTCAGGCGCCGACAGCATCTCATTCCACAGCGACGACGAACGATTTCTAGGTCCGCTCCCAGCAATCGCGTCGTTCTCGTTGGGTGCATCCCGGGATTTTCTGATGAAGCACAAACCGCCAAAGTTGGAACCAGGAGAAACCAAGAGCAATGAGCCGCCGAAGCCACCACTCAAATTACCACTCGTGACCGGTGATATGGTACTCATGCGCGGCAGAACGCAGGCGAACTGGCTGCATTCGATCCCCAAGCGCAGCGGTAGGAACGAAAGGGATGGCGGACGTATCAACATCACCTTTCGAAAGGCCTTAGTGAAAGGAGGCACAGAGAATTATTATCAATACAATGTAGGCAGCGGTCCTGTTTATAAATGGAACAATGCAGCTCAAGAGATGAGGCCGTGGATACAAGAGCCTGAATAAGCATTGGGTATCCTCTCTTTCTATGCCAATCCCGTCCCCTAGTTCTGCAGGCCGAGATACAACAATGCTCACTCCACACCTCCATACGCCTATTCAAGTCTTCATTCTAGCTTTAGAAATTAGAAAGCAGTTTATTATTAAGCTTATTTTCCCAGCTTGAAGGTTGCTTGTGCGTATTTCCTGAGAGCCTGCAGGAATAGCTGATACCCTACCCCTTGGTTATCAGGAGCGCAGTGAATTTCGGTCAAGCGAATTGCCCACGGCGGGTAGCCTTGTAAATCGACGTAGGGCTCAAATGAGATAAGCAAGTCTGGTTCGCTCATGACAGCCTCGGACAACTCGTTGTCAATTACGTCCGTAGTAATGTCTTCAGCGGCAATCTTCTCCTTCTGGACCATCTCGGTTAGAACCCTCGTGAGGTCAACCATGGCTTCCCGACCATCGTCCTCGGAGACGAGGATGAGATCCAAGCCCTGGCGGTTATGGGACCGAATCGTAGGAGCGCCTCGGGCGAAAAGCGCAAGAGCTGGCACCTGGTGCTTGCCGAACCAAATCTTCAGTCGATGGCACACACTACGGTGTGTTTGCGTCATGTATCTCTTTAAGACACCTACATCATAGATTAGCGATGGTTGACAGAGACAGATTAGAAGAAAGCTAGTACCTGTCTTCTCATACACTGATAGTGTGGGAATGCCAGCAGCAGCACACCACGCAGCCACCTCGGAAACCTCATTCACCAACTTCTCCAAAGCATCGCCCCTTCCACCATTCTCGAGAGTCAATATTATGCTTAGGTGGTTTGGTAGTCTGCTGAGCGTGGCCACGTCCCGAGCTATGTACTCGGGTGAATTGTAGTGGTGCTTGAGGATAGAGACCAGGCGACTGGAGACGGCGCGGTAGGCGCTACGCGTGCGGATGTAGAGAGAGAATATGGCGTGGATGAAGAGATAGAGGAGGGCGTAGAGCTGGGCTTTGAGGAATCTCCTGACGCCGAGTCGTGACGAGGCCTGTTTCCTGGCGCGGCTGCTGCTTCGTTGGCGGGATGGCGGTGCGGGGAGATAATTCTGGCAGACTATGTTAGTCTAAGGCTGTAATAAGATCTCAACTATGGTGTTGAGGCGGGATGGAACCCTAGACAGGATGTACGCAAAGAGGCTATAGACCAACCTTAAGCAACTCCTCGCGTTGTTCGGGCCTGAGCTTCTTATGTCCAGACTTCTCATCCTCCCGATAAATTTGGGTATCTTTCGATATAAATGACATTGTAATGGGATGTTGTGTATGCTGATGGATCGGGTATAAAAAGCGGATAATGCGGTCGTCTATAGCGTTCTAGAGGGGACAGAGAAGAGAAAAAGAAGCATGAATGAGGAACGTTGGATCGTGTCTTTTTCTGCTCTTCGTATTACCTGGCCACTTGCATCGCCTCGTTCGTCTAGCTGTATGGTTGTAATTGCGTAATCCAAGAGATAATTCAACCGAAACACGGTGTAGTTATAACGAATGGACGCCAATCAGGGTGGGCGGAGTATGACGATTTATCGTGGGGAGCAGTCTAACGAACGACGCTTGGTGGAGTGACAAAAAGATGCAGGCCTGGTTTCAAGCTTCATAAAATTGAAGCCAGTTGCCGGAATGCGACCTCAGCCACAGATTGCGTGGCCGGGAATGGGCAATGAAGAAGAGGGGCTCTCCCGCCGCTAGACGGTTTCTAGTCTAGGAGTCTAACTCTAGGCCAAATACAAACTGGGTTTAGCGCATTGGCCGCTTCACTTGTGAGCCCCTTCGCAGGTCAACATAACTAGGTACATAGGCAAGATAGGTAATGACTGTACAATTGGATACGACCTCGGAACGGTTCGGACCTGTACGAGCGGATATTCGGTTCAGTTCATGGTTCCACTCCTGTATTAGCACGGCCGTAGAGTGACATCCGCTGAGCTGATACCGGAAACCGGTTGTTGGGCACCTGACTATCTGACAATAAACCCAATTACTGTAAAGATGCAATAGGTACTGAAGTAGTGCGGGTGGTCAACTGTATGCTTACTTGATAAGGGGGGCTTATTGCCATGTACTCAATATAAAGGTGAGCAACAAGGATTCACTTGGTCACCTAGGTATATCTCGCTTAATTCTACACCTTAGTTTTCGTCCTTTTTTTCCCGTTTTTTTTTTTTTTTTTTCATTATCTATTCGTTTGAGTTACGTTCTATTCCACCAGTTGATTACTCGTTGGATTTATTGATATTTGCTTGTCTTGGATGCATAATAGTCCTTGGCCAGGGGCTCAGGG
>JBAWJW010000058.1:0-117469 GCA_037356055.1 Xylaria sp. Z34 | reverse complement strand
AAAATAATAATATAAATAAAAATAATATTAAAATTAATAATATAAAAACTTTAAATAATATTAATAAAAATAATATTAATAAATTATTTTATTTATTTAAATAATAATATATTATTTAATTTAATATATTTTTAATATTATTAAAAAAAATAAAACTTATAAGCTTAATTAAAAAAAAATATTTATATTTTTTAAATATAATATTATATATAGTTTAATATATATAATTTAATTTATATAATATTATTTTTATAAATAAATATATTTAATTTATATAGCTAATTTAAATAACTTAATTTATATAGTTTAATAAAATAAAGCATAAATATTAACAAATATTATTTATTCCCGAAACAACTCCTGAAACATGTTTTTAAAGCTAAGATCCTGCTAAAAATAATAAATCAAGCCTCCAGCAGTTAAGCTGGGCGATCACCGAAACCTGTAAGCCAGAACACTGGGCCGAAATCAGGTTTTTTGCACCACACCTGACGTCAATCGTAGCGCCGCAAAAACCAGGAGGACCCTGAATTCCGCACGAAGCGGATCAATATATACCTAGGATGGCAGCCTCGCGACCAAAATAATCATAGATCTGTAGTTGATTGAATCTTAATCATAATTCGACCATCCTCCTTGGAAGAAGAGCGAGGACACCATTGTCAAAACATTCAAACTGTCAAGTTATCTGTGACCTTATATAGCAGCAACAACATCGTCATCGTTGCTATCCACCATGCCTCAACCATTCCACCCAGATGACTTCCCCATCAACAGGGACGTCTCTCTGCAGCCCACAAGAGTGTTCTACCTCAAGAGCGCAATCCACTTCAAGAAGGACGCGCAGATCTTTGAGCTATCCGGACGTCTGCGGCAGCCGTGGAATGACTTCAGCCACGCGTTCCTGGATGAGGTGAGCAGCGTGGCGCAGAAGATGAAGGAGGGCAGCCGGCCATCGTACGAGATCTCCAGCTGCGGGAACATGATGCGAACCATCAAGACCATGACGGACGGCCAGGGCAACAAGGTGTGCGACCTCAACATCACCTTCGTGTCCTTCGACAACTCGACGGTCAAGTTCCCGCCTGGGAGCGAGCACTCCCGCCACCCCATCGAGATATGGCCCGTCGACGACAATGGCAACGACGACGCCAAGCACGAGGCCTTCGTCCGCCACAGTATCCCCTACTTCTGGGACATGACGAATGGCCGCGTCGGCATTCTCTACAAGTGCCTTAACCAGAAGCGCGTCGAAATCGGCCGCGTCGCCGGCTTTGGCTTCGACAAGGATGCCGTGATGGTGCTTAATGGCGACGAGCTTGATGATGCTGTTGCGGTCTCGACTTGCATCATTCTTCTTAATGGGCGCGACGCCATGGATGCTTAGGTCGCGGCAGCGAAGCGTTCTTTCGAATTGTAGGGATTGGGTTCAAGGATCCAGGGGTTCGGCGTTCTCACTAGCTGTGTTTATGGAGTTGTATTATGTATGTACGAGTTATGTCATCTATGACCTTACGAGGCCTTGTCTTTCTCATTAAATCTTCGCTATTTCTAATCAAACGGTAATTGCTCCTGATCCCGATCTCTTTCTGGGTAAATATGCATTCTAGGTTGCGACCTCTAAAGACTGATTCGCGTAGTACCACCTCACGATTATTCCAATTCCCAGAACTCGTAAATTGATTTCAAGGCACTGGTGGGATGTGTAAACGGAAAATTATGCGCGCCTGGCACGATGCGCCAAAACACGTTGTCTTTACCTCCCATCAGGGGCAAGGCATCTTCTTCGTAGTCCTCACGTTGAATAAGATTATCATCGCGTCCGATCAAGACAGCCGTTGTTCCAGGTTTCCGCTTGGCCAACAGCCGCCAGTGCTGCTGTTGCTCCATTAAAGGTGCATATCTGATAGTCGACATCATGGCCGGGACGAATCCTTCATTGTGGTCAAGGGACCAGTGCACGAAACTAATGACCTCGAGCTCGAAAGGCGTTGGACTTTCTTGCGTGGGTGGATGATCCACAGCCTCCTGCACAGCGACATCCACAAAGTCTTCCTTCTCCTCGATGGACGATAGCGCTTTGCTCGCCGTGGGTCGTCTTTTCGAGACAGCGTTGTCAATAGGCGAACGCAGACGGCTTTTCGTCATCCATGCTAGAAGACGCTCCGGCACGAGCCCGGAAGTGAAAATTAAGCGACTCAACCGGCCGATGTTTTCCGGACGAATAACTCCCGCAGGCGACAGTAAGATAAGAGACTCGACCATGTCTGGGAAGGTCACGGCGAAGTTGACCGCAATGCCACCGCCGAGCGAATAGCCAATAACACTAAGCGCATTATTGCCCGTCCAGGCCAGCGGCGACGATGCCAACACAAGCAGAATCTGCGACACGAAGAGTCGCGTGTCGTAGGGTAAATCGCCGGGGGCATCGCTATATCCCCGCCCGAATAAGTCGAACATCAACACCCGACACCCCTTTTCGACTAACGACCATGCGATATCTGACAGAGTCATACATGACGTGCTGATGCCATGGATTAAGAGGACTTTTCGCCCGTTCTCGGGTCCAAATTCATATACTCTTATGCTACCATACTATATACAGTTTGTTATTAGAAGCGGCGCCACGTGGAGACAGAGAAGGGACATACTGGTGTAACAACATCTCTAGCCCCAGGAAAGTGATCTATCCGATAACTAGCCTTGGCCAGCTCTTCCTTGGACAGTCTCGGTACACTGGTGGTGAGAGCACCTCGGATAATCTGAGGCTTCCGCGGCCACAGCACGAAGCGCGTGAGTGAGGCCAGTGCTAGGGTGGTGACTACAGTGGTGGCAACAACCGTTGTTGCTGTCGACTCACCCGGCGAGCTGAAACACTTGGCAACTGTTTCCATTTCGCGCTGTCCTTAGCTGACGATGGCATGTGCAGTGATAGTAGGTAGGCAAGTGAAAGCCGGCTCACTATCTTACCGAAACCTCGGCTTACCTCGTCGTCCCGCAATGACCAATACCCAACGCTGTGAGGGTGACTAAATCCAGGTTCAAATCGAACAAGCTTGTTTCGAAAAGACCGAATATATTTAAGCTGGATATATAGCAACGAAGGCAAAACTTTGTCAAGTGTAGAAGCTGTGAAGAGAGGTATGTTCCTGTGTTAGTCAATTATTTAGGCAGGTACATCTTAACGAGCTGATTGTTAGGCGGACTGCTGCTGTGTGACGCAAGGCATTTGCACGTGGGAATCCTTGTACCCCCATTATTGAGTCAAATGTTTAACTGTATATGATATCATAATATGCATATATTCATATATATGTAGTATCGGTGGATATTTCATCAGTTCAGTAACAACAAGCATGTGATCTTAGATGACAATCTCGACTTCTCAAACCACACGAGCGGGAGATCCGAGAGCTTCTGCCTGGAGTTACCAAGTAATAATGACAACATCAGGAAGAACGCAAACTGGTTCTCCCCGTTCGAATATGTTCTGGAAGGAGACAACACCGTCCCGCCTGAATGCTACCGGGAATCGAACTATCCCATGCGATATGAGTTTTTGACAACTTGGAATTCTATTCACGCGAATCGGGGAAAGGAATAAGAGATTGCCATATGTCATGCAAGGCACACCATCTCGCATTACATTGCGTCAGCTGAACGGGATCATGACGAACCGGGGAGCAACGGGAAATGAATGGTGAACACGAAATAACTTGCTGAGAGCAACTTCACCGACCGAGGTAGAGCCATATCATAGCATACGGGCAGCTGATAAGGTGTATAGCAGCGCTTGAATATAGTGGCATTTTACGCCGTCACACAAATTGATGGATAAATGGATAGATCGCTGGGAGACGTGCATCCGCCCACAACTTCAGACCGACATGTGTGTTTGTTGCAACACGGCTCATATTCCGTCGATAAACAGATATGAAACTGTGCTGGTCATTTCTATAGGCCTAGCAGTAAGCCTTTATTACTTTGAAAGCTATCTCGACGTGAACTTAGGTGTTTTAGTCACAACTCAATTTAATTGCTCCCCCATACACGTTATCCTGGCAGTTGTCGGTGCCATCCGTGCGCCCATTGTGCAGCAGATCAATCCGCCCTGCAGTAATATCGGACGACACCTGAGATCTGAGATGGAGATAATCGAAGATCAAGTTGTACGGACTGGGGGTGTGATCGCTTCTAAGTCGCGAGCCGCGTCGATATCGGACAAGATCGACCTCCGCGTCTCAACAGCTTCCAGAAGATAAATGGGAGGGAGATAGGATGAAACTTTAAAGTAAAGATCCGGGGATTTTACAAAGAATAACATGTTTTCCAGACGGATGCGCATAACTTATCTCGGGTTGGTCGTTGGGTAAAGTGGTAAAGCGTGGTACGGTGTTGGAGATATCCGTATCTTGAACCTAGTTTTCTTGGAGGAATAACTGTCCTCACACCGAACTTAGCTTGAGTGCAAGAAATCGTTTAAGTGCTTTCTAAAGGCTCACTACACCTTAGATACTCCCACGTGCCGAATTGTATCGGGATGTGTGGTTCGTCTGATTTGCATTTGTTCATCAGCCGTCCATCCCAAACACTCAATCGTGGTTTCGAAAGCCACCCCTGAGTTAAGATATAGAGAGAGGTGTATGATCTCGGAGGATATTATAGGTATTATAGCAGCTAGGTGTTATGTTGTTCCGGTGTATCATACAGAGAAGAACCTCTGGATTGCCATCGAGTACATCGATCAAGCTTGAGTAGGCGATAAAGTGACCTACGAGTAACCTTTCAGCGAATTGATACATTGTCGGTATCTGTTATTACACCTCCTTCACCTGCCACTGATATTATGTAGTTGCGTCCGAGCAGTATGGAAGCAGGGGCTACTCTTGTCATATCTGAACCCAACAAATGAGCAACAACTTCGGCCACATTATAGATTCGGAAAATCCCAGGATCTAGAGAAAAGATCACATGCAGTCGTTTATAGTTGCCACTTGTACTATTCAACTTTTGTTCGTAAAGCATTGCGTATGGAAGAACTTACCCATTGTATAGACTATACGAAGAAGCAAACCAACGCTAAAAGTCTAATAATATGAACCACATGATGAACTGAGTCATGAGAATGCGTGGTAAAGGTATGAAGTATCATCATGAACACTCGGCGCATAACCGAAGCTGCATGACGTGAGGCCTTCTGATATTTACATCTACGTGTCCTAATGAGCATCTAAAGTGATCTGATACATTTGTCTGTCATATGAAACTAGGCCACGAGGTGAGCAACAGTGGCGACTCGCCCTCCGGAATGAAAGTTATACTGCTGTATGTTAATGTCTTCTAGTAATTGGCCCTCGTACGATCTAGAAGCATCATATGACAATAGCATTATACTGTGGCAAACGATCATCGCGAAGCAGTGGTGTGGTCAGAGCAGCCGGTCCGTCAGACGCCCACTTCGTCCCGAACTCATAAAATTCTAGTAGTAGGTGTGAAGAGCATGAAGTATCGAACGGCAGATATCCTCGCTGCCGATCCGGGGTCGCCACAATTTACGTGGTAGTCGAAATAGCGCGTAGTTTGATCGTCAGTTGTCAACGGTTGTAGTTGATCCTCGTTTTCTGCGTGGCCTCGACCGTTATCTAATAAATCGGGATGTGGAGGTTGCATTAGCTAAACGCCAATTTAGATGATGGTCCCATGCAAGGGGTCCGACGAAAAGCGCCTGATCGCCACACAAGGTCGTTTCCAAAGAGGCAAACAACACTGGTAATTAACAAATACCGATTCTGGGCTAATACTTCATCCGTAAGAGGCAAACGGACTGCTTGAATGAGGTTATTGGAGAAGTGGCCAAACCCGGGATTATGTCAAGTATGGCTCGCCCTCCAGGCAAAGCTTTATATGATGCAGGAATACGACCCAAGAACGAGCATCATGTCTACACTAAGCGACAAGACGTAACACCACATGAAGCTCAGCAGACCCCCGTACCTAGTTTGCGCTGACGGAAGTAGAAGTTTGTATCGATATGCTCCGAGGGAGGGTAAACCTATAGTGAGCCGCATAAACAGTCCCCTCAGGAACACGGCAGTTGACAACATTATCTAATGTGTCTAGAGGCCCCGACCCAGAGATCTCTTGTTTTCATAAGCTACTGTACCCCAGATCTTTGGTAGGCTGCCGAGCGGGCCCCTGTCATCTTAGGCATATCTGATCTGGAAAGAAACCCGTCGTTCCAGAGTATCATTGAAGCTTATACGTCGTGTCCGGTACCTAGCCCGAAAAATGTACCTTCTGTGATAGCTTGAATAACACACATTTCTATACGAACACGTGGAAATTTTGAAGTCTTTCTTTTGCCTTATCCACTCTTCCTTACCGAATGAAACATCGGGACTTTCTTAAGCATCGTGGAGAATGCGCCGCTATCTTATCCTTGCTGCATCTAAGTGAGATTGACGTCGACGCCTCGGCATATAATAAACTTCCTTTCATAAGCGAACACTAGGCAAAACTTTACTGTGGGCTGTACAATAACGGAGGATACGCATGCGTAGTAGATGTTTCCATACGAAATAGTAAAAGCTCCACAAGCCGGTAACACTCGGAGGCACGAGACGCGCGCATACTTGTATGTTTCAAACTCTAGAGGCTAATGGTACAACGTTTGGATATTAAAATTTCGTCGAGGCCGCGTATTTCCTACGGCCGGACATAAAGTTTGGCGCTTCGGTAGTTGTTTAATGTCCTTGTTCCACCACCCTGGAGACGCGGCTACGCGGGATTGCATACCTAGATCCGCGCCAAAGGGTATCCGCGCTATGAATGCGCTATTCTATTTATTTCATCGTGAAGGAGCGGAGGATCCCTAGATTGCGTTAATGCGGGACCGATGATAATGGAATTTGTGAATTTACTCTATGATTCTATCATATCACAATTTGTTAATGAGATAGATAACCTGAGCTCGATCTCACGAGAATGATGCTTTCTCGTAACATAGCGTTAAGGGAGGCAAAAACAATTTACACCTGAGTCTGGGAAATCATGATACATATAACAGCTTATAGAAGTAATGGTTGTTTCACCGGGCGGTATATACAGGTACGGATGCCACCCCACAACCGGGTACTGCCCCAGGTGTTAGTGCTCTTTGTGAGGCCAATGATGCTTGGTTATCAGATGCTGCTCTTGCGTTCCTGCACTCCTACCGCAGCCCGCAGCCCGTAGTCCGCATCATAATGTCAGGGCGCTGGCGTCTACCGGCAAGGGAGCCATAGGTGGACCGGCCGTTGGCAAAAGTATCGGTTTTTGTGATCTCTGTGGCTAGACATCTTCTTAGTGAAAATCTAGCCGAGCCGGCGGTGGACTCTCGGCCCAGTTATCCGTTGTCGGGATAGCGGCTTACGCTGCAACGTCAATGTCTGAGCGCACCCTATGATGCTTAGCACATAGATAGTTTGCCTCTCTTCATCGTGTAACTGGTATCTGCTTAATTAATTAGGTAATGGCAAGCAAGATTCAGTGACAGAATCGTCGCCTGACGTAGTCGATGAGAGGGTCATTCGCAGTCAATCCGAGTGCAGGTGTATCAGGCGACAGCCTAAGAAATTCGAGGCTCACTCAGCCCTCCTCGTTTTCTTAGCCCTGTAGAACCAAGAGTGCCATGCTGCGTGAACCTACTGTACTGTCCTAAGCCTTGGGTTTTACGCTCGCAAAAGTAGGGTTCGACGCCATATTTGACTACACCTGTAGCAAGCTGTGCATGGCTCGAAGCCAGTTGCCGCTGTCGTCGGGTACAATCGTAGCCTGAACTTCAACCTCACATTAAAGTATTGTCGTGACTCTTGTTTTTCGTCGCTTTTCATATCCCAGTACCGTAATAGATACCGTGACGGCAAAGGCGTCATACGCTGCCGACTCTTCGTTCACCAGACCATTGACATCGGCGGGTTTGAAAGCTAGGAATCCGCGGCGAGTAGTATTTCGGCTTTCAATTAACGCCCGAATTCGCGATAACAAAAGTGTGAAGAGTCTGATGAGATTCAAATGTGTTGGCTTGGCGTAGACGGATTTACATACTTGACTTTTCCGAAGAATACTTTGACGTGCATAAAGCGCCAATCTCACCTACTACGGAGACTGGTACCGCCGTTAAGCTTTCCAGTGGCCGGCAATTGAAATGGTAGCGGCCAGACGCCCTTCAAAGCATCGGGCTATGGTTTGAAGCCAATCTGCATCATAGCTTGGAATCCGATTCTCTATATCTCAGGGTCCTAAGAACCTATTTGATGTGAAAGCAGCTGAGCGCGTGCTGTGTACCATAGTAAACTGGTTACATTAGTACCGGCACTTTTAATTCTGTAAGCGGCCAATAGGAATTCTTTGCGACAACATGCTTGTCCACGATGTTTGGTACAGCCAGGAAGCTCGGTCCGATCACCGGCTCCTTTCGGCGATATCGAGATCCTTTCCCCAGATTTTGTGCATTTACATGGCAGTACGAATCGTAAAACATGTGTATCTGTGCCCATCTCGTCCTCTGAGCCTGTCACTGGGCTTTGTACGCATGATGTCATTTGTACATACATGAGCAACTTTCTCTACCCATATTGACTATTTCATGAACATTGTAATAGCAGGATGAGAAGTGAAATTTTTGCACCGTCTTGTCCCCCGGTACGGTCCCCGGATCTGACATCAATTAATCTATCCCCACAGTTCAACAGCAGGGATGATCATGCCCTCATTAGGGAGTAGCTCACTGAGACGTCTTGGCTATTAAGCATACTTGGAACTACTATAATGATTAGACCGCACCAGATGGGCACTGCAAGTAAGTCGGTGACATCCGAACGAGACAACCCACCAACACGACGTCTCTGTCCCTATCCAAGGGAAAATTATCTTTGAAGTGGGACTTACTACCCAGTCTGTAGAGTACTCCGCTCCCACAGAATTAGCCCCCTTTTTTTGGTGACGGGATTTCAATGACATCTATGGCTCAATGTACCTACCCATCTTGTTTTTCAAATTATTTTAGCTTGTGCAACGAAGATGTACAAAAGCCTTACACTTTGATATGAGCTCGATCACCTTCTTCGTCTACCTATAATTCTGGTATAATATAGGACACTGCAGGGCCGGTCTACCTGAGTATTGCGGCCCCGTGACGGCAGATCGAATACAACGGTCTAGTTTCCTCGCCCACAACAGAACAGAGTGGCATTCCTGCATGCGGGAAGTAGTTAATCGATGTGATGCATATGCACATATGCAAGCGCCATATGGTGAGCCTGCATACTCGTGAGGGGTTAGCGAACGAAGAGGTCATGTAGCGCGGAGAAGCCTGGCCGCCGTGAGGGGCTCGTCGACCCTCTACGGCTTAACTTGGTAGAGGTGTCAGAAGGTTTGGTGGAGCGAGCAGCATGGAGGTGACGTTTAGGGAAGGTATTCGCCAGTCCGTCTTGGCAGTCATCAGAAATTAGCAAGTCGTGATACCAAACCCTAGACTACTGTTTTGGGCAATTGGACTTCCAGGAAAGGCTGAGTCTCACTTACGCATTATGCATGGAACGATTGTTAGTTCATGAAACCACGCATAAATATTGTGTATTTAAGCCCAATATGGCCAATCAAGTGTTGACGATGAATATCGCCAAACAGCGAGAGAAAATGGTTGGCTCTGAAAAACATGTGGGCTCAACAATCTTGATGTTTTGAGCTTTCACCATCATGTAATCGAAGTTTCCAAATAGACGTTAATTTTGAATTAACCAGGGGATCTATAGTCTCGCTAGCCCCCTCGACAGCCCAACGAATATCTCGCCTTATAGCTCTAAGTAGGGTTAATGTATCTAAAGATAATATTTTAGAGGTTTTTTAGACCGTGCGGATATTGCCGCGAGACCTGCATGAGCACCGCTTGAAAAGTAGATGCATCATTTCATGACGACTGCTTATGATTCATCAAGCCGCTCTCGTCAAACGGGAATCGCGGGGGCGAAAAATTATCACTAGCAAGTTGTTATGTCACTATTCGTATGATGCACTTCCTCAAACACGGTCAAAATGAGACGAACATACGCACGGCATACGGCGAAGATCTTGCCAGACCCCCAATACAACGCTGCCATTGTCAGTGCTCTTAGACCCAACCTATCGCCACCTAGGCTAGTGATTTCTGTATACTTATCATTAAATCAAATCCTAACCGCGCCTACCTTGAAGTCAAGATGGCCTAGCTTGAGAGTTGCAAATCGGGGATAAACTCAATGAGGAACACGAATACTAATTTTAGGTATAAAATTCTTTAGTTTACCAATTTAGGTAAAAAGCCCATCAAGTAATTAGCAGGTTTGGTAAGTGCATGAAGACAACGACATATCAAAGCGATGTTTATTGAAAAATGTGCTTCCTCTCAGGCCCTTGAACTACCGAAAGCAAGGGCTGACGGTTTGCCAAGACTGCATGGGTTGCATCGATCGCCATGGATGGCACGGATCCGCTGGAAAAGCTGGGGATGAGCAACGCTTTTCCTTCTCGGACTTCTTTGCCCCCGTAATATATTGACACTCCGTAAACCGATCCGGATCGCAGAGGTCCTTTTCATCGCCGGTATTTCCTGGCCTTGCCAGTCATGACAACCACAGGCTATCGGGTGAACGGGGTTTTGCGAATGGTGTAGGTCGGGACGTCTGCCTCACTCATGCTAAAAAGAACACACTAAACCCCTAAGCTCCTAGGCCAAGAAGACTAGACTCAACATAATAAGCGAGGGCGCCAGCAGCTCTCTGCCGGGAATGGCCGTATTGAAATACGCAGATGAAATGCAACTGTCCAGTAGATATCATCACGTCAGTCTCAACGGCCAGGCTAGAGCTCTGCGTGGATTGCAGAGGTGAGCTGGTCTAGATGGACTCGTCTAGCAAGCCCACGATTCTCGACGCCGGCTCTGGTCTGAATTACAATACAGTATGCATGTACTGAGTCTTGTCAACGGCATCTTGACTGGTGGGTCATCGTGCTGCTAGCCCAGCCGATGTGAATGCCTGGAATGCCCACATATCGTCTCCCACTCCTTGCCCGCTTCCTCCGATCCAGTCAAATCCTTGTCTCTGGCCGTTCTTTAGTCACGAAGCGGGCCATATAACAAGCAAGGCCGAGGTGCGGTTCCCCCCAGAAAACCACCGTTCTTGAAACGCTACCAAGCTTCTGACCCTACCGCCCTTGTCAGTTAGTCACTTCACTTGCCACAGCATAGCATTGTGCCGTCGTCGTATATTAAGCACAATATATACTTACGCTGCCTCTCTATATTGCCCTAGTAAGAGAGGGACCTCTTCTCGCCAATCGAAGCGGGTTGGAGAAGGCCAGGAACCCCTTCTTTACATGCATGCCAAGCGCGCGGAATTGCAAGCAGTTGTTGGAAAGGTGGACAACCCAGACCTAGGACATCGCTTTGATCAGATCGGACATTTCTGGTCTTCCCTTGGTCCATCGTCCCTCCGAACCTGCCAGAAATCCCTGGTGTTAACTTAGTCGCTATTATTACAAGTCCGGGAGAGGATACTTAGGTTTCAGTCACAGACGCTCGACGGAACGTGGCAGATTAGCACACCAAGTCTTGACTGACTGAGCTGTCAGACCCCTGGATATCGTCCATCACCCATTCATCTGCACTCCTACACGCCAACCCCGCTACCCGCCTGGTATCCTGCGTATCCTGTATACTTTGTGGAGAGCTGTGCCGTCCGTCCAAATCGTGCTGATCATTTTCTCTGCTTGCTGTCTTAAGTCCACCATGCAGATCACCCTATCATCATGCTTATGCTTCTGGTTCCATCATTAAGAAGAGGTTGCCGGTCCGTTCCTTAGTCAAACCACCATCTCGAGGGACGCTATAGTCAAAGCGAGGGAAAATTAGTATTGCTACCATTCCGTGGAGCATATAGCTCTACCCATCGCGCACCTTCTCGGCTTAGTTGAGAGTTCACGCACTCTGGATGCACCCACACTTCACCCAACTGCTCGCACTCGTTCGAAGTTTACAGGTTTCTACCATGGTCATCTACTAGATAATTATATCGAATTAAAACAATCTCTGCTTAGACTGTTACGACAATCAGACTAGTCGAAAATGCTGTCGAACCCACTTCAACGGTTCTCCCCGTATCATTCGATACCGTCGAATACCATCTTGTCCAACGCTCACGTCCCTGGAAGTCACCTCCATGCAGCTGGCTTAGAACCGTTCGGCCATGGACCGCAATACGCTTTGCAGCACCTTCAACAACATGTCGGCATCCATGCCCCTCATCTCACAAGGGCGCCTCAACAGAAGCACCGCCAACATCCATATGGCGGACCCGGTACGAGAGCAACGGGGTCTTCGGGGCCCATTAGGAGAAGGATCAGCAGGGCGTGCGATCAATGCAATCAGCTTAGGACCAAGTGTGATGGACAACACCCATGCGCTCATTGTATAGGTAGGATTATACTGCTTTTTAATGCTGGATGTTACGAGCGCAGCTGATAGCCAACAGAATTCGGACTCGGGTGTGAGTATATTCGCGAACGGAAAAAGCGTGGAAAGGCTTCGCGGAAAGATCTGGCCCAACAAGCAGCAGCACAAGCTGCTGCGGCTGCAGGTCAAAATGGCCAAAAATCGCCCGAGCAAAACGACGAGAATGGATCGAGTACCGAAGGCCGTACGGAAGATGCTACTTCCTCAAAACAGGATCAGCGTGACGAAGCATCCGCTAAAGTTATGGCCGAAATCGACGACGATGCTATGGATCGCAGCCAGAGGACGGGGAGTCTTGACAGCTTAGCTGAGTTCGGCTCTCAACAAGCCAACTTAGTTAGCCACTCCCTGACGTTGGACAGAGAACACATGGAGAGCCCAGCGCCTCTGGACTTCAATGGATACGGGAGCATTCATAATCCATTCGACAGGCAGACGATCAGCCAGCTCATGGGTAACCCATCACATGGAGCTTATGGAGCTGGCCAGGGTGGTCTGTCTAACTATCCTGACCTCCCGTACTCTCTTCAGGCTCACAGTCCAACTGGCTATGGTACGAATCATTCAGCAGGATTCCGCATGGAAACCAGTCCAATTGGCGCGTACCCGCTTGGCGGAGATTCTGGCTCGCCCGGATGGATAAACATGAATTCACCACCACCACAATATCAAACACACATTCCACAAAATACCTATCACCAACAGCTCAGATACCCTGTGCTCAACCCGCTTCTACCGCACCTCGGCAACATAATCCCCGTCTCTCTTGCCTGCGATTTGATTGATTTGTACTTCTCAAGCTCCTCATCAGCTCACGCCCATCCAATGTCGCCGTACGTTCTCGGTTTCATCTTCAGAAAACGATCGTTCCTACATCCGAGCAAACCCCGGCAGTGCCAACCAGCATTGTTAGCGAGTATGCTCTGGGTAGCCGCTCAGACGAGTGATGCTCCCTTTTTGACTCAGGTTCCGTCAGCCAGGGGCAAGATTTGCCAGAAGCTACTAGAGCTGACCGTCAATCTACTAAAGCCTTTGATTCACACATCATCAGGCGATACATCACCATTGTCCAGCCCCGCCATTGATGGCGTTTCTCTGGGCGGTCTTGGGGTAAACCTACCTAATTCCATGAATATGGAAAACATCAATGGAGCAGACCCTGGAGCTTTCGGAGCTGCGGGCTCACTAGATGATGTTGTTACCTACATACACCTGGCAACGGTAGTCTCGGCTAGCGAGTACAAAGGGGCTAGCATGCGATGGTGGAATGCAGCATGGTCTCTCGCCAGAGAACTAAAGCTAGGCCGAGAGCTGCCTCCCAATCCACCATCGGCAACTCATGATGCGAACGAAGTCGAACGTGGCGGTGATATGGGGGCCGAGCTTGAGAACGAAGGCAGCATTGATGCAGTTAGCGAAGAGGAACGCGAAGAACGGAGACGAATATGGTGGCTTGTTTATATCATGGACCGCCATTTAGCTCTTTGCTACAACCGTCCACTGTCCCTGCTCGATATCGAATGCTCCGGCCTGCTCCAGCCCATGGACGATACAGAATGGCAAAACGGAAATTTCGGCCCGTTCGCGACAGACCCTGCCCTAGGCGACGAGTTAACTGAAGAGGGTCGATCTCACGGGCCTCAGTTTAAGTGCACTGGTCACAGCATCTTCGGATACTTCCTACCTCTAATGACCATCTTGGGCGAGATTGTCGATCTCCACCACGCCCGTAATCACCCACGATTCGGCCTCGGATTCCGTCCAGCTCGCGAGTGGGACGACCAGCAGGCCGAGATCGTCAGACATCTTGAGACGTACGAGGAGAGTCTGAAGAACTTTGAGCAGCGCCACTTCAACGCCAGCTCCGAGGACAAGAACGAGCAGTCGGCCACGCTAGAGATGCCCTCCGAGTTAGACCATCTCGACTCGTCGTCCGTGCGCTCCGCTCACACCAGCACGTCGCGGATGACGGAATCTGACATCCAAACCCGCATCGTCGTGTCCTACGGCACGCACGTAATGCATGTGCTGCACATTCTACTCACTAGCAAGTGGGACCCTATCAACCTGCTAGACGACAACGACCTGTGGATCTCATCCCAGAGCTTCATCACCGCCACGGGCCACGCTGTGTCAGCTGCCGAGGCGATCAGCAACATCCTCGAATACGACCCGGGCCTAGAGTTCATGCCCTTCTTCTACGGCATCTATCTCTTGCAGGGCTCGTTCCTACTACTCCTCATTGCCGACAAGCTCCAGGGCGAGGCATCCGCCAGCGTTGTCCGCGCTTGCGAAACCATCATTCGTGCTCACGAGGCCTGCGTTGTCACGCTGAACACTGAATATCAAGTAAGTCGATCCTATTCGGTTATACATACCTTTCTCTGTGATCGTCCAGCTAACATTTGTCTTAATAGCGTAATTTCAGTAGAGTGATGCGCAGTGCCCTTGCCCAGGTTCGTGGCCGGATACCCGAGGATCTTGGCGAGCAGCACCAGCGACGCCGTGAGCTGTTGGCCTTGTACCGCTGGACTGGAGACGGCAGCGGCCTAGCCCTCTGAATAACGACTGTGATGTTTTTTCCCACTTCTAATGTTCTCTTCGTCATCATGATCATGGTCATCATCATCATAAATACCCCTTTCCCTACTTTGATGAGACGGCGTTCAATTGATTTTTGAATTTTCCGTTTCCGGTGTCCGGGTCAAGGTTGAGAGGTACTGTGGGTGTCAAAAACACGGCAACAGGTTTTGTGATGGGCTAGCCTTGTTTTGATCTTGCTT
Organism: Xylaria sp. Z34; assembly: GCA_037356055.1. NCBI lineage: Eukaryota > Fungi > Ascomycota > Sordariomycetes > Xylariales > Xylariaceae > Xylaria > Xylaria sp. Z34. The sequence continues at coordinate 102,157 of JBAWJW010000058.1, read as the reverse complement.
ACATACGGGGCCTAAATTGTGTTAAAAGACAAAGTCTGGCGAGGAGTCCGAGTTCATAATGTGTTGGAATACGTCTTGTTTTGATTTTCCGTTTGCCTTTTTGCCTCCCTTAGTTCGCTTTGAGCAAGTCCGATATTGGATACTTGAGGGAGGTCGTTATACACTTTGTTGGAAGTTGTAAACATAACCAAAGAATTGTTCGCGCTGGGATTCCTGTCACTCCTTTGCAAGCAGACCATTTTTGTCTAGGTCTCTCAAGTTGTACGAGTTTGAGAACTAGAAAGATGTTCGATTTAAGTAAATAAATGAAATACGATTCAAAGTCTAACTTAAGAATACGCGGACTGAACTGATATCTTGATGATGTATGATATAAGCTCCCATGACCGCAGACCCTTGTTAGTCATTATTTGTCAACTCAGCATTCAGGCTCTTTTCAAGAAGCTTAGCGAAGCGCAACCCACCCGAGACTCTGGGTGACCACGCGCAAGAATAGAGAGAATAAACTTAGCAAGCAGCCAATGACGCATGAGGTAGCGAGAAGCGGCGTCAGCTCGCTACCAGGAAACAAAAGGGCCCAGGTTAAGACGTATACCGATTTGGGCTATCTTCATCAGAGTCATTTATCTGGCCCAGTCGTGAGTGGTCAATGTAACCAGTAGACCCCTCTCATGTCGCCATATTGTGAATGCATTATTGTTCTTATCTTTTAACGGCCGCGCAAGCTGCGGTGATATATAACATAATTGGCTGTCGAAATATCGTCACGTAGAAGAAGCTAGACATGTTCAGGTTTTACAACGAGGACGGCGCTTGTCGTACCGGGGAAAAGATGGGGCAAGGCCATCTTGTTATCAACCATTCGCACCAAAAGCAACCTCGCAAATTAAAATCCGCGGCGTGCTTCCGAGAAAAGGGTACCTCCAGCTCCGATGGATGCCGGAAACGCATTTAGCTCTACTTACTAGGTTAGACTCTGCACCCTATTGACGGGAAATCTATAGACACATTCTACTCCTCTACAGAAATCTATGAATATGCTCAGAGGAGTTTCTTGTTACTACGTCTCCTGTCTTACTCTATTCAACTAACATAGCTTTCTTGACTACTCCTGAGAATGAGAATGAGAAAATGCTGCGATAAAGGATAACGGATATCGGCTGTGTAATCCTGGGGAGCGACGTGCAGCTAAACGAACGAATCAAGCATGCATATAAAACCCGTGCATTGCGTTCATTATATGAAAGTGGAAAGTGTCTAGGCGCTTCTTTGACACTGAAATTGGTATTTGGGTCGAAGCGACAGGAGGATAAGTGCACGATGCAAGCTGAAGCTGGACCTCATTTATCGACCCAACTATCTATATTTAGCTGTGCATTTATTACATGTCTACAACGTTACAACGAACCGTATGTTCTGGAAAATTTCAATCTAGAACAAGTAAACGGCTTGTAGACGACGGAGTGCTTATATCAACATTACATGACATGCGTGCATAGTTAAGTAACTATCTCGTCGGGTTACGAAATAATCATATTCGTGAACTATATGAATGGTTCAACATTGCTACATCTGACTACAGGCGGGCTTCTAGGTAAGTAGTTAATGAGGATGCTATCTTAGGTATTGAATCAGAATATTAGGTGTATTATTCTATAAGTATATTCGTAGATGAGTTAGCTTTGTACTGCGGCTCGCTGGCAACTTTGAGGAATTTCCAGTTGCTCACGATCTCCTCACTTCGAAAATATACATAACAGTGATCTTTATTGTTGACCAACCAACGATATCCTGACAATATGGAACCAGCTAGTAAACGATTGCAGCCTTCCAATTCGATTCGCCCTTAGACTTATTCGCGTCCACATATACTGAAAAAATAAGGGCAAGTTTACTTATCGTATGCCCTTCCTCCTTATTGTTACGTAGACTTCTTAGCTGCCTACCTATGTAGCACTATACTTATTCGCAGATCTCCGGATAAGCAGGCGGTTTGACTTTCTTATAACTCATTCATGTTGAAGTGGGTAATACAGGAGTCCGGAAAGATCATGATGATGATTAAGTAAACCAAGAGCAGAAAGAGGAACATTATGTGTATTATAAATAAGTACCTACCTACTGTACTTGAGTAGATTATGGTGGGGTAGTTGGCTCGGGTCCCTGCATGAAGCCCATATCAACTGAGGGGTCGAAAACCACTCTGTGACCTTACCGGTGTGGTACCCCACCGGATCTAACTACCTGATCAGTAGTCAATAACATCCAATTTTCTTGTTGTCACGATAACCATATGCTAGGGTAGCTGGTTACTGGCAGTAAGGATGACTACTACCGAAGAGAGCAAGAGGCGTGCCGAGGCGCTAATCCCCAAGTTCAAGTTCGAACGCATCTTGAACCAAGGCAGGTCTCTCTCCCATGCAATTTATATACAAAGCGAGGCTAATTCGCAGTAGATGGAGCGGGCCGACGCATAAATCTCTATGGCCAGGTGGACTCACAGCCTGCCCTTCTGATCCTCGAACGAGCCCCTTTCCCCGATGCGCCCGAATACTTATCTGCCCTGCCCTCCAACCTGCGTAGCTTAACAAATTTGGGAAACAATGACATCTACTCCTGGTTCTTGGGCTCTGGGGGCCCCATCCTCCGAAACGACGAGAAAGACAAGTTTGCCGACTTCAAAATTGACCTCATCTGCCCTTGTACCGACAAGCATATCAAAAAGCATAGTCGCCAAGGCTTCCGCTTCGTGACCGAGACGCCTGAGATATACCGCGATAAGGTGCGGCCGTTTATGCAAGCCAACCGGGAAGAGGGCCGCCTGAACTGGGTCTACAACATCATCGAGGGGCGGAAGGAAGTTGAGGATGTGATATACAGGACACCATTGGGGCGGGATGGCGACGAGGGCTTCTTATTACTGCCCAATCTGCACTGGGATCGCAAGACAATCGATGCATTACACTTGTTAGGCATTGTCGAGCGCCGGGATATTTGGAGCCTGCGGGACCTGAAGAAAAAGCACCTCCCCTGGCTCAGACACATGAGGGCCAAGCTGATCGACGCAACAGTCAAGACGTACCCACAGATTGAAGAGGACCAACTGAAGCTGTTCTGCCACTACCAGCCGACGTACTATCACTTCCACATTCATGTCGTTCACGTCATGTTGGAAGCGAACTCATCACAATCGTTGGGCAAAGCCATCGGGTTGGATAATATCATCGAACAGCTCGAGAGCATGTCAGGAAACGAAGAGACAGGGATGGAAAGCATTTCGATAGGTTATACGGTAGGCGAGGCGTCAGATTTGTGGACGGATATATTTGAGCCTCTCAAGAAGAACGGTAGAGCTTCTCTATTGCAATGACTAAATCGTTGACCGATGACCCGCTGGGGCAGTCTTTCCACTCTCCGCCATCGCGTACGCAGTATGTCTCGTCGTTTAAGCGGACGGTGCAGCTCGTCTTCACACCCAGCTATAGCACGAATGTAAGTTAGTGACTTACGCAGATATTCGGTTCAGGGTGGTGATAGAACGTACGCTAGCAGATCTCTTAACACTTTCGCGTAGCATGGCCATGCCGAAAGCGCCATCATCTCTAGTGGCACATTCGTTAATCTTCTCGAAGTCGACGGCATGTTCCAGCGCGCAATCCTCCACCAGCTCGCGTTGAGGAATTGCCTGATAGTCCTTGGTCAAGCACATAGTGAACCCCAGCCATATCTTAGGGTCTGGGTATAGCTGGTGAGCACATAACTCAATGATATTTCCCATACACTCGCCGGGCCCGTGTTTGCATTCGACACCATCGTTTTCCGTCGGCGTCCCAATGTAAGTGAGCGTGAAGTTCACTTTTTCGTGAACCCGGATCATAGCTGGGAGAAGCAACTCCTTTAGACAGTCTCGCGTGTCGGGGCACTTGCTTATAACGTGCGCCTCCAGGGGGACCAACCCTCGGGTGGAGACGGCTGGTACGGTATTTTTGGTGTCATGCTCGGCGGGAGATTCGGGGGACTGGGCCGATTTGAAATGAGACGGCAGTGAGGCGGTAGTAAATGATGAGAATAGGCCAAAAGCATACAGCCCATAGATGGTTATAGCGCTGAGCAAGAGTAATAGAACCGGTCGATGTCGGCGGCGAGCTCGGTTTCGTATCGGCCGTTTATCCTCCACTACAGCGGTACAAGTTAGTGACTGCTGCTTGATGTAGTACCTCGAATCATACGGCCACCGATGCGACAGCTAACCCTAGCACAGGAGAGCGGAATAATGACCCGCGGTGATACTCACTGAGGGGGAGGGTAATTCTGGCGGCCATAATAGTACCTAGAATAGGGGTCTCGGAGAGTATTCAAGGTGATATATATAAATCTAATTTGCCGAGGAAATCATGATGATACGTATCATACAAGTGGAGGGTGTCAAGCCGTTGGTGCGAAGCAAAGTTGTGGCGACGATAGGAGGCAATGGAGTCGAGTAGGTTGCGATGAGATGATGACGGATCAATGCCAACGAACATGGGGCGCCCCTTAATTCCGAAGATAGTTATGTATAGACTCGTTACTGGCTCCTGCTGAGTACCTACCTACCTATAACGGCAGGCATGCAGCTGACCCAGAGCACGTTATACATGATTAGGGTCTACCCGAACGTTGGGGGCCGCCCTAGCGGAAAGCTGTAGCCAATTAAATGCCGTCTTTGACTGATCAGCAGCCGTTTGACAAGCACAGGCTCTCTACAGCATATGTAAGTAGGTACTTACAAAACAATGTCTCAGATGACTGATATTGCCCTACATATTCTGCAACAATATTGTTTTACTTAGGTAGTTGTCGCTACTGTACGTCTACTGCAGGTACGTTACTACCGGCTGCTATGACAGCCTGTGCTTCTCGACGAGTGCGAATTCGTAACACAGCCATCACAGGAAAACTACAAGTAGATGACTGGTAAATCAAGTACTAATGCTGAGACTCTCTCGTATGCATCCCGATTAGGTAGATGACCGTATTCAGGCGTAACCGATAGGTAGGCATCGAAATTCTAGCGAAGCCCCTGAAGAATATATATATGTAAGTATATATATATACTTACCTTCTTGCGTGATGGGTGCATGGACCGGCCTTAATATGTCTACTTGTTCTAGACTGCCCACCTGGATGCTCGTATCTGGCAGGGCACATAACCTGATCTGACTTGGTACCTAGACTTAGCTTTTCTCCACGCCGATCAGGATCTACCCAGCACCGTTTTCCCTGCAACTGCAACTGCAACGTTTCCAGAGTCGGCAATTCTCCCCTTGCTACATCTGCATCCCGTCTCTTGCTGCAGAACGTTCGTTTGTCTACCTACTTGTACGTAAGCACATCCTTTTTATATGCACCACGACTTCATCCCTCAGACGTATAATATATAAACTGTAGGCCAGACCAGCGGAATCGATCAATCATCTCCGGTTACGCTCAATTCCTCGGAATTACTCCAGCAACTCGTTGTCAACCTCAAGCCATCATCTCGGCTTTGCCTCTTCTTATACGCCACTCATATGTACGTCATATGGCAAACGAATGGCACAGGACCAAATTTTAATAGACAACATGTCAACTTTGGCTCCGATCACGTCAGAGCTGGAGAATTTTCTCAAACCCCTTCATATCGATGTAACAAAAGCTCACGTGCTTGCACATGAGCTGCATCAGACCTTTCGGCACCTGGCTGCTGAGTCCCTGACACAATTCCTGCCAACTCCCATATCAGAGTCTATTCTGCGTCCGACAGGAGGACGCGAGAAAGGGCGGTATGTCCCCCCCTCTTATTTCGTGATTAACTGACTTGTTAATTCCCGAATCGCTAAATATTTTGTCAGATACCTTGCCATAGACATGTACGGCCCATGAAGCCAGCTATTACATGTATGATTGTCACTAACATGAAATAGAGGTGGTACAAACCTGAGAGTTGGATTCGTTGAGCTCTTGGGCAGCGAGAGTGCTCCCACTAGTAACGGTAACTGTTCAGAGGATCGGAAAGCGCCGAACGTCCGCCGAGCTCTAGAGAAATTATGGCCAATCCAGGAAACACTCAAGCGTGGGAATCCCGATTCATTATTTGCGTGGATCGGCAGTTGCATCGCGCAAGTCGTTAGAGAGGGGGTCGAAGCTTTTGGCTTGGAACGAGACAGCGAGCTTCCAATGGGCGTTGCCTTTAGCTTTCCCGTTGTGCAACATACTTTGTCCGATGCCACTATCATGGCAATGGGTAAAGGCTTCGCAATCGACTCAAAGCTAGATCTAGGAGCCCTTCTAGCGAACGGTTACGAAAAGTCGAAGACTCCCGATCTTCCCCCCATCAAAGTTACTGCGATTTTGAACGATGCAGTTGCCACCTTGGTTTCGTTCATTTACCAGTTCCAGGAAGATCACAGCCATAAAGCAGCAATGGGTTTGATTTGCGGCACGGGTACCAATGCAACAATTCCCCTAAGACAAAGCATCCTCAACCCGGCTAAGTTGCCCAAAAAGATCACTGTCAGGGCTGATGATCAGGCCGATGATGTCAAAATCACAGTCAATACCGAATGGAGTATTAGAGGTTCTGTTCAGCCCCTACGGGAGCTTGGTTTGATTAGCAAGTGGGACATTGAGCTCGACGCTGCAGGAGAAGCCCCTGGGTTTCAACCATTTGAATACATGACATCGGGGAGATATTTGGGTGAATTAGCACGCCTTATGTTCTTGGATTACATGAAGTCCCACTTAGACCTGTCGGAGAAGAATCTACCCACACAGCTCTTGCATCGATTCGGGCTGACAACCACCTTCCTAAGCCATTACCAACCGCCGCACCCACCTGCCTTGCTACGCAAGCTTGAAGTGGAATTTCCGCCGAACACTTCGGAGCTGCCGTTTGAATGGACCGAAGAGGTTGCAGTAACGTTGTATCATATTGCAAGATCCATTGAGGTCAGAGCCGCGGCACTTGTTGCAGCCGCTATTGTAGGACTGCTAGCCTGTGCTGACGATATACCCCTCTCAAAGACGCCAGGAGACAAGACGAACCAACATTTAACAAATGGAAACACTGACAAGATGGACTTAGTAATAGGATATACTGGTGGTTGTATTGTGCACTTCCAGAATTACCTATCGGACTGCCAGTCGTTTCTAGATTCAATTATCGATGCAGAGTTTGGAGATCATGCCCCAGTTCGGCTGACATTGAGTCCCTGCCATGACGGAGGAATAACAGGTGCCGGCGTGTTATGCGGTGTCTCTCAAACAAAATCGAAAGACGTGTAACGTATATCATGTGGTTCATTGTGTGGCTGTATTGTACGATACTATGACGAATCAATACCCGAAGGCACGGAATAGAGAATAGACAGGCTGTGAAAGTCTCACAGCTCTACTGATATAGAGTGGCAGTGTATTTTTTTATTAAAAAATGAATCAGTGTGCGAGAGAACTAAATAGACGTGATAGGAAGGTTCACATGTACGCTACTAGTGACTGGTTGGTATGTTTCCTGGTTTTTCGCACGAGGAATGCTGAACCGGTTCTAGCAATCATGTACAAGACGTAAGCAGGTGCTTACTCACTCATATAAATATGGGGCTAGTAACAATGACAGTGCTACTCACCCTAAACCCGGACGGCTAAAAGCCGTCAGGCAATAAAGGTTGGGTGTTAGGACAATGAGAAGGACTATATGTTAAGAGGAGGTGGTTCTGGTTGATTGAGTGTATGAAATTCAGCTGGTCATAAGAATAGTCTTGGCAGCAGTCTGAAGCGACACAGCCTACCTCAGCTTACTCTAAAACAGTTTAGATTTTCCTTTAACAAAGCCTCTATGCCAGGTTGTTAATGGTTGTCTAATATTACGACCACCCAACTCTCAGAAAGGGAAAGGAGAGTACAACGCAATGACACGTTATGAAAATCAAAATGGGGATACATGCGATTGCGACGACCAACCGGATGAGCAGACCGCCCTTTTACAAACCGGACAACAAGCCCAGTATGAAACAGTCACACCAAGCACTGATAGGCCAGACAATGAGGCGGAAGATAGCACAGAGCAGGATCTACTCCTAGCATGCAGCGGATTGGAATCATTAGAGAATCCAACAACGCCCGCTCCGGGACCAGTCAAGCCGGTACCGGTGCGGCACACTCCGGAAGCCGACATCGTCTCATGCAGAAGTAACACAAACGACGACGATGAGCAGCCGCCGAGTTTCCTCGTGAACACGCATCCAGCGCGGTTCCGCGTAGTCTTCGGAGGGATCATGCTAACGTACTTCATCGCGAACTTCGACAGCACGATCATGGCATCGTCCCACCCCGTGATCACGTCGTACTTCGGGGCGTCGCACGCGGCCTCGTGGCTCACGACGGCCTTTTTGCTCACATCCACGGCGTTTCAGCCCCTCGTGGGGCGTCTTTCCGACGCCGTGGGGCGGAAGCCGCTCTACCTGCTCGCCATGGTCGTGTTCGGGGCTGCTACGGTCTGGTGCGCGCTCGCCGGGTCCATCGCGAGCTTCGTCGCGGCCCGCGCCGTTTGTGGGCTCGGGGCCGGCGGGATGATGACGCTGGGGGCTATTTCCATTAGTGATTGCGTCCCGATTGAGTATGCCGTTGATTCTACTTCTATTAATTCCTAAAATTCGTTTCTTCTTGACGAGCGGAGAGCTTATGACACTACATATCTGGAGAAGATATAAACTCAGGAGTAAACCCTGGTTCGCCAAAATACAACATCACAAGTAACTGCCAAGCTGATCATCTCCATTCCTAGACAACGAGGTAACTATCAGAGCCTCATCAACGTGGTCTACGGAATAGCAGCGGCGTCGGGCGCCGCGTTCGGCGGCCTGCTAGCAGACTCACTGGGCTGGCGATGGGAGTTCGGAATCCAGCTCCTCCCGTTGGCGCTATGCTTCGCTACCGCCGTCGTCGGCATGCCTGCCGATCTAGGCCTCGAAGAAGGGAAGGAGAAGCAGACGCTCGTGCAAGCACTGCGCGGGTTCGATTTTAAAGGCTCTGTACTATTGACCACGTCGGTTACGTTCCTGATTTTAGGACTTGTGAGCGCACATGTTTCATATTCGGTTGTGTCGTAGAAATATGCTGATGATGGAGATGGAAAAACTCGCGTTGTAGAACCTCGGTGGTAATGTCCTGCCGTGTAAGTCCATCAGTCATCCTTTTCATATTAGCAGCGTCTCGATTCTATAGAGATGGCTCATGATCTTCCCTATCACAGATAGGAGCTAACTGCCACACCTCTAGGGTCGCATCCATTCATCATCACCTCACTGGTCATATTCACTATCTGCTTTCCAACATGTCTCTACGTCGAGAGCCGCGTCGAGCGACCCATAATGCCTCTTGCTCTGCTACATAGCACACCACGAGCCAACATGGTCTTCTCGAATTGTATAGCCGCGTTCCTCCTAAACGCTATCTTGTTCAACGTGTGAGTGCCAGTCTCGATTTTCATATTCCCAACTAGTCAGGTAATTTCAACTCTCAAAAAAAGGGGGGAAACTCCCCACGTCCCAGCTAACCGTCCCATCACACACCAGGCCCCTCTTCTTCCGCGCCGTGCTCCTAAAATCCGCAACGCAGTCGGGGCTCTATCTCGTTGTACCCACCGTCACAGCATCAGTAACAGGCACGATAACAGGAGTGCTGATCTCGCGGCTCGGCCGTCTGAAATGGCCGCTAGTGGGCGGCGCGGTCTTCTTCCTCCTCGGCAGCGCGCTCCTCTCCGCCATGGCCACCACCTGGCCGACGTGGGCGTACCTGCTATGTCTCGTGCCCGCAGCCGTGGGTCAGGGGCTGCAGTTCCCGGGGACCTTCATCGCGGTGCTTGCCACGTCAACGCACCGGGAGCAGGCCGTCGTCACGAGCACGCTGCAGCTGTGGCGCGCATTGGGCTTCGTGCTCGGTGTCGCCTGCTCTAGCCTTGTCTTTCAAAACGCGCTTCTGCGTTATCTCGTTGCGTACGTTTCTGTTCCAGATGCTGGAGACGGTCACGGCGGAGGGGAGGAGTGGAAGAGACAGTTCATCGAGCGCGTGCGTAGTAGTATTGAGGCCGTGTCTGAGTTGCCCGAGGGTCGGGCCAAGGACCAGGTCATCATGAGCTATGCAGCGGCTTGCAGAGCCACCTTCTTAGTTTGTCTGGGCATCGCGTTCGTGAGCGTGGTGTTGGTTTTACCCGTCAGATTACCGCACTTGGGTAGGAAATAAACCTCGGAAGACTAGAAGCAATTGGGCGGAAAGAATCAAAATTACTATCATGCGTAGCAAGAAAACGTGCGAGGTCTTAGCCAAGAGACGGCCTGGGTATCTAAGTTTGTCCTCTATTCCGTTCCCTTGAGGCCACGATTATACAATTTGCTATCTATCATACAATTCCTTCCCATTGTCCCGATCGATGCTTGTGCATTAGTGATACCCATTGACGCCCCCAGCAAAATCGTCAAGTTCCGCTTTGGTCTGGCGGTACGCGTCTTGTGCTTCTCTCTCCCTGCGACTAACATAATTAACCTCCTCGCGGAGCGCCTCTAGACGGCTCCTAATAGTGATTTCTTCCGATACGGCTAAGGTCCTGAAGCCTCCTAGAGCAGATGTTGCTTTTTCGAGCGCCTCGGCAGCTTCTCCCATTTTTGAGCGTAATGTTTTTGCTCGTTGCTGATATCCTCCCAAGTGGAGGTTAAGCTTCTTCTCCAGCTTGGAACACTTCTCTGCGATAGCTATCGTGGATTCCTGCGCCATCTGCAGGGGCCGTTAGTGCCAGTTCAAAGGTGGTCAATCCATCAATAGAGAGGGGTAGGACTTACATCAAACGCAGATCTCATAACGGCCGCCTGCTCCTCTTCTTCGTCGTCCTCGTAGCATCCTAAGCCCAATAGCAATGCGTTACTATTCTCTCTTTCCCACACAGCCTGGACCTCTTCTGGCTTCGGCTTGTCTTTAACCTCCATTAATATTTTGAGGCGAGCCTCTGCCAGCGAAGCATCATTAAGCTGCTGTAGACGGATTGGATTACCCTTGACTTTCGAGCCCGCAATCGGGTATCGCACAGCGTCATGGCCAATAAGAAGAGCGGCTTCTTTCGCTATCAATGCCTCTACTGGGTCGCTGACTTTTGACGCTTCTCTTGTTAAAGCCTCTATGTCCACGAAGTCTGGTCGAGGCAAGCCCTTCTGCATTACTTGGGTTCGTCTCTTCAACTCTAATTGTTCTTGAGCTTCCCGAATAGCGCGCTCCCGCTGGTCCCGGATTTCAGAGTCTTCTTCGAGCTCATTTGAGGCCACAATTTCTTGTTGATCCTCGGGAAGCTCAAGCTCCCACTCTGTTTCTTTGGGCCTCGGTAGTGACGCCAATCCTTGTTTAAGTTGATGTTTCATAGATAACTCGCGAAGACGCATATCATTGGCAGCCCCGCCTGCTAAGGCCATCTCATTATCGCCTCTATTAAGCGCAAAGCTGTCTCGAGGCGTCCTTAGAGGTGTCTGTCCAACTCTTTGGGGGGTGGCACCAACACCATTCATTCCGGTACGCAATGGAGTAGCCATTGGATTGGGGGTTGCTATGGCCTGCTTCCGAGGCGTAGCACTTTCAAACCCCGTAGAACCGGATCCCTCATTGAGGTCAGCGTTTTCGCCACCAAGCAATGCCGACTGGTTCTCAGTGAGCGCGCGAATATTTCTGATCTCTGTGGCTACTCTATCCTCCTGTGCGGGCGCCATCGGGGTCCTTATTGGAGTCTGCGTGTTAAGACTTGAATATGTGTTGACTAGCCCTCTTGTTGCATCATTCTCGCTGGACTGAGCGAGAAGGTTGGCTCGCTCACCCATCATGCCCATTTTGACAATATCTTCGAGTTCGCCTTCGCTTACTTGCGGTGCCGGCAAGACGAGTGCCCTTCTTTTGCTGCTCTGCTCCGCTTCGCGGATCTTCTGCATTTGGCCGGCCTTAATAGCAGCTTGGGTAGCAGCTGAAGGTGCATCCTTCTCGTTCTTCCTCCGTTTCCTGTCCGCCTCTTCATCTTGTTCTCCTTTGCGTTTGTTGGCGAGCTGTTGTTTACGAGGGTCGAAATTGGCTCGCTGGAATTCGTTTCTCTTTTGTTCGTCTGCCGTATCATAAAAACCGGCCGCGGGGGCTTTCTCGAACGGAATATCTGCATTGTAATCCATCTGACCCTTTTTGCGCGTGACGACCTTGATATTGATGCCAGCCGTCTTGAGCTCACGACGCTTCTGCAAGGCGGCCAAACGACGCGACTCCTCTTGCTGGCGCTCGCGGGCTTTCCGCTTCGCCTTCTTTCCTTGCGTGTTGGCCAAGCGAGCTCGAGCCTCGCTCAGCATCTCTTTCTCGTCTTCATCGAGGTCGATGGTGTCGGGCCGCGCAGGTTTGGTTTCGGGATCGGGATCGACTTCGCCGGGACGCAGTCTCCGGACATCGTCGGCGGTGGGTGCCTGGGTTTCGCCGCCTTCGGGCCCAGTGAGGCCTAAGCCGGATGACTCGCGCTGCTCGGCTTCATCCAAGAGCTTTTGATAGCGTTCGAGACACTGGTTTGCAGTGCGGCCGACGATGGGGGCGATCGTGCGCCATTGTGTGGGCATTAACTTGGCTAGGTGCAGCAATTTCTCATCCTCCTCCTTGCTCCATTCGATCTTCTTGATGCTCGGGTCCAGCCATTCGCTCCATCTCGCCTTACACTGCTTGGGGGTCTTGCGCGGCAGCAGAGACGACACGCGAGCCCACTGGTTGAGCCCGTACTTGGAGACCGAGGCCTTGAGGATTTCATCCTCGATGTTCGTCCACACTCCTCCCTTGACGACCGGCATTTTCACTTCCTGTGGGGTGGTGAAAGGACGAAGTTGGATTGTCGAAGAGGTTGGCCGAAGACCTGGTAAACCCGTCGCGATTCGCGAAGGGAACTCGCTGTAAGCTTGAACCTTTTAGTGAAGCTAAGTGCTACTAAAGTTGGCAGATTCAGCCACATTTTTTACCGTCGCATGTGCTCCACTCCATGCATGCATTTCCACTTTTCGCTGTGGCTAGTTATGCAACAACGACGTAATACCTAGCATAACACCTTCCTTCTTCCAAGTTCTAATTGCCAACTTATCCACGATTCACCCTCGCTCACAAATAGATAAGAGGTACTTACTCCAGCAAAACGTACCCAATCTTCTACCGTTGGGAGATGCTATCAACTGAACAGTATGGCTCATCTAGCGTTCCCATAAACCTGCTCTCTGAAACTTAAAGTAGATTGCTCAAAGCTCACGCGGCACCTTTGAGTGGCACCTGAACAACTGCATCTAATATCGATATAACAAGAAGCCCCAAGATGTACGGGGTCTCTAGAGTGACGTCCGATATTTCCCATATCAACTTTTGTCCAATCACCATCAACCCGATGTGCTACTACCTATAAGTAGTATGTTCGCGCAGCCCACATCTGGCCTTCATCACCTCACTGCCCCTCTGTTGTTGACTAAACAGGAGATCGACAGGTAATAAATAAACTTATCAAAATAGTAATTATTCAATCGTACGAGAGACATCAGTCACGCATCTCTTCATTATGATGCCCTTTTCTAAACTACGGATTCTATGGTTTGACTTGTGTCAACGGCTTGAGACTGAAAACGTCGACCCCCAGCTCTCGTCCCCCTTTTACAATGGTCGTATTCCCGCTGAGATCAGGGCCCTCATATTTGAGTTTGCAGTGACAGAGTCTGTACATCCCGATGCCCAAGTGATGAAGCCGGATAACTGGGTACGGCAGTCTCATGATCCAGCACCTACACCGGAAGCTCCTGAATCTTCAACGACGGACCACGTGGCACGCATATCTAAATGGACCGCAGATCTACTCCGAAGCTCGCTTCCTCCTGCATACCGGCATGGTTAGTCGCAGTTCCATAATTTTACTGTCAAATCGAAGGATGAGTCTTGCGTGATTCTGCAAGCTCACAGGTCGTTCATCCAAAACGCTCCCCTTTGCGCTGAGACTCATGTGTCAATAGGACACCCCAGTGAAACTCGACGGCCGGAACACGGCTTTGACTGGCTCCGTTTCGATAATACAGAGCCAATGAGGCTCGAGACCTCATTGTTGATGACCTGTCGACGAGTCTATCTCGAAACCTGTTCCTTGCCGTTAATACAGACAGAGCAGCGCTTCTATTGTCGTCGCGGCCCTCATGCCGATAAAGGCGAACGTTCAAATATAAAGCAATTTATCACAAATAGGTTGAGCAACCCCGCACCAATGTCGGGCCTTAAACAGAAAGATATGGTGCGGTCGGTGCGCCTGTTTACTCAGCAATTCTGGCTAGAAGACACTTTCCTGCAATTGGCGAGCACCCCCGCTTGGTTTACGAACCTCGAATATCTCCGAATCACTCTGCGCCGTGCAGACTGGTGGGAGTGGGAGAGGGAAGAGACTCTCAGGATCAATCCCTTCAGAGGCAACTGTTTTTACAAACACACTGCGGACCTCATGCGCCGCGACATGTCAACAGAGACCGGAAATATTGAATTTGCGGGTGCTGCATGGGGAAGGGCATTTTCACATATGCCGAAACTTAAGAGTCTGACTATTGACTTCGAGACGGCTGAAGACAAAAGAGAAGAGATGGAAGCTATCGTTGCCTGGGCTCTAAAATGGAAATTCCCCCTATCTGATGGCCGACATCTTTCCACTGATGGTCGGCCTGCCAGCAAACTTAGCTGGCGGGGCCTCCCACACCACTGGAGCAACCAATGCGCGTCGTGCCGTAATCTTGTTCATAATATTGTCCAAGGAAATGGATGCCACAAATGTAGTGAAGCCAAACAGCTTGTTGGATGGGGATATGGGCCGCAGCTTTTGGTCTGGACGTGTCTCTGGAAACCAGTACAGACACATGAGCCGAAGGACCGGTAACCATCTATCGTTATAAGTTGTGGCCATGGCTCAAACGTTAGCTAGATTAATGACTTCAGGCGTCTGTTTCATGTCAAAGTTTTTCTAAATGAGAATTATAGTAAACGGCATACAACATTTTGGTTATGTGAAGACACTTTGATGCCACCTAATCAGTTTTATGCAGTCATATATGCTAGGGACTGGGAAATGCTGAGATGAATAGACATTTGTTCAAATTAAGTAGTAAACCAAGTGTAGCACTTGAGTGGTAGATTAAGTTTACAATAGTACCTATATCTAGACAAGGTAATAGCTGTAAAAGTCTTGTCTAGGCGATCTTCGACAATATTTTCAAGAGACAAGCTTCGTCTCAAGCTGTGCCAGCGTTGCGGTAACAAGCCTTGACCTTTTCCAGTCAGAGCATGGTTGCAATTCGAAAATCAGTTATCACTCCTACTGTCACAAGGGCTAATATATAGGGCTTAGAAACTGTATTTAATACCACGATGATCTTCTTAGGCATTAAGGAGGCATACAAATCTGTTTTTCTTTTCCGCCTTTCGCGGCGAACCTAGGTTTACATATGCACGAATAGCTTCGCATTTACTTCCCTAGATGATTTAGATCCGTTTTTTAGCATCTAACAAACACGGGTAGCTGAATTATTTTAAACTCCGAACTGTAGCTTGAACACTAACTTGCAGATTAATGTCACGATATTGCCGACCAAGCCCTGGTAGGCGGATAGTTGCATCTTCCTACCCTGGGCTGTTCCGTGTAACACCTCCTCTACTGCGCTGTCTTTGCAGCCCATTGCTTGGGTTTTATCCGGATTCATTCCATACGCCAAAGATTTCCAGTTTCAGAGAAGTTGATAAAGGATAAATTGAGATATCACTACAGAATGGACTTTGCTTTCCTCGTGCTTTCCACCTCCCCTCCTTTTGTGATGTTTATTTAGTAAATGGATTTGAGCGAAGCTTTACAGGCATCCTTTTTTGTTGTTTATCTCCATCTAAAACTCGAATGGCACATAAAACTTCGGGTGCAAATTTCTCATGATTTCTTGGTTTCGCCGTCTCCATCTCTCGAGTCGTTCCTGGTAGAGATGATAAGAGGGATTAAAAAATTCACTATCACGGCCCCATATTTCGTAAACAATCTTCAAGACAAGAGCCCCTTCCTCCAAGCGTCTCTCTGCGTTCAACATGATTGATGCCCTAATGCCAGTTGACCAGAGGAACCGTGCGTATGCGATTTTCGTCGAGCTTGAATTCGAACTGCATTTGTGGGTGTAAGATCGAAGTGGGTGATCTCGATCGCGGTCTATCTCAACCAGTGCTGCGAGAAATTGGTCTGCAGAAGGACGATTTGGATGATCCAATGCCATGAATCCTGTTTGCATCGTTTGACCATAAGGAAACCGTAACCTCCAATACGCGATGATACGGTTAGCGCAGCGCTCAAAGCTCCTAGAACTTACTGCGTGCTTCTTGGCGATATAGACCTTCTCCAGCACATTGATAACGTGAATCCATATGTAATCCGAGAACTTGTCGAAGTTTTCCTGACACCAAAACTCATCAAACTTCCTTGAGAAAAAGTCATAACCTTCATCAGCAAGTCCTCGTGGATGCCATGAAATGAGGGCTGTCGTCGAGAACAACATTATTTGCGATTTCCACAGGGACTGGATTCGAAATGGTTCCTTTTCCAAGAATGTCTTTGGCATGGAGTTGTTGGGGTATCCTATCCAGGCCTCGATTACGGAGGTAAGCTTTGCTCCGACTAGAATATATGTAATGAGTCGTAGCAGATCCCTAGTCGCGTATTTAATCTATGCCACTCAGTTTTGGACGGAATTTCTTACTCGTTATGTTCATTGTTGGCTTCAATTTCTTTCCAGACAGTAGGCTGACTGACCCAGTCTTGCACGATTCTCCCAGCATCATCAGCGGCGATGACTTTCTCGGCCTCCTTCACCGAGAGTATGCTGACGCGGTCATGATACTCCTGCAAACAAATAACTCCCTTTAAAACCATCCTGTTACCATCGCTCACTCCAAGATTTTTGAGGATACCTAAAGCGTTGCGGCCTCCATCACGACAGACCTGCATCCTAATACCTCTTAGCTCGAGTCCCTGATCCAAGGAAGTAGCCACAGTGTGGTCTCTGGGTGTCTTAGATGAATGCACGCTCTGGTTGCTACTCGAACTCCAACGAATATGCCGGACAGATATGGACTGGAGTTTTAAACCCATTGGGGCTTGCGCATATCGAGGGACCTGCCACCGACATACCGCCATGACGGCAGGAGTGAACCTTAGGGACATGGCGACTAATGGAGATTTAAGCGCGCCGTGAGATAGTCAGTAACAAGTAGATATGTAGAGATTGTTAGAGCCCTTTTTTTCATATCATAAATGGCGAGCTCCTATACTGGGCCTGGCAACGAAGTTGACGTTCCCTAGCCGACCAGCCACCTCCTCACATTGGGCTTGTGGCGTCTTGAGCTTGGGTTACATGCATAAATCCAGCAATCTATTAAGTCACATTTAAGGGATCAAATACGACATGTTATATGAACACATGTCCGGGATTGTTGATACCTTCTTTTCATAGGCTATTGACAACTGGTACAATAAGGTCACATGAATCGCACAGTGTTAGCAAAGCCAGTTTTGGGGACGATTGACGTATCACTTCTCTATATGTGCAAAATTTATTGATGTACAGCTGTTGGGGCTATTGAAAGAAATCGGAGGGTATAACGCAACAGCGACTGCAGAACAAGGCAACCTGGGCTTATGATAAGATTGCCGGTAGCCTCTAGATTCCTGAAAAACTCTCTTATGTAACCCTGACTTTGACGCAGTATCCTGGAGGATAAGTTCATCTCATTTCTGTAAATTTCTTAGGGGGTATTTAAGTTGTAACAAGCATTTAGTTTACATATCCAGCTTATCTGCAGAACAGATACGTATGTGCGTTCAATCCTCGCTACCTCACGTTGCTATCTGATTTAGTAATACCTCAATAGCATTGCCTGATCATATGGTAGAGCTCAGTAGCACTCCAGTCTGCAAGCCTAAGTTAAAATATTTATTTAAGACAGTAAGAAATATATTTTAGATTTCAGACTATAGTTAATACTTCCTTCGTTAAAAAACAAAGGCATTTAAAGCCTCCTTGTGCGGTTGATATCTCCAGTCATAGCTGACGTTGCCTTCGATAATCTTTAAATCAGCGCCTCAACAACAATATTGGTTGCTTCCGCAATTGACGTTCTTTGCGAAAGCTGTTTGGCCCAATCGCAGTCTCCCCGATCAGCTAATTTGCGGTCTCTAATGTCGAGCTCGTTCGCTCCACCCGGCTCGAACCGCTCCAGTGGTCGTAGCAATGGGTGCTCAATCATCCATTCCGGTACCTCAATACCACGAAGCTGAAATTATGCAGGCGTTACATGGCCAATGATTAGCTGTGCATCCTGCGACTTCGCCGGCTGAAAGTTGTGGTTACAATAATAATCTAACGAGGTAAGAAACTCAGTCTTGTAACTATACCTTTGCCAGGTCGCCAGCTGCTCATTTCCCGCAATAATTCCAACATCTCCCATCCATCCAAGACCAATCGAAATTACCTTTTTGCCGCAGTGTAGCCTATGATCGGCCAGACCAACACCTAATATGTGTTACCAGCAGCATAGTTCGACTGGCCAGATGATAGGATTACAAAAAAAAGAAAGACCATCCAGTAGCTGTCTATGTAAGTTCCATGTACTGCTGACTTTAGATGTAGACCAGAAATAGTTTCAAATAGCGAATCCTAGAAACTCTTGTCATTAGAGAAATTGATACATAAAAAAGCGACAATCTAATTGGAAAGGCATACTTGAAGGGCCTTGGAGGACCATGGTCGCCTGCAAACAGCCCTTGATTGGCATATATACTCCTGAATATCGACCTCTTCTTCACTTCTGATCGAACTACACAGAAAGCCCATCTGGACTCAGACGCGTGCCATTTGCTAGCTGCGTCTTCATTGGCCAACTGTGGTCTAGTGTAGGCCGCACCGGGGGTCTTTATCCCTCTCCCGTATCGCATCTTGATCATGTTTGTGATGCCTCACACATTCAGCCCAGGCATCCTAGTCGTAGATCCGTACGCAGTCGTAGCAACATGTTGTGTTAACTCAACACTATCGAGTAACATGACCTTGGAGGGTTTAGCGGAAGCTAGGTAATTTTGATGATATTCTACCCGCTATTCGAAACAGCAGGCAAAGTCAGCAACCCCTAGCCTCAAAACACTCACCGGGGCCGAAGACTTCTGATCTTATGCTCATAATCAAAACCCGAGGTCACAATCTCGAAGAAAAACTAAATATTTTATTAAATCGTCAAGGACAAAGGCTCGCTAAAAAGATTTTAATTGCTAACGAGGCCTTACAACAGATTTATGACGAGGCGTCGGAACTCAATGCTCGGGATGTAACAGTATAAGAAAGTGTCCGAGAACAACGCATTTGCAAACTAATTTTCAAGAGTAATTATAAAAATCCTTGAGATTTAAGGGTTGTATTGATTTAGTCCAGGCTTAATCCAAGAAGTAATTAAACTAGAGTGAATTCTTTTTTAGGCAACCCTAAATCGTCTTCTTTTAATCCCAATACAAAAGCTGGCCCTATAAGTAAATAGGTATCCAAAGCATCCGTTTCTCGAAAAATCATTGGGATAGAGATGCCACTAACGTAAACCACCAGGTCGCCTGCTTTCATTCTTGGAGGGCCCGAACCGATGTATCCAGTGTGGGTGTCGAACAAACTTCGGTTTGCAAATTTATTAAACAGATCCGCTAGGCCTTGATATTCAGGACCATGGGAATATTGTTGCAGTATCTGGCTAGAAATAGCCATATAGTCAACTTGAGCATCCCCGGCCCCTCTCAAACCGTCCCTGATTTTATCGTAGAGGTTTGAGAAACTGTTGAATTCGGCGAATTGCTCACTCTCGGACTTAAACGCGTTGATCGTTTGAAGTATAGATTTTGTTATGGTTTCGTACGCTGGGTTAAAGGAAAGGTCCCTCGCTCGGTGAATCAACTGACACAATGTAGCCACTGGCCTCTCAAGTATTACGACCAGCTCATCCTCCCGGTCGTTTTTAATTTCTCCAAATGTTTCCGTAGAAAACCCTGCTGGACATACTAGTATACCCTGAACTCGAAGCGTCTTGCCTGTTGGTTGAGCTGACTCGATGGTAACCTTGCTTCTTCCAGTATCGTAAATCTCAGAAGGTAACCATGGCCTTTCCAATGCCGTTTCCCAGTTTGGGATCCAAGAAGGGAGATTAGCGTCATCTGATAAGCCTGCGTCAATAAGGAAGATTAGGTACTTGGGTGACGACTGCAGCAGGTCCGAAAAAAAGTCGAAATAAATCTGGTTCTCGCTCTTTGTGTAATCGATCGTTGATAACTGAATATTAAAACTGCGCAGGATTCCATACGTTGCGTACACTCTGTCCCGTGGTTCCGTAGCAGACCGGTATTTCGTTACCTGGGGGAGCACGCGAACAAGTTCGTCAAAAGCATCGATCTTCTTTTCGTTTCCGTCGCGAAACGTAACTCGCTGTGTAGATCTCAGGGGGAAGAAAAGGAGATAACAGGTCTAAATAATGCTTGCGACAGTAATTGTCAATATACTAGCGGTTTCAAAGTGGTCTGCGAAAAGGATTCTCTCGTTAAGTAGCTGGTCATTAACGAGTTGACCATTTTCGTCAAATACAGGCTGTGGGATCATATTATAAATATAATCCTGGAGGCATAAGAGCGTGATAGGTAAAGAGAATACTATGAGGAAAGAGATTAGAACTGCTATAAGACCAGCAACCCATCGAGCGCCCAATATAACACCTTTCTCGTTGAGCATAAACGGCCGGCGTAGGATGAATGGGTGCATGTCGCTATGGAGCCATAACTCGTAACCCCGGTCAGAGCGCCCGAAACTTCGTAATAGGATTGGAGACTGATGATTTTCCATAGTGGCTCCGCCAGCATGATCACATCTCATCTTGCGAGTACCCCAGGTAGTCTTTCGTTTAATGTTTATTTAAAGAGCTATTAGCTCGTACCACTGCCGAAAGTAAACCATATCAGGGCCATTCAGGTTAAGTGTCTCGTCGGGTTGTGTACGGCAATCCCAATACATCTGCATGCCTTGAACGAAATGATCCCAGTCCAGTGAATGCTCGCCGCACATAATGGTAACATCTTGAGCGAGAATTAATTCCTGGAATGTCCAGGCGCGACTAATCCACGGCCCGGAAAGCAGATCGTCGAAGATCCGTGGTGGTGTCGGTGGCGACCGCCGATGGCCGTCGTATAATGCTAATGGGGCGATATTGTCAGTCTCCCAAAAAATCAACGAAAGATACAGATGTAAAAAGGCGAGCAACTTACTGAGTTTTTTCCAAATTATTTTCAAAGGACGAAAACTTTTCCAAATCATTTTCGACTTGATGAATGTCCAACAGTCTTTCAAATCTTCTTTGCATAGAGTCCAAGGATATCCAGGGCCCCCTCGTCCGGCCAATCTGCAATCGGCGTGCAGGATACGATTACCTGTCAAATATAGACTATCTCGTGAAACCTCTTGCATCATCTTCATACACCAATTCGTAGGCCAATTGCCCCTCCCGAGCCATACATAGACCATCCGTGCCCAGGTATATATATCTTCCATATTAGGTATTTGTAACGCTTTTTCTATGGGGTCCTTCTGGTTGATACAAATAGCATCAACCCATATCGTGATTCGTCCTTGGGATTTTCGCACAGCCCGAAGCGCATCCTTGCAGTTTGTGGTGAT
The DNA here is from genome assembly GCA_037356055.1 of Xylaria sp. Z34. NCBI lineage: Eukaryota > Fungi > Ascomycota > Sordariomycetes > Xylariales > Xylariaceae > Xylaria > Xylaria sp. Z34. Next base: position 80,354 of record JBAWJW010000058.1, on the reverse strand, counting down.
TTCAATCTCACAACCATTACACAGCAAGACATCTGGCGGATTGCTTTGCTCCCCCAAACATATGACAGTGCAGAAAATTCGGGGCAGTCTTTCATTGATACGACACGTAGCGTGCCTCGCAAAGGTGGGTCGACGAGCCGGCGTAGTAGTGGCTCGGGCTCGAGGTCTAATACCCGGGTGGACCCTTCATCAACTCGCAAGGACTCATAGAGCTGGGCTGACGAAAACGAAGGCGGCCTATTAAGAGGCCGGCGCCGTCTACTTAGGTCGTGAACCTCGATTGCTATGTCTTCGGCCATTCTACAAGCCACTGGTGTCAGTTAAATGTTTCCAATAATTCCAGTTATTCTAGATTGTAGAGTAGGTGTATAAGGCGCATAATTTGAAGTATTCGAGGCGAGTATAATAATATGGCGAGATGGAGGGTTGATGATATACGTGACTGCTGTCGTAGTACGTATATAAATCTGCGGGCTGTCGGGCGCTCGACGTGACGATGTCCTATCTATTGATGGTCTTGTGGGTTGTGCGGTTCATTCTGTTGTGATTGCTCCCGTATTTTAAGCATTCATAGAGCCTAAGGAGGGGCGGTGAAATGGCTGAGACAAGTCCTACGGATGGCTATACAACAGAGTCTGAATGGCTGAAAAGAGCTCCCGAAACGATAAACTGCAATCTGCAGGTCAGAAAACCATTAGTCGTAATTGGCCATGTTGCTTCTTGGCGGCCTATGACCGGGAAGACCAGTAGTAAGTGTTTTTTCTTTCAAGCCTTGTTCAGATGATTAGTCCTACAGTCCAGAGCCTGCTTGCCGAAAAAGGAAGGGAAAGAATCCCTAGCAATAGTGTCATCGTAGGATTGCGGAGGAGTCGCTTGATGGCATATCAAACGCTGACAACCAATCATAAATTCACGTTGATAAAGTTTGGTGAGATCCGGAGTGGTATCTGGGCATAACCTTGTTGCCAAAGATGATTAGAGGTTATTTCAAGGGTTATGCAGGAATCTCTTCGTGGCTGGAGAGATTGATTCACATTATCTAAATTTGCCTCAGGGCTCTCGTCGTTTGAAGCACTATTTTTAACAAAATTCCTATAAAGGCCTGCTAATCACCCGGTGGGCAGACTCTCTAGCCCCCGCAGCCTTACATAGTACGTATCTCGTATACTTAAACCTAGATTGCCGCCAGGGCTGAATGGGAGGACTAGACTGTATGGTATCCTTGACGCCCTAATAAGTTAAGATAGTATAGAATACCTTCCCAAGCCTAATTTCATTGCCCCTTGTTACAACCCGCCTCCCTATTCCTCTCTCCCCTGTTCTGGTTGTTTAGAGGTGGTGTAGGTTAGGGGGGGATTTTTGCTGTCGTCGCTAATGGGGACTTATAAATCAATGATTTATATACTCTGGATTGATGAGTGCCTTGAAATACTTGAATCATGCTCGTGTTAAGTTTTTTGTATTAGGATAAGGGGTTATAACTGAACTCGTAAATTGAGACAGGGAGACGAGCAGAATCTGATTCCGCCAAATTTAGAACTAAAAGCACTTCTCATTTCATGACAGCAAGCTTTAGCGACCGAGATGAGCCCATAACTATTCATGATCTAACTAAAATCTACGACGAGCGAAAACACTGAACCGAAGAACAGGTGAACTTTCGTCACACAGACGCCAACTCCTACAGATCCCGGATAGCCGTATCATATGCTTCTATGATGGGAACATAAAGTTGGTTGGGGTCTCCTGCAGGGGTTCCAAGGAAGATCCTACGTTGGAAAAGAATCTCCCAAATTCTATAACAAAGCGGTTTGACACTGTCCAAGGTCTTTGGAAATTCGTTCAAAATCCTTCGGAGCATGATATTATTCATCATATAGCCTCTCTTGTACCGGGCAATATCTGGGAAACTTCCGATCACCCATTTCTCAAGCAGGCTTTGCTTAGGTGGCCTCTCTTTGCTAGAAAATTCCTTCCACCATGATTGGCGCGCACACATCCAAATCAGGACATAAAAGAACGACTCAAGATCATGGCGGTAAGTGTGGTCGACCCTGTTCAGCACTTCTATTGCCATGAACTGAATCGTACCAGTCCAGTACCGCGGTCCGCTTGCGCTGCTCGCTCTATCAAGGTCGATAAGCATGCCTTTGAAACTATCGGGCGTTTCTTTTTCTGGCTTCGTAATAATGATATTATTTGGAGAGATATCACGGTGGAGAATGTTGCCAGTTATATAAAGGGATCGGTGCGCTCTGATTGCGTCTCGCATTGACTCCAGTAGTTCTTTAATCGTCTCAAAGTCGCTAATAACCCGGCCGGCCGGTGCGACTACGAGACACGAATAGATTTTGTTCTCCCATAGATCGTTGCTAGGTTTGTACAAGCCTAGTTCGTTATAGTCGATCGACGACTGGCTAATAAGCGCCTTGTCCTGTATCAGCTTGAGACTATCGGGCCGCAGCCTCTTGGGTTTAAGCGTGTTGTCAGATGCATGATTGGTTGATAACTTGCGCTTTTTGCCTGACGTGTTCGCCCTTGTTGTGGCCGACCTGGAGTAAACACCGTCATCATCTTTGAACTTGTAAGGATTTGGGAACACCAGTCCTTTTCGCATCTCTTTGATAGCGGTAATCTGATGATACGCTACCACTTTAGCCACCCCTTGGACATTACTTTCTGCTGCTAACTGAAGTTGTTCAACCTCCGATTTCCGTTCCCGTTTATCCGATGCCCAAGAAAATTTAGCAACGGAGTTATCTTGGGTCTCATAGCACGTAGTCCCACGACCTACAGTAGCTTTGTACCTAAATATCGCTGTATCCAGCCAGAGTTTGATGTTGTGACCAGTTGCGTCATCTAATGTGATACAAGAATCACCATTTCCTCGCTGAATAAAAGTGTCCAGGCCCATCGTATCATTATCCATTGTAGCATATCCAATAAAGGCGCGTGCAAACTTATCCGGCTCCTCGTGAATATCAAATACCCCCGAGCTGTACGGTCCAGACCGGTCGAAAATCCAGAGCTCCATTTTAGAAGCGCAGAAAGAGAAGCCGTGAACAAATCGACGCGTCGGCTGGTCGTAAAAGATGCTTCGCACATAGTGCGCAAGCTGGAGCAAATCCCCATTGAATAATCCAACGACAAGGACGTCCTTATACTCATAGATGCTTTCCTCTTTCGCCGTTGATCTTTGTACAAAGAACATATCCATTTGGCCTTTTCGTTTTTGTAACTGGTGGGCAGTTTGGGTAATATAAATTTTACGTGGTGCATCGGCCAAGAAGCGTATTTCTAGAGACCTAAGCCAGTTCCAGACCAGCTCCTCGTCGGTAATAGTCGGGAACTCAGTCCATTTCTTTCCGTCGTAGTCGTATTCCGTCATGATCTCCTTCAGCATCGCTTTCTGTCCATCACGCCAGTTCTCAGGTTCGAAGAACTTGTCCCAAAATCCTACTACATTACGGAACGTGCAATTTCTTATCTCCTTGAAGACCTCTTCTTCCACGGCCTTGGCTGATTCGCTATCAACAAGTCGGCTCGAGTCAATCTCAATAGTTGTTCCGATGAATGTTGGGTTGAATAGAGGGGGGGTTGGCAGGTTAAGAACGTCGATGAGGGTGAGAGCTGTATCCCAAAGGATGGTGTCGGAGGAGTTGCCCACAACATTGCGGACGAGAGGACTAAAATGGTTAAGGTCCAGCTTGCCTTTTTGAAGATGGTGCAGTACGCAGACTAGTCTCTCTGCCGCGCGACCGCCTCTATCAGGACAAGTTATGTTGGATGCTGCGGGAGTTCTGATCAGAGCCTCTAAAAGGCTTGCGATATTCTTCTGTTGCAGGTCGTTGGCGTTGTCGCGCAATTCATCTCGAATGTGATCAAACGTATCATTGAGCGGGTGCTCTAAGATAATTTTGATATGCTTCTCTGTAAGGGTCATATTGTCGCTAAATACCTACAGTATGGTTGATAGTCTCAAGGAGGAAAACCCTGTTGGGTGGCCAGTGTTGTTGGGCTATATGTAGGTTACACAGGCAGCGAATGAAGGGATACATGGTGACATCGAACCCACACCTAAAGGGATGACAGGAGTCACAGCGATCTACTTAATACAAGGTGACGCTATAGAATCTGACAGACTAGCGAACTGGCCAGGCAAGCTTTTATAATTCAGCTATTTAATATGCAAAACCAACCAAGGGTCGAGAAATATCAAAACGTTTCGAAGCGAATGTATCCTCGTAGAGAGCCAGAACCGGTTCCGTAGCTAGCGAGGTCCGAGATAATTTGCATAGGAGATAATATTCAGCCCCATAATGCTATTGAACCTTGTCCCTAAAGTTGTGTTGAAATTGTTAATTTCTTGGGAGTTAAATTATCTTGTTGCTAATTGTGACCCGATCATTACTTGAGGTGACGGGAAGAATAGGGCCTTGTGTATGTGAAATCATTTCCATATTTGAGTCATTATTTGTAGACATATACGCCTTCGTATATAAAGATCCTTTACCTTTTTGTATGTAACTATCTCGCATCATAGCAAACATGATACAGAATTTAACAATTAGCTCGATGGTTACATCTGAATTATGCATAGTTCTAGTAACGTATGACTGGCGGGTACGATGAAATACAAGCTAACTCGGGGAGAAGCAAACGGACTTCTAATTGAAATCGACTGAAAGGCCAGCTCGTCCATGGAATTTCCCATATTCTTGAACGCCGTAGCGACGTGTCGTTTGCAAGTTGCCCTAAGAGTCATTGGACGCCCGTGGATTTAAGGCATCATTCTACATTTTACAATTGTATCTCAACCTATCCTCAAGCTGAGATTCAGTGTCATCTCCTCTAACATGCTTTAGTATTATGGTCCGCATCGCTTTACCAAAAGATGAGTCTTAGACAATCTTTGACACCTTGTTCAAGTTCTTCATTAGACTAGTCATAGATAAAGTACTAGTAGATATTAGAGCCCATAGAGCTGCTAAAGATATACCGGTATATATCAATTCTTAGACTCTATCGAAAGAGTGATAGCGATGACCATTTTCCAATCCTAGTTGACCCGGCAAGGTGGTCTGTCCGCCTAACGATCGAATGTTTGCTTGTCGGCAGCGTCAGCGAGTATTCATGCAGGACTGGGAATATACGAAAGGGTTAGAAGGCACCAAGAATCACTTTTAAAACCTAGAACTGTAAACCACAAAGAGTGTTTTTCATGTCTAATAGCTAATGAGTAGAAGAACATGATATCTCTCCTTGCCCATGCCACATAATACTCCTTGCCAAGTCCCTTTCCTAGTGAAAGACCAAACAACCACAACTACTCGTTTGACCGTTGTCGATCAGATGTGTAGAAACTCATTCATTCTTCTTAGGTAGACCTTCTTAGGTTGAGCTCGGGGGAACCTGATCGTCTTTGAGGCAGCCCTGAGGGGGAATCGGCGTGACATCCTCGTCGTCCTATTTATGGAAGACAAAAGCACATACTGTTAGCGGATGCCGCTGCAAACAAAGATCGAAATTGAATTCACAGCACGAAATCTCACTAACCTGGTCAGGAGGAGCCTTCCACAAAACAGGAAGACAGCGGAGTCCCAGACGCTGATTCGCACCTCTGCAAGTGACCTCACCAATGGTTTCAGCGACGCATTGATGATAGGCGTCGGCGGTCCAGCTTCTGTGGAAGTCGAAGCGGAGATTGATGCCTTGCGTAGTCACGACTCTGCCTTTCCAGGTGTCATACACATACGTCTCGAGCTCGGTAAGCAGCGGAGCCACGCCCGTGTTGCAGTTGAAGAAGTCGGGTTCATCGACGTTGCATTTGAACATGAGTCGGCGCTTGAAGTTCTCGCACCATCCATCGAGGTCCTGGCCATTGCCTGTCATCATGCTATGTCCGTGAGATCGTCTTGTCAGCTTGTGTTCCAGTGCATGAAAGCAATGTACATAACGATCGATGTGCAAGGCATATGCTCACATGTGATATCTCAGCCGAGATCGGTAACCTGATAGGCCTGCCATGCAGTATTCGGTGCATGTGGTTGCAACAACAGGGTTGAATTGGCGTACCCAAATACACTCTTCTCTGTCATACTGCCAAGGGTTGCCGTAGATTGGGAGGACACGGGGCAAGATGGTGGCGTTGTGGGATTCATGAACGGTGTTTGTATCCTTTGCGACAAAGTCCTTGTCAGCAGCAGGAAGGCCAACAACGCATCCGAGCACGGACAAGAGGAGGAGAATTAGATGAAGCATCTTCAAGGATGATGGAAGCGCCTTTTGCTCAGTGACTATGTGGTTTCTAGTGTGAAAACATGCAATAGGTTAAGGGAGTGCTCAAGATGTGCGAACGTGTGAAGGAAGGAGGACAAGATTCCAAGTCCTGGGTGCGAGACTATATAGCTATTTGTTTTTTTGATACGCTTGCACGGTAGAGAGGGAAGCAGCAGGAATTCAATTCACAGCAGTGAATAAGTGAGAATAGCGAATAACCGACAGGCCTTTAACACCCCGAGTGTCATTCTCTCGTTCAGACTACAACCGTCGATTATTACAATCTTATTTCATCACTAATAATGCAAATTCCTAGCTTCTTCCAGCCTTCAGTTCGTTCCACACAATCTACAATGGTGATACCAAAGCCAGGCAATATAATTAAGTGGTCCGATGCCATTTTCGGAAAGAAAATGCAGGTAGACTGTCGATTCCACTACTACCTAGGTGACGGAGAAAAGATATAGGAACTAAGAATAAAGGCATTGCATTGGGCTTGAACAGTGTCACGATACGTATATAACAGCTGCAGACAGTCAAGTCGCTTGACTTGACAACGTTATATCTTCCAATAACGTCATAGCCTAGTGCTACAGTTCTGTTCAGAAACAAACAGTTTGATTGAAAAGAATTTCAAGTACCAGTACGATAAAGATATTGTTTATTGCGCGATTTGTTAATACATCCATCATTTGCCTTAAGACGCCTGGTATGTTACAGTAGAACGAGGCTCTTTGCAAATACAAAAATGTATGTATGCCCCAAAATAAAGTATAGTAGGCATTTGTTCCACATGACTATAGTTGGAAACTTGTGAATGCTGCCCAGTTATCTCACTACCCTTATGAATACCAACCTGGAGCATGTATTCTTTAGTTGGATGCGGTATATGGTTTATTTCATGACGTAGTGCTTAACCTCTGCGATCTAGGAGAGAGCATTATGGCTTGTCTAGAAGCTTGATAGCGTAAAGCTTCAATCAACGTTCTTAATTGAATTATAGAGATTAATTTAATAAAGGAAATTAGGCTGGATTCTACAAGCATTCTCACGGCAAATCCAAAGCAGTGCACAGATGTGTATTGTTGATCATACCAAGTCTCAGATCGCACCTTGATCCACACTGATCATCAGTGTGATGGAAATTTCTTCATACTCATTCATATCCGATATCATAGGCTTGCAACAAGGTTGCTCACAGCGTTTACGTGCCCTTTTACTTCTCACCCTGAGCTACTAGCTTGCCAACAACCAGGTACTTGCTGAGGAATCTCTCCTCCCAACCCTGCAGGCTTTCCATCTCCTCATCTCCAAGGCCCTCAAGGGTATCAAGAGGGCCATCGAGGTCCTTGGTCAACATGTCCTCATCAAAACTGTGGCAAGCGAGACCACGGCTGGCATCGCGACCGGCGAAGTTCTCGTACGGACCGCCAGGTCCATAGAAGTTGCGGCCGGTAGTGACATCAAATACGCGACCCCGCACGGCCATGTAAACGGGCATGTTGTTGGTCCCGTTGTAAGGCAGCAGTGTACGTGGGGTGAAGGTGCGGAAGACAACTGCGGGTGGCTCGCGCGGAAGCGTCGCTGGCGGCGAGGGCTTGTAGAGGAGATATGTCGTGTACAGAGTTATGACGAGGAGTATTATGTTTAGTGGTGTGACTGGTCCGGTGCTGTGTGTTGTTAGCTCGCTTGGTCCGTGATGGAAGCACGAAGAACGGAGGGATGACGAACTAAAGATCAGCCTTAGCGGCCTCTTGGAGCACACGTCCCTCAACGTAGTCCATTTCGGATAGCTGTTAAGGTCTTCAAGATGTAGAAAGTGACTTAAACCTTTTATAGAGGTTGGTGGTTTTGAGAAAATGTAGAACCTGGGAGAGGAATGAATATATGCTAACGGATTGTCAAGTCAGATCAATCCCGGAGTTTCCTGTCTCGAAGTCGGAGGATGTGGGGTTACATCTCCGGTCGACCCGTAGTCTCTCTAGTGGTCTAAGCTTCCCGTCTTGGCGTAGGTACCAGAAAGCTAGGCAGGTACCTACCCATCTCACCATGCAAAAGCAGGTAGGTATATACACGCGAGCAGTGGCCCATTATGAGTCTTTTACTAAGTAGAAGATGCTCAACAAGTACGGTTTTGAAAATGACTACTAAATGAGATATGGGAATAGAGAGGCTGTCATGATAAATATTGTGCTTTTAATATTCCAAGCTAACCTGGTTGTTAAAGCCTTGCAAGCACCATACATTATTAACCTTAAAAATGACAGGCCTAGCAAGCTTCACGCTAAGGCAAGACCCTACCTCTTATTTTAGCACCTCCTAAAAGTTCACGAGATCCTGGCTTCTACTTTTATTACAGCCTGAAAGCTTGAATCATGGCCGAGGTTGGAATCTTAGAATTGAGTTGCGAAATATGAGCAACTATGCATTGTCTTCCATGATATTTGTGCTCCGCCCAGCTTTTTGATTAGATATCTTGGTGCACTACACTTTCGAACAAATACTTGCGACAACGCATTCACATGGTCGCGCAAAGTGTCGCTTTCGTAAACCTATTTACGTCATCTATTGCGGCCGCCGACAAAAATACGAGGCGTATTTAAGAAATGCCCTAAACAGAAAAATTCCCATCAACAAAAGATACGCCTAGTGCCATGCTCTTGAGGCGCATCAACCGCGCCGCGCGACGGCTGCCTTTCTCGCTCCTCTTGATCACGGCCGCGCCTTTCATCGTCGAAGTCCTGATCCACATATGGCGGTATTCGGTCCCACGACCGGCCACCGAGCTCGATGCTCCCTTTTCTACCTCCTGTCAGGAGCCTGACGTTGATGGCGAGCGCGAGAATGCCGTCATCGTGATGTTGGCACGGAACAACGAGCGCCAACAGGCCAAGAAGACAATCCAGTCAATCGAGGCGCAGTTTAACAAGTGGTTCAATTACCCCATCCTGTTCCTCAATGACGAGGACTGGACCCCCCGCTTTATGAACGAGCTGAACGAGACCGCCGGCGGCAAGGGCATATTCGAGGTTATTCCAAAGGAACACTGGACTTACCCGGACTGGATAGACCAGGATGCTGCTAAGAATAGCATAAAGAAGCAGGGCGAGGCCGGCGCCCCGCATGCTGGGCTGGAGGGTTACCACCACATGTGCCGGTTCTACTCGGGGTGAGTCCGGGCGGCTGGAGCGCAGGGAAGATACTGGAGCGAACTGGCTAACCTACCATATCATGGACGTAGAAAATTCTACCAGCTCGACGTGCTCAAGAAGTACAAATGGTACTGGCGAGTGGAACCAGATGTCGACTTCACCTGCGCCATCACGTATGATCCTTTTGTCCAGATGGCCAAGCGTAAAAAGGTGTACGGCTTTACGATTGCGCTATGGGAGGTCGGCAAGTCATGTCCAGGCCTCTTCCGCGCCACGGCCGACTGGAAAGAGTCGAGAGGTGTGGTCACGAGTAATCTATGGAGCGCTATGATGGAGGCGTCTTGGATGCCGTTTCCTTTCCGCCGCTTTCTTAGTTGGATACCCCATCGTGATTCCTATGGTGATGCCTGGAGTCTGTGTCACTACTGGAGCAACTTTGAAATTGCCGACATGGACTTTTTCCGCTCTAAGGCGTACCAGGACTACTTCGATTACTTGGATAAGAAGGGTGGCTTCTACAATGAGCGAGTACGTGGTCTATGCAAGATTGAATCCTTTATCTAAATCCTTCCGGGTTCTCTCTTTCTTTCTTTTTTCCATCTCCAGTGATGCTAACCAATAAATAGTGGGGTGATGCGGCGGTTCATTCATTAGCCATTGCTATGCTAGCAGATTCTCAGCAGGTGCACCATTTCGAAGATATCGGATACCGCCACGATACATTTTACCAATGTCCAGTGAACGCTCCGGGCGGTCAACTACCCGGCTCACCATCCCTAGCGGAGAACAAGCCATGGACGCCCGAGGAAGCAGGAGGTATCGGGTGTCGGTGCAAATGCACCGGTAAAGAGAAGCTACGCAATTACGGGACGTATTGTCTCGACAAGCTCAAGCAGCCGAACACCCCTAGGAGAGGATGGTTCTCGTGAAGAGACAATTCGTCAAGTCAGCAAGAAACGACAAATACCATACGGTAAACTACGAGTTGGGCCCAGGATCAGAGCAGTGGAAGTCTTAAATATTGCAATGTAGCAGGTTTGTATGTCTTCACTGATCCTGAGCGACGAAAGCTTTAAAATGCTTTGTAGTTTGACATGCAATACCGAGGACTCGCTAGCTGTCTGGCGCCGCCATCTAGTTTCCTTCCATATACCCTTCTAGTATAATCTAGGAAACTTGGGTACTCAATCGAGCGAAAATATGGAAACTTCAGACGATTAGGGACTGTCAAAGGGCAACGAGCAGAAGACCGTTGAGGTTGGAGAACTAGAGGTATAGTACTGATCCTGCGTGGAAGCAATATCATGGAAATCTATATTGTGACCCCTATTGGACGGGGTTGAGTTGGCGTATTAGATACCAAAGGCTGGATTATGCTTGTATACACTTCAACACGGTATTATATAATATGGCCTCAGCACGTAGTCACATCTATACAAACGCCCCATTAAATGCAATCGAGAACGCCTTTATCACTCACTCACTTGACCCCATGAGCGCTTGAACCCCTTCTAAACCCGCCTCATCGTGATATGCGTACAAACCAACAACTACAAACCTTGGACCAGGACCAAACCGAGCCGAACCAAACAGTTTATTCATTAAATTCTCTTAATGCCAAGCGCTGGGCACGGACGTAGTACTCTCTAATCCTCGTCCTCGTACCTGCTGCCCTGGTAATCACCGAGCGGGATATCTTCGATGCCGAGGCCAACGGGGGGGATGTTATTGCGAATCCACTCGGTCTCGACACGGAAGAAGATCCATATCCAGCGGCGCAGGACCTCGAGGAGCTCAACGATGAAGATCGAGCTCTCGAAGTCGGCGACACGGTCCAGGTGTGGCGATAACTTCAGACTCCACGTGCACCGCAGCACCAGATCGAGCGCGATGACACCATAATACAACCCAGGCACCCCGAGGCGCAGCGTCCGTCGCAAGCCGAAGGCGTGCTCGGGCTTATTGCGCGCGCGAGCGCCGTCGAACAGCGTCAGGTCCCAGTCCTTAGCCACGTCCCAGTAGAAGCTGTAGAAGCTATTAACGGTGCAGGCGGCCACCCAGAGGCGGTAGATGATGCTCGAGTCGGGCGCCCAGTTGCGCTGTAGGGCGCTGAGGAAAATGACGGGGAACGCCGTCGAGTACTTGAGCGCATTGGCGAGGTGCTGGCCGCCCCAGCCCGTAGATTCCTTGATCGGGCCTCGGCGCACGCGCCCGTACTCGATCAGGCATTGGCGTAATCGGATTAACGAGGGAATCGCTAGGATCACGGGGACGACAACGGTGCCGCCGCACCCGCGGTCAGGACGCGCCGTTGCCGACCCATCCGTCCGTAGAAACATGCATAATGCCACGTATAGGTCGCCAAGCACCTTGGCGTAGCTCGTCAACACATCGGCAAGCAGGATGTCGCCGAACTTGCCGTCTTTTGCCTCTGCGATACCACCGAGGGCTATACGGCGCAATGTCGAACGTAGACGCGCGCGTCCCGCATGTGGAAGTCCTGTCGTGCGCGGGAGAGGAACGGCGAAGAGGGCGAGTAGGACGACTAGGTATGTGAGCGGTAGCCAGTCCCATGCCAGCACGAGACCGGGGTTCCGATGGGTGAATATCCAGAAGACGAAGAGGGAGAAGCAGAATATGGAGGAGATGACGCTGGCTAGACGGTACACGGAGCGATGATGCGGCGGGTGGTGCGGCGATGGCCGGCCAGGATAGCGGATTAGCGCCGGCACGTCGATCTTGAGAAGGTAGAGGTAGTGGAGGTTAAAGCCCCAGCCCCAGACCGCTACGATGAGGTTATTGTTAGTATTTACATGTTCATCTCATGGTAGAGAACGGAAGCGAATGCCGGAAATGCGACGTACCCAATACCACGATAAAAGCTACGCGGTACGGTAGGGGGAAAGTCAAACTGAAGGAGTCGAGCTCCGATTCGACTGCTGGATCACCATCCATGGTTTCGAGGCTTTGTTGAAATGTGCATCGGGCCGGTCGACGGACCTCGCCAACTCGAAATGCTAGTGTGCGCGCGCAGAAGGGGTTCAAAGAGAGTTTGCGAAAGAGTGTGAGGCCAACAACGGGCACGGATTGAAGACAGAAGTCAATTCAATCCGAAGTGCTACACAAATATTAATTATGGGGGGGCCGACGTCACGCAGCATCCCTGTAAGATCTTGGACTGCGCTAGTACATCTTAGTAAACCCTGATTAACGTAGTACCTTGCCTATAAGACTCCTATCTTTGGAGGACACGAACATGCACTCCTTTACAACACTTTATAGCTTCTATCAACATAAGGCGAATTGAAAAGCAGCATGTAGTGAATTCACGTCGAAGAAACCCTTTTGAAAATTTTACTATAGGCCATACGGTGATGACTTTCTATCTACAAGTATCGGGCTCTCACTCACTCTATCAACGACATAGTTGGTATGTGCTATCATCACTCGATAACATCGATGACCATACCCTATGGAACGCGGCTCGTCTGACGAATCATACTTTCGTTAACACCACCATAACCACTATTCTGCCTTATAACTCCGAGTACCCTATATCAAAAGATCCCTGCTCAAGCGATGCTCGTAAGGGCTAGCACAACGAGAAAGCTAGGACAATGATACTTCTGGAGTTTTCATCAGTCTCATTATATTGGCGACGTAACTCAATCTTGCAACATATGCAGCTAGAAAATACTTCTCGCGCGACGAGATTACCATGTGGCTAAGCAGAAGATGTCTCCACCTCACTCTGATACTTCGATTACGGCCGAGGAGCCGGCAATGCTCTTTAGTATGCATAGAAGTTGATAGCCTCGCTATCTTGTGCTCTGATCTTCCTGTTGGTCCTGATCAAGATCCATTTCATAGTCCACGCCGTGAGAATGACCCCAAAGGAGAATCCAATGCTAGCCAGGCAAGCAGGACGGAAAAGGGGGGCGGTAGAATCAGACCATAGGTAAGGGGTGTAGACGAATGACAAATTGCCGAATGTATTGGCTATCGCAAGTGCAGCTGCCTTCTTCTCGTCTGTCTGTCCGACCGTGGCGGCAGTCCATGCAAGATTGATGTTGTTGACGCCGTATGTAGCACCGACGAACAGTACGATGGCAAAATAACGCGCCCCAATGTTGTATGTGGCCGTCGCTACTGCAAAGCCCAGGATGGCTAATGCCTTCGAGCCAGTAATGTGCCATGTGCGTTCATTGAAGTGGCCGGAGGACCAGGACACTGCCACAGACGCGAATGTGGCGACCAGGTAGGGCGGGCTTGTGAGCACGAGTGAAACGGTGTTGCTGAAGCCTAATGACGCGACAGCGGTGGGCAGGTAGTTCTTGAAGTTATTAGCTGACAGATGCAAATTGGTCATGAGAGTGAAGACCCAGGTTCGGTAGTCTCGCGCGGCATCCCATAAACCGGACCAGGTGCTTGTCGGCATGTAACCCTTCTCGGTCGTGTCCCGTGCAATGCGGGCGTGGGCTAGCTGGCGCTCCTCCTCGGTGAGCCAACGGGTTGTAAGCGGCGTGTCCGGAAGGATGAAGAAACCTGCGATGGCAACCGCGACTGGTAGAAAGAATTGTCAGTGACGTGGCGACGCCAACGATGGCGAAAGTCTGAACTCACCAGTAACCACGCCTTGGATCAAGAAAAGCCATCTCCAGCCGGCTAGACCGTGCACTCCGTCAAGGCCAGCGAATACACCCGCTGCAATCAGCCCAGAAAAGGTACTGGCAAGAAGGTTCCCGGTGTAGAATACAGCTAGTCGAGTAGCCGTCTCCTTACGGGTGTAGAACAGGCTGACGAGGTAAATGCCACCCGGATAAAAAGGGGCTTCAGTAAGTCCCAGCACTAGCCTGAAAAGTGTCAGTCGCCATCCCTTCAGTGACAATTCATGGAGTTTTTCTATAGAAGACCGGGGAGGATTATTTATTTTTTGACGTCAAAATCCATACCGGACAGCCAGCAGGCCGTGATAGTCCTTCACAAGGCAGTTGAGCGTAGACACGATGGCCCAGGCCAGCATCCATCCCGACAGATACCAAGACGGCCTTAGCCGAGTAACAAGCATGTTAGACGGGACCTGGGCGGTGATATAGCTGTGGGAGAACTCCACAATTAGCATGAGGCCACAAATGGAAACCCTGCGAAAGCTGCCTGAGCTTACCCCACGAAGAAGATGCTCACACAGGTGTTGTACTGTGAGCCAACCAGCCCAAGATCTTTGTCGATGTGGTTGAGCTTGCCATTGACAATTGCATTGCGGTCGAGAAAGTTGAGAAAATACATGAGCCATAGTGTGGGCTGTCAATGTCAGTGAACCTCTATCATTCAAGATAAGTTGTGACGAGTTACCATCATGTATAGATCCAGTTTTCTCACTAGGGCGATTTCTTTCGGATCAACCTTCGCGTAAGACCCGAACCTGTCTGGCTGCTCGATGTCCTTCTTCGGGTCATCTCTGGTATCGTCATAGTGCTCAAGAACTACCTCGTCCTTCCTTGATTCAGTGGCCGACAGCGGTTGGGCGGCAGCCATATTAGTATGCTGCACTTGATAATAGATAGGAAGGTTATGTTGGGTAGATATGGGTGCAACAGAGGAGCATGGTAGTGGGAATCTGACTGGGTCTTTATACATGATAGGCGAGCGATCTGGAGTGCATATGTGCCAATTGGGAGCAAAAAGGGAACCTCTCGGCGGCAAGAAGCGAGCTCTTCAACATGTCGGGGCAGCTGAGGACCACCTCTCAGCAAAGGAAGGGCAAGCAGCAAGCTGGGGTCGACATCGATCACTGACCGCTCTACCGCCCAGGGGAGCGGAATAGCCTCCATACCATGTTGACATATCGCTTTCATAGATACCATTGATACTCAATCTTAACAGATCATGTTGATCACTTCTTGAAGTTATTCAAATTGGTTCTTGGCCAATACCCCAGATTGTCCAAGACCGAAGAACTTGGGGTAAATGTGGGCCACGCGCTGTCACATCTGAGGACCCTTGCTCGGCATTATCAAAGAGCGAATGAGGGGTTGTTAGTTTGTATGCGTGTGATTATAGTCGACCTGCTGCTCGTCACGATATCAACGGTCTGATACGCCACTCTGGGACGACTGTGGATGCCAGGCACCGCGTAAGTCTGCTAACGACTCCGGTTGATGGGTAAATCTCTTCTCCACGAGGAGAAAATGTGTCCGGATCCTACCTTCAGCCTATTCCCGTCCTCATTGGTCATAATGAGGAGGAGGCTCTGGGCTACCAACTCCATAGATCACGTATAATCTTACCCTCACGAGTGCTGAGACGAGGTGCATAAATTGTTCACGTAGAACCAGACACTGGACTATACTCTGCTTGATTGATGGATACCAAGGAATCATCATGTCTACGACGCTCACCATCACCCCCGAAGGGGGTGCCTCCGCGAAGGTTGCCCGGCCACAAGTAGACCCGAACCGGCCCATCCTCACGCTCGACGAGTTGATCAGGAGCCGTGCGTCTGAGATGGGAGATTCCCCCCTAATCGGATATCCAAACCACTCCCTACTTGACTTTGAGGAACACAGCGCCCGCTCTATAGACCGATACGTAGACGCTGCAGTAGAGAAGCTACAGCAGCTAGGCCTACCGCCTGTTGTAAGCCTCACCAGATATTCATAAAGCGGTGCCCGCATATGACTGTGGCTTGCTAATAATGCGCTACCCCTTACTCCAGGATCCATCTCTCGAGAAATCACCTGTAGTCGGAATTCTATCTCAGTCAGGCTTGCATGTGGTTATCACGATCATTGCTCTGAGCCGGTTGGGATATACCGTCTTCTTGATCTCGACCAGACTCGCGAGCCCGGCTCTCGACCGCCTAATCGAGCTAACTGGGTGCAGCACCATCATCACCACGCCAAATTTCCATGCCACCTTAGCCGAAGTGCCGAAGGAAAGACAGCCTACTCTAATTCCGATACTTTCTCATTCAGACTACTACCGCAGAGATGCGCCAGTGTTTGTGCGCCTCTATGATGCCGAGCATGAGAGCAAGAAGATGGCAATCATTCTTCACTCATCGGGTTCTACTGGGCTGCCGAAGCCCATATGGCTGTCTCACAGAAGCTGTGTTGGCGCCTTTGCCGTCAACATGAATATGCGATCCTTGCTCACGTCGCCCCTCTTCCACAGTCATGGATTCTACGAGCTATTCCGATCGATCTACTCGAGGAAAACCATATACCTCGCCAACTACCAGCTTCCATTGACCAGGCAGAATCTATTGAAGATGTTAGAGTATGTGAAACCAGAGCTTTTCCATTGCGTACCGTATGTGGTGAAGCTCCTAGCCGAGTCTGACGCCGGGATACGTGCTCTGGCAAACGTAAGCATGGTCCTTTTTGCCGGGAGTAGCTGTCCCGACGACCTCGGGGATCTGCTCGTAAGTCGCGGGGTCAACCTAGTGGCAAACTATGGAGCGTGAGTCTATTCGCCCCCAATGTATCATACCGGATGAGCGAGCACTGACGCTTAGTGAAGCACTGAGACAGGAAGGCTGATGAACTCAGCTCGACCACCAGGAGATCGATATTGGAACTATCTGCGTCTTCTAGCACCTGCACGGCCGTTCGTGCTGATGGACGAGGTCGCGCCTGGGCTGTACGAGTGTGTTGCGCTCGACGGTCTGAAATCAAAGAGCACGGTCAACTCGGACGACCCGCCGGGGTCCTTCCGGACAAGGGATCTTTTCGCGCCTCATCCAACAGAACCGGGCCTATGGAAGTATGTCTGCAGGCTGGACGACCGCTTCACCCTCATAAACGGCGAGAAAGTCCTACCAATATCGATAGAGGGCCGCATACGCCAGGAAGAGTGTGTAAAGGAGGCCGTCGTCTTTGGCGAGGGCAAAAGCTATCCCGGAGTGCTGATCTTCCGAGCCGATGCGGCAGCTCACATGTCAGATGAGGAGTTCCTCGAGGCCGTCTGGCCGGCCGTGGAAGCGGCGAACTCTCGGGCTGAGACCTTCTCCCGCATTCCTAAAGAGCTAGTCGTAGTGCTGCCGGCCGACACTTCCTTCCCCCGGACAGACAAGGGAACTTTCATTCGTGTTCCCACATA
Organism: Xylaria sp. Z34; assembly: GCA_037356055.1. Lineage (NCBI taxonomy): Eukaryota > Fungi > Ascomycota > Sordariomycetes > Xylariales > Xylariaceae > Xylaria > Xylaria sp. Z34. The sequence goes on along the minus strand of JBAWJW010000058.1, from coordinate 62,823 downwards.
TAGACAGTTCGAGCGGGAGATCGAATCAGCGTACGAGAAGTTTGAGAACGAAAAAGGAGGCACCCTATCTCTCTCAGGAGAAAAGTTGGAAGACTTCCTACAGCGCGGACTGAAGGACCGGCTCGGTATCGAGCTGTCGGCAGATGACGAATTCTTCGCCTCTGGCTTGGATAGTCTGCAATGTATACAGATGTGGAACCTGATCAAAAGAGAGCTCGATTTAGGGGGGAACGGCTCTAGACTCAGCCAAAATGTCCTGTACGAGACAGGAAACATCCGAGCGCTTGCCCGTCATCTTGAGAAGCTAAGATCAGGGGAAGAATCCTCAACAGACGAAATTAGCAAGATGCAAGAACTGATCGACGCGTACTCCTCGTTCGAGCCGCACGTCGGCGGAGACGCTCCACGGCCGGACAAAGAGGTCGTTGTAAGGAAACCCCTCCCGCATTTCCCCATATTCTATGGCTGCTGACACATCTGATCGGTCACAGCTATTGACTGGTGTCACTGGCGGTCTTGGCGCCCACCTGCTCGCAAAATTGGTTTCACGATCCAACGTTTCATCCGTATGGGCGATGATACGTGCGCCTACAGATACTGCGGCCTCAGACCGCGTCTTCAGCTCCCTTGAGGCTCGTGGCATCAAGCTCTCGCCGGAGGAAAGCAGCAAAGTTGTCCCGTTAGCCTGTGATCTCAGCCGTCCCGACTTCGGGCTAGGCCCATCGCGCCTCGCGGCGTTGACACGCATCCTCACACTAGTCATACATAGCGCGTGGGCCGTCAACTTCAACATCCCCGTCCAGAGCTTCGAGAACCAGCACATCAGAGCGGTCCACAATCTGATTCAACAATGCCTTCGGGTGCAGACGCCCGATCCGGCCCGCTTCTTCTTCTGCTCTTCCGTCTCGGCGGCCGGCGGGACCCCTCGCCCCGGCACTGTAGCAGAAGGCCCCGTCATGGATCCTGCACATGCCCAAAACACGGGTTACGCAAGGTCAAAGTATGTGGCAGAACACATCACCCGCAACGCGATGCGGAATGCTCGTGCACCTGCACAAGTGTTGCGCGTAGGGCAATTGATAGGTGACACCGTGGTCGGTGAATGGAACGCGACCGAGGGCGTGCCCATGACGATACAGACCGCAGTCACGCTAGGTGCCCTACCTATGCTAGACGAAGTAAGTAGCGAAACCCCCTGGTCGAGGCCGCGAAGTACTAATTCCACCTTTCAGGAGATGAGCTGGCTACCAGTCGACTGCGCGGCTGCTGCCATTGTCGAGCTAACTGGTGTCGCCAAAAGCGGCAAACCGAGCAATACAGCCTTGAACTCGGATGTAGTGTACCATGTTCTCAATCCACAGCGCTTCCATTGGACCAGGGATATGCTTCCTTCGTTAGCCAAGGCCGGCCTCAAGTTCGAGACTCTTGCAACCGACCAATGGATGGAGAGACTTAGAAGTTCGGACCGAGACCCAACCAAGAACCCCCCAATCAAGCTGCTACAGTGGTTCGAAAACAAGTACGGTCATGGGAAATCGACTACTCAGAGCGGAGGGCTAGTCTATCTAACCGAACAGACAAGAAACAATTCCGCGACGCTGAGAAACGTGCCGGATGTTACTCGAGTCGAGTTTGTGCAGATGATGTTAGGCAGGCTGAGGAAGCACTGGGCCAACATCGCCCAGAGTACAATCTCATCATGTTAGCCAATCTATATCAGCCATTCAAGTGGTCATCTTAGCAACCAACCGCTTTTAACTATCCTCCGCAGCAGTTAACACCGATCTCCCAGAGCCCGCTAGACTTTTAGTTGAAAGTTAGAGGTCTATATACTCCATTGAGCTGCAATCTTTACTATATATAGACCAAGATCTAACTATGTATGTACTTAAGTAGAGTAAACTTAGCTATAAGAGGATTAGAGGGTAGCCAAAATAGCCAGAGAGAACTGCGCTAAATACTAAAACGGCAAGTGTCTACTAATCATAAGGCTGATAACATAGATATAGTTCTGGTAGGAAATTAGCTGTTGATCAGTCTCGAAGCCCCCGTTCCAGCAAGTAGATTTAGGAAACTTCTTACCAGAAATTCCCTGTCAGTACGAAGCCCTAGCGTAGAGCTAACATTCATCATCCTGCAACTAGGCCACTATATTCTTGTTTTTTCGTAACAACCAGACTACCAATACTACCACACGCACAATTTCATGGATTATACGGAGGCGCTCAGCCAAGATGGTAGCTTCCTCGGCTTCTTTGATAGGCTTTGTGATCAAGTCAGGTTGGCAGTTTTGCTAATACTTAGTTTTGCATCAGGTCTAGTCATAGGCACAACCGGGAGTACTACCTTCTTCTTTTGACTCGGTTTTTTTTTTTTTTTTTTCAGCCTCTCTTCATTATATATCTTAAATAGGTCATAAAACACCATCGCGATTATATATCTAATTTTTTATTAATGGAATCAAGACCAAAGTTTGTCGCACCCTATCGTACAGCCTTTAATATCCAACATGCCAAGCCCATACTTTCCCTTCTCTCGAGCACGAACTGACAAGAGGGGGGATTTCACGAAAGTTGACAACACGTCAGGCAATCCAGCAGCATATCTCTCGCAAATATCCCCGCGAAAGCCTATTGCTGACTGGAAGCCATTACGGTGGTGGTGGTGGGAGATTATAGCTATAATTATCTGCGTAGCATCTACCGCTGGTCTTGTGGCACTTCTCAGGATCATTGACAACACGCCTCTACGCCAATGGAATCTCCTTATTCAACCTAACTCTGCTGTAGCTTCTTTAACGACCATCAACAAAGTAGCCTTGTTAGTGCCAGCAGCGTCTTGTATAAGCCAGCTAAAATGGAATCACTTCACTAGCGCATCACGGAAACTTACAGACCTCCAGCTTTTCGATGCAGCTAGCAGAGGGCCTTGGGGTTCTTTAGTCTTTCTACTACAAGTATCTAGCCCTATTGAATCACTGGTTACAGTAGGGTTCTCGTTATTAACGATATTGGCCCTTGGCCTTGACGCATCTGCGCAACAGCTCCTGCAGTTCCCTACCCAAGAGACGGAAGTTAATGACAGATCTGTGTTGATGGGCGCGGCAACTGGTTATAGTTCCAAGAGCATAAGTACCGCTCCTAGCCTTCCCTTCAGTTGACATCACGTCAATAGCACGAGTACAACAGTAGCACGCTAACAGGTGTAAGCTCTTAACACCAAGGTCATCCCACTTCAATTTGCGATATTGAACACGCTGCGAGGATCTACTTTCGATTCATATTTTACTTGTCCCCCAAATGCGGTACGGTGCAGATGGGACAGTCTAACAACTCTAGGTGTCTGCAGCTCTTGGAATACTGCCTCTGTTGCCAGTGATGGCTGTGCTATGACTTCTACTATAGCACCGGGGACGAGATCAAACGCCACCTATGCTGTTTGTAACTATACCCTTTCAAATTCTCATAGTGGAAATCCCAAATTGGCGGCCGCAATATACCCACAGAAAATGAATCTCACCTTCAGGCTACCGAGTGTAGACATGATTTCCGGCAACAAATTCTTCGAGTCCCGCTTCATACCCGGACCCTACGAATACCCATCGGGGACTGAATTCGGAGAGTTTTGGGCATTAAAGGGACCAAAGAGCACAAACTTTAGTACCCAGGCAAGCTTCAAACCGCCTGAAGCTGAGGCGTTTTATGCCAGTTTCTGGTGGTGCTCCAGAAACTTCCAGGGGATATCAGTCGAACCAAGTGGCGTTCAATACGCAGCCACGTCCTCAGAGGGTTTGAGCTTTTTATCTAATACGACTACCAATAACACTATCGATGATGGATCTACCTTTACTTATGGTACGAACTCGACCGGCTTGAACTACACACTGGAAGAGAGCGCCTTCGAGGTCCTACCAGAGTATTTTCACACGCTATTGATAGCTGATGCCTCAGATGAGTTCGCCGCAATTGGTGGCCCCTCTCTCTTGGCGATAGGCGCTCTTCTGTACCAACAAGACCTCGGGAACATCACAACCAGTATAGCCGATACACTAACAAACATAATGCGCAGCCGCGCTCTCGACGAGAACGCCAATATCACCGATGTTACCGGCAAGGCCGTCTATGACGAGACGTACATACGCATTCAGTGGGTGTGGTTGTTGCTCCCATTGGGAGAGACGATACTCGTCACGCTTCTTTTCATCCTCTCTGTCGTCATCACGTCTAAGCAGCCACTGCTTAAAGACAGTGTTTTAGCCTATCTTGCGACTGATGTAAAAGACGATGCACGGAGGACTCCAGATTTGAGAATAATGCAGTCGACTTCCCGAGAGGAGTTAGATCGTCTAGCGGAAGACGTGGTCGTGAAATTAGAGTCGGATGAGCATGGACAGTTCCAATTCTCCCGCGAAAAAATTTGATTGGAGTGACAATTTAGACAGGCAAGTCTTAGAATTCTTGTCTCTGTCTCAATTTCCGAAGTCATGAATGGACGTTATGGTGTGAGAGTCGACCCAAACTTATTCTGAAGCAGTGCGAGTGGTTGACTGCAAACCTTGGTCGATAGGAGGTCTAGTTATTATGTTTGAAATATATATGGGGGTAAAAGAAGCCATGCCGTAGACGGAGGGGATGATGTAGCCACCTAAAAGACACATAATCTTTTACCTTGGTTTTTTGTTGATTTCTCGACATGATCTAATCAATCGAATTATATTCTATTGATCGGGTTGATACTCAATGGATCTGTCGATATTGACTAGTCTTGGATGCGTAAAATTCCAATTACCTCTCAGGTGTATATAAGCCCGCCCGAGTCACTTCGATCTATGCCAGATAGCCACATGCGTAGCTCCACACAGGTGGCTGATCACCCTATATTGGGAGTGAAAATACAATTGCACGATATTCATAAAGATAAAGATATAATTGCCAAGCAACCGTCCACTCACTGGGGTGTCACACATATAACAAGATATGCAATTAACCAACTACGAGAATAACCAGTCTTTCTACAGTAACTTATACGAAGTTGTTTGTGTAAGCGTTAGCGATACACCAGGAACCCCCGCCGCATGTCCCGTGCCCGTCAAGCCCGGATTGATTAGCAATTACGACAACTGTTTCAAGGTCGTCAAGGGCAACACTTACATGGCGATTATCAACACTCATAATATCGCGTTCGTAGAACCGCAAGCATGGGACCCGGTTATCAATGGTACGTGCACGAACCCTGAGCCCGGGTATCACTACTGCGTCGGTGTTTCTGCGGATATTCTTTGATTGACATTGCGCTTGAACTGGTGGGCGTGACGAGTGGCGAAGTTGAAGGTAGCGTGGTAGTTGTTTGAAGGAACGAGAGGTTGAGTTTAATTCGAAGTTTTGTGATGTTAATTCCGACGGTGATGGGCTTGAGTGAGTTTACTTCTTTTTACTTCTTTCGATCACCTAGTAGTTGCGTTGGACTGGGAAATGAAGAAGGCCGTTAGGGCTGCTGGAGCGTGCTTGAATTATTGTGCGGCGGTCTTGGTCACTGCCATCGCTGACTCGCGAACGTGTCGCAATTCTATAGTTACTTCACACCATTTCGAGTAATGAAAACGCTGTGGTATTCGTTTTTCTATCTTATTTCAAATACACTCCACTCATTCTGTTCCTACTTTTACCAGGAATGATGAGAAGTTTCAGTAGATCGTAACTGTTTCGAATTGACCCATACTTATGAAATCATCGAGCAACATATTATGTTGGCCACTAAAGTCTGACTGGAAAACACCCACACGATACCACCTCGAATCCTTCGCTCTATAAATGAGAAGACCAAATGGGAGTTTCCCACACGAATACTCCTGAGTTCCAAGAAGTACCCATTTCCACTCCTTAGCATCTTCATGAACTTCTACATCCTGTAGACTGTAGTCAACCCAGAAATGACAATCGAAGATCCTCCTCCCATTGTTTCGCGCAAATCTAACAACCCAGGGTGCGCAGCAGAAATCGGCGTATCTTAGTGAGGTGGACTTGATCGTGTACACATCTAGGAAACGCATGGTATAACTGCGTACTTTGAGTTCAGCATCCTGTATTGCCCCAAAGGGATTAGAACCTCCCAAGCTGACTTTTGCGTCAATTTCTGGTGCGTGATTGTCACGGCTCAGTCTATCGGCGGACATAAATTGAAAGCCGGATTTTCCGAGTTGGCTCCAAGACGGAACAATATAGGGATAGGCCGAATGAATACTCCTCAGATAAGAAGACTTTGGCTCTAGAGATGACTTCATCTTCTGCCACATGAGACTTTTATCGAGGTCTTTGCGCCAATGTCCGGCACAGTATTCGTCTCCGAGCCTACTACCAAAGTAGGCTGCAATGCCAGATATAGCGGGTAGTAAGTCTGTTGGTTTGGTAAAAGAATCCGTTGATAATTTCCCGAATTCATTCAGAACCAAGGTCCAATATTCATATAACTTATTGGTCTGTACATTCCTGACCTGGCACAATCCTTTCTCGATTCGAGTTGGGGTCTGGTGGGGTCGGAAGGCTCTGGTAACATTCGGACAACTGAAGTGTATATTTGATCTTCCAAATATAATCCTCCGCGTAGATAAGATGCGCTCTTGGACTGCCCAACCTCGGGTTCCTAGTCGGGATTCGAAAAGATCTGTTTCTATGTCCTCGTATGGTGATTCATAGTATTTATAAGGGATGACACATCTTAAGAAGTCTATGTGTAACAAACCAGTCAGGCCAGGTCGCTGTTTGGAATGGAACGGAAGCAATGTATCAAGCCCTTTAGGTTGTAGAAAGCTCTCACGGCAAGAATTTGAAGATGCAGCGAGAATAGTGACTTCGGCATGGCCATAAATCTTATCCATCTGCGGGCATTGGCTCTCCCAGTGGGAAGTGTTGCCTTGAATGATGCAAAGTGAATCAATCCATAAAAACGGGATCTCGAGGTTCTTGGTGACATTTACGGCGTCACGTAATACGGGTGGCATCTCATCGTACGGTATCCCTCCCCGCCGTTGCTCAATTGTTTCCACGGTGGTCGTCAGCTGATATTTGGCTTCCTCTGGGTTGCCCCAACAGTAACTCAACGCAGCATAACGAACACTCTGATCTTCTACTGCCGATTTGACATCCGTGGCAGAGACAAGTTTGGGAGTTTTTCCCTGGACGTCCAACAAAGTATCGGGAACATAATCAACAGTTGGCAGGGTATGATTGTGCTTTTTGCACTCTTCGATCATGGACTTCATCCATTGAGTATGGTCTCGACTGGTATACGATAAAGTCGATGGGGTGGGAAGGTCTAACCATTTTGCAAGGTCCTCGTATCCTAAGATGAGCGTTCATGTGTAAGAAATCTAACTATGACTACGATAGCAGTATCCTCGCACCTTCAGCAGCTTTTAAGCGTGACCGGAGAATGAATCTGATTCCCCTATTGGTGAGGATAACGGTCGTATCCAAATGAAAACGGTCATCATCGCAACTGATGCCTTTGGCCCACGAGAAGGTAATAGCGATCGAGATCATTTCTGTTTCTGACGTTGTCGGACATATGTCAAATTTTGTTTTAACGAATTCTGTAGTCTGTTTGTTTGATAGCATTTCGCGCAAGTAACCACAGAAATGACATCCTCGCCGAGACGAGCGTTTAAGTTTGGGAAGTCCAGGTAACTCGTCGGTCAAAGAATACTTAGTATGTATCTCTTCGCGCCACTGTAGGATTCCAACTCGACGGGGTTTGCCTTGCTCGTTATATTGAACCTTAAACTCGGGTGAAGTGTCTTCCAAAGTCACCTTACGACATTTCCTGCAAAGCTTTTTGATTCCTTCTGGGAACCCTCCATTTGAGGTCACCCCAATATACTTCAGAGCCGTAGATATTCCCATCCTATAATGCAGACGTGGACGAAGCTGTATAATAAAACGCACTATTGAGGTGTCATGAAGGTGTTGTTGTAGAAATTGGTTAGCTAGCTTTTGATGCTTTCTTTGCAGCTGAGCTCAAGAAGAGCTGCGGTGTCATCGCCTAATAGGGCATGCCATCACCACGTGGCACCAAGTCACTTTTGTTCGGGCAGAAATCCAGAAGACATCGGAGATGCCCGTGTGTGGGTCGAAATGCAGCACCGTACCTCCATTGAGAGAATACTGCCGTAATTATATATAATACATATACATAAACAGAGACATCAACTGCGGCCACTTCGGATGCCACGATAATATAAGGGTTTACCGAAGAAACAATGCCATTGATAAATTATGAAATGCATTTTATCCAAACCTCAAATCGACGCTCCCACTCCATGCTTTAACGATCACCTTCCCTCCGTCTTTTCCCTTGCGTGCGATCATTCTGCCCTGTTCCTCCCTAATAATCTCTACTCCTCTTCCCGTAACGCTTATGCTTCCGCTTCGAGATTCAACCTCAATCGTCCCCTCCCAACTATCTGGATACTCCACGTTAATTGACCCGCTGTGGCTTTCATGCTTTGAGACCATCCCTTCCCACCACGCTTCCTTTCCCACAGGCAAAAAGTCATCGTGCACAACTCGCACGCTCTGCATCCCACCATGTGATATAGTTCTCAGCCGCCGCGGCCCAGATGTGCTCACAGGTACCACGACTAGCTCCACACCACTGATGCTACCAGCTTGGGAGTCGAGTGATGTGAGTGAGCCAAGCGGGAAGGTCCCCGAAATTGACGCAGACCGTGTACTCACGGAGGTGATGTACTCTCGAGCAGGAGTACCGGGCTGTATAGCAGTGTCCCCATATCCGCCCCCGTAGTTTGTCTTTGCGCTGCCGTCACGGCCAACATATGAGTCGAAGAACCCGTCTGAAAAAGTCGCATGGACGCTGCCGGAGTGCGACTTAATCTCGAGGGATGCGGGTTGGGATGGGTCTTCTTCGGAGGCTGGGTGCGGGGTCACATCTACGGAGATACTCCCAGACTCGGTGGAGATGGAGAGCAGGTCGTAGAGTGGATACGAGCCGGATATGGACTTTGAAGAGGTCCGGAGGATAATGCGGCGGGAGTCCGGGGCCTGGGAAAGCGGAGGCGGAGCAAGTGGCACCTGCGCCTCGGAAGGAATTATGTACTTATAGGCGATAGTCATTGAGGCGGGGAAAATGAGAGATGAAATAAGTCTGGAGGGTTTCATTCTGACTTGACGGGGAGACGAGGTTCAAAAAGTGTCAGAAATAATCTGCCCGTGCATTGCCTAATGGAATAAAACAGGCAATAAGAAAGCGAGCGAGGAGGCGAATTTGCACATATAGACCTTAAGTTGCTGCCTGGTTAAAGGTGGGGTTAGGTCGTTATGGCCCTTGGAGCCCCAGATGATTATTGCAATTTGAAGTTTCTTCCAGGCCCTTAATGCAATTACTAGTTGATATGGTAAACCGATTCACGTCTTTGGCGAACGTTAGAGCGAAGAGTGCAGGTGGTTGTTGATGCTGATAAAAATGTCCTACGGTACTGGCCTACCTTGTTTTCTAATGTTGACTTCAAGGTTATATTGATCGCATTTTCATTGGGCTGACAAGTGACGTCACCATGGTTGTTCGAAAGGCAACGGCGTGCAGTATCTTGACTCCTTTGTCTAATATCTTTAAGACAGCTGCTTAAGTTTAAATCGTGCTACCATTTCTTGATATCATGGCATATCATGGGAACTCTCGTGCCAACGCAGGTGAGACTCCTACAGGGCCCCCTGCTGGTAACTTAAACGGGTGCTAACAATGAAGTAGTACGCGTAAGGCCAACGTTGGGTGTCTTGTAATCATCGTTAATCGTCATATTATTATTCCTCAATAGAGAGATAACTGACGAGCTCCTTTCAGCAGCTGTCACCTACGCCATTACAATAACATAACCTACAAAGTAGGACAAGGCTTCAGCACTTAGCAACGACAGGCCTCCCGCACGCCTATGATTGACTCACACACGGTCTTGCATCTTTCACGTAACACCGATGTTGTTTATATACCCTATGAGCCATGCGTCAAACACGACCAACTTGCCATAGCTCGGGCCTCCTAATTAGAGTGACTTATAGCTACAGATGCCAAATGTCCAATGTCATAATATGTTACAAGGGCTAGTATCCAGGGCTTGGAAAAGATATTTAATACTGTGACAATCTTCTCAGGTATCAAGGAGGTATACAAGTCTGCTTTTTTTTTTTTTTTCGCTTTTCGCGGCAAACCTAGTTATATATATTTATGAATAGCTTCGTGTTTGTTTGCCTAGATAGGCCAGGCCTATTTCGCAGCATTTAGCGAACACGGGTAGCCGGATTATTTTAATCCCCGAACTACAAATTAAATACTAACTTGTAGATTAATTGCACGATATTGCCGACTAAGCCTTGGTAGGCGAGCAGTTGTATTTCCCTACCTAGGGCTATTCCGTGTAACACTGGGCCACAGTCGAGATACCAGGACCGTTTATTGTATCTTAAACGTGGTCGAGACTTTTATTTTATTTTAAAGGGTACAATACTAGGAATCTGTATAGCAATGAAAGACAAACACAGATTCAGTGGTCAGTGATCGCACATCTCAAGCCAATGCACCTAAGCTATTTGGTCCGTTCAAGATAAGGCAGAGAAAACGATAAGTTTAGACAGTTTCATTCTGGCGTGACGGGACAACGGGATTTGAAATAGCGAATAGAGTTTGCGAAAAGTATTAGAAATAATGAATTTTATTTTTCTCTTGGTGGAATGAAACTGGCTATAGAGAGCGAGCGAAGATAAGGGAGCGAGAGTGAAGCTTTGCATAAGCTGCTACCTGGTTAAAGGGAGTTAATCTTTTGTAGCCCCCTTGAAGCCTAAGATGATTATTGTAATTCGCAATCTCTTCCAAGACCTTGTTACACTTTTTTTTCTGTATCGTATCACCGTTCGATGCATTCAGATAGTAATCATTAGCTACTCATTTGACTTGGCTTCCAAAGTCTATCCAAGCAGAGCACTTTCAATGGTCGATATTTTTTGTTAACAGGTGGACAGGAAGCGGAATACCAATATTCTAGGATCGCGCTAAATGGGGCTGTGGCAACTACGGCGGCTTTATAAAGAGCCTCACGTTTTACCCCGCAACCGCCTAGGTCAGGAACTAGGTTAGAATCTTGTAGGTATCGCTTCATCCAAAGTGGTCAACTGCCTGGAGTAGGTTTCTCAGCTGTATGCCCCGGATCTTATTACACCTGGACTACAGTTCAATATCGAATCCTCAAGATGCCTTTCTGCCCGCTCTGTTCAAACCTCGATTTCAGCGCCATCTCTCGGACATCAGTCCGCGACCTGTTCTCATTATGTGAAGCGAGCTACCCGGACCATTATTATTTTTATTATCATCTGTTTGGCGATCCTTACCAAATCGATAACAATCTCACGCCACACTATGATTCACTAAGCCGCCTGAGCGTGAATGCAATATCGTGCGAAATGTGTTGTTTGATCAAAAATAGTATAGCTGCCTTTCTAAAAGGACTCGAGAGCAGGAAAGCGTTAGGGTTAGCCCCCATGACACCGAACTATGAGCTGCGTTTAGTTGGCCGAGATGGCGCTGACGGCTTCCAAATAATCGGGTTGGAAAGGGGTAGCGCTACCCGCCAGCCTGTCTATGCGCTCATGGGGGGTGTTGGATTTGATCTTCGTAATGCGGGTTAGTATTATAAAGTATAATTTCTTACGTGAACTTGGAGGGTTGACTCTTCGTGACAGAAAGTCATCTCAAAGACGTAATCCAAGGACGAATGATTCCACTTTCACCATCGTCTCCTCCAGTTCTGGAGATGATCAAAAGCTGGATTGAGGAATGCACTGAAAAGCATGAACATACACTCCCACGGCAAACTTTCATGCCTGCTAGACTTTTGAAAATCACCGATTTTGGACGCCAGGTCTGCTTGCAGTCCCAAGGTGCTGAACACAGCAGGTATGCGGTTCTCAGCTACTGTTGGGGTTCTATAAATCCTACGACCCTCACGTCACATAACATTCATAGATTGGAAGCAGGAATAAGAACAGAAAAACTCCCTAAGACCTTCCAAGATGCCATCTGGTTAACGAACCAACTCAACATCCAATTCCTCTGGATTGACAGTCTTTGTATCATTCAAGATGATCCTAACGACTGGGGCGCAAGAATCGGCAAGAATGCATGATGTCTATAATAACTCATTCGTTACTATAGCCGCCAGCCGAGCGACTCACAGCTCAGAAGGTTTTCTCGGGAACCGGGTCGAAAAATCATATGTCCCGGTTCCTTTCCCTTTTCGAGGAACAATCGATGAAGTTTTAGCCTTCTCCCTCCCTTTGAGCCACGTCGCAAACCAAGAGCGGAGTATCTGGATGGAGTACGAACCTCTATCTCATCGTGGTTGGGCGTTGCAGGAACGCTACCTATCTCGACGCACACTGCACTTCGCAAGCGATCAAATTTTCTTCGAGTGTGAGAAATGTTGCATAGCTGAGAGCACGTTCAGCCGCAAATACTCTAGCATTTTGACGACCATGTCAGGTGACCGTTTTAAAGAGATGGACGAGAAGAGTTGCCTCGAAGAGTGGTATAGGCTTGCTTGGATGTATTCAAAGCGGAAACTCACACAAGAAGATGACAAATTTCCGGCGTTGAGTGGCTTGGCAGCATATTTCTCTGGGCAGTGCTCCGTCAAACCTGACGATGTGGAGTTGTCCAACCGGTATCTCGCTGGTCTCTGGTCTGGTGATATCATCCGTGGGCTTTGCTGGCATTATGAAGGCAGTGGGGCACGTCCAGCGGAGTACCGCGCCCCATCATGGTCTTGGGCTTCGCTAGATGGACGGATACAATACATGCCGTTCCATATAGTACATGAACTTGCGGTGGTTCGAAACGCACATGTAGATCTCGAGTCTCCTGGTAGGAGTTTTGGTAAAGTATTAGGAGGTTGGATCTCAATTGAAGTGATCAAGCTACGACCGCATGCAGATTCTGTCCTCCCATTTGGGAATCTAAGGCTTTCCGAGGATGACACCAGCTTCATACTCGGATGTTCATGGGACCTCGCACCGGTTCCTGGGCGAGAGTTGGTACTATCCATTATGAAAGAAACAGAGCTAATAGTCATACCGCTGGGATGGATAGAACAACAGGGTCAACATCCAGATGACAAGATTTTGGGACCGTTCTGCTTGATTCTCAAGCGTGTCGACTCTTCTCATCATTCTGAAATCACATCACCGATCTTCCAAAGGGTTGGGTCTGGAGTCGCACTATCAGAGTCAGAGTGGGAGGGCAACGAGAATATGAATAGATTGGAACTGGAGTGGCTCATTACAGGAAAATGGACTGCCATGAAGCAACAAGGCAATCTTGAAGAGATTGCAATTATATAGTCTAAATACACTCGTTGTGTCTTCGCGGCTAACCGCTTGGATCATCATACAGTCAGTAACCATAATAACTAAACTGGGGCATGGGCTAAAAGCGGGACGGTAACACTATGTGGGTACCTATCCGGTTACTTCCAAGTTGTGAATGCGATTGCGCCGAGGTCCAATATGCTTTGAAGCCTCAACAAGCTTCAATAAACATGTTAGTTAACTAAGACTACCTTTTTAACAATTAATCAACCTCTCTCTCAAATAAAACGACTCTATTTTCCAGCAATCTAAGCTTACGAATACCCGTCAAATCCACTGGCAATTGAAAATGTCGACATAGCCACGAAACCAGGACGACTAATAACCGTAATAATACACAACCATGGCAACACCATCATCCCTCGCCAGCCCGCCGTATCCATATGCCTTCGCGCCCGACATCATCCGCGCTCACCAGAAAGATGCCTACTTCCAGGGTCTTCTCACAAACCAATTCACAGACCTGCACCGGCGTCTCCTAGGCGCACGATCCGCCCACGCCTGGTCTACCGAATCGCGGACTCTCGCCGATCTTCTATACCTATGCCTCACGACCTTGATAGGGAACCGCACGCTAGGGGAGGAATACTGCGGCCTAGTGCAGGTAGAAGCGCCTCCCCCAGGATCGAATCATCCCGACCAGGGACGGCGCCTCCCCTCCATACAGCGGCGCGCCGCCTACATAGCAGGGAGCATCCTACTGCCATACGGGCTCGCAAAGCTGCTGCCAGCTCTACGATCACGCATACGCACACGGCTACAGCGTAATATAGCGCGAGCCGAGGCGCGCGCGCAATCATCACCGGATGCGAAGCCCAGTCAAAAGGGCAGACTAGCGACGCAGACGTGGTCCTACAAACTACAAACATACCTACTCGCCAACCTCTCAACACTCACATCCCCGGCGCCCGTGCACGCGCTCAGCCTGGCGCTCTTCTACTTCAGCGGGTCATACTACGAGCTCGCGAAGCGGCTCACGGGCCTGCGATACATCTTCACGTCGCGGACGCCGGCAGGGGGGCCCGGCAACGAACCGTCCGCCGACCGCGCCGGATACGAGTTGCTCGGCGTGTTACTCGCGGTGCAGATGAGCGTGCAGGCATATCTCCACATACGCTCGACTGTAGAGTCCTTCTCGACATCTTCGCAACAGCTCGCGTCGTCGCGCGAGCGGAATGGGGTGGCGGGAGGCAGCGTCCACGTCTCGCTAGACGAGCACGCGTATAGCGCCAACAACGCGATCCTGCTCACGGAGATGGGTACGCCCGGCACGAGCGCGGGCCAGGGCCAGGCGACGCGGATCAATGTCGCCGCCGTGACGCATACGCCGCCACCGCCTAAACAAGCCGCGGGAGAGGGAGGAGGCGACGGTGGCGTGCGCTACGACCTCGCTAATGAAGACGCCATGCGCTGGATCAAGGGCGCGCAACAGCGCAAGTGCACATTGTGTCTAGAAGAGCTCAAGGACCCAGCGGCGACGCAGTGCGGACACGTCTTCTGCTGGGCCTGCATCGGCGACTGGGTCCGTGAGAAGCCCGAGTGTCCGCTCTGTCGCCGGGAGGCGATGGTGCAGCATATCCTGCCCCTACGAGCATTCTAGAATAAAAAAGGGGGGTATTCAAATTTAGGGCTTGTGTAATTCTACGGTCACTATAATTCATTATTGCTCCTATGCCATCAGCATCAGAAATGATCCATCAAATGGGTCAAGTCTAGGTATTAAACTCGATATCCAACCTCATTAGTAGTGCATGTATGG
Source organism: Xylaria sp. Z34 (assembly GCA_037356055.1). Lineage (NCBI taxonomy): Eukaryota > Fungi > Ascomycota > Sordariomycetes > Xylariales > Xylariaceae > Xylaria > Xylaria sp. Z34. Next base: position 47,637 of record JBAWJW010000058.1, on the reverse strand, counting down.
ACCTAGCAAGAACAGCTATCATACAAAAAAGTGAGATCCGCATCGAGCTCGATCAATATCGACAGATTTTGAAAGTAGAACAGATTAGATGGGACAGCGCCTAAATAGACAATGTATAACTAAAGTAACAGATGCCCTAGATACAAGCAAGTAGCATTAGAGTTAGGGAACACAAAACGGATAGCAGTAGCCGACGAGTCGATCGCTGGCTCAATATCTCCTGCCCAATCATACATTCCTTCAACATGACAAAACTTCAAGAGTGAAAATGCCGCCACGCCATGCTTGTTAGCGCTTCTTATTAGATTCAGGCTGGTGGCCTAGATGATGCCCTCCCATGGTCCTAGTTCCTAATTCCTACATCGTCCCGAGTCCTTCCATATCGCTCTATAAGTAGGGCTCCAAGTCCAGCTTCAAGAGCAGAAAGGTGGTGATGTGACGCGTTTCCCAGGTTGTATTCATTCGAAAAATTGTTGGACAAAAAGCAACCGTACAGCCTCAGCTCCGCCTCTCCCGTATCGTACGTTTCAGGTACAAAAGTAGGTATCATTGATGTTTCCAAGTTTCCTCAGCCTCCCCCCTCCCAAAAGCAAAGCCGTCCAGAACGCCGTATCCGAGTCTAGGTTTCCGTGCATTTATGCCCCTATTCCGTGTCGTCCAGTGAGAAGAGGACGATTTCACCACGATCGTTGCGGCGCATACGTAGTGACCTCCATAGCTCCTTCTCCTCCAACCCCTTGCTAAGACTAGTGCCCGATGCTGACCGCTCGCGGTGGTAACGCTTCAGAGCTTTGTTTACGCTGCAGCCTCGGTTACTCTCTGGGCCCTTGTTGCATAGGCTTAAGAATAGATCTGACCGAGGCCGATAGACAATTAATGCACCACTCTCATCACCTTTCTCGTCACTCGATTTGGCTCGAAACTCGATAAGCTTCGGGGACTTTTCGGGAGTGGAGTGGCGATGAGTTCGGCGTTTCTTTTCCTTCCTTTCCGACGAATTTCTTCGTTTTTTAGAGACCTTTGACTTTGAGGTTCCAGATACTAGGGCCTTTAGGTTACTCCCAAAGCTTTCTGTTCGTCTAGGCTTAGACGGCTTTGAATGCTTTTTCTTCTTGATTGAGCCCGTTGGCGAAGGTTCGCCAGCGTCGCCTCCAGAATAATCTGGAGACGGTGGAAACTGCGACGGCCTCATCATACTCTTAAGGCCACCTGTTAAACCGGAATGTAGAACGGGGGGTGCATCCGTCATGACTTCATCAGTACGCGCCAGTGCCTGGGGGCTGGTTTCGATGTGTAACCGCTTCCGTTTCTTGTCCTTCTTAAGCTCATGTTCAGCATCCTTGACCTTCTTCTTGTGTTGCTTGGGTGCCGGTGTTTCATAGGCCGTACTGTATTGGCCCATCGCGCCATCATCAACCATATAACCGGATTCATCGACATAATTGCTCACGTCGCGGTCGAATCGTATAAGCTGACGACCTCCCCCACCTCCATACCCCATTGGAGTTTGTTGTGATTGAAAGTTGACCTTCGATGCATTCGGGGTCGCATCTACCATATAGTCGAAAACATTGACATTCGCATCGTCGGCGACAGCTGGCGGTGGCATAGGCGCTGCGGGCGGCATACCATTGTATGAGTAACCAAAGTCCACTTCTGATTCGCCGACTTGATACTCTTGGTACTCTTCGTATTCTTCCACTGCATCTTCAACATATGCGTGATGTGCCATGGCGTCTTGGTTTACAGAAGCTTCCGGTTGATTGGGTTTTTGTCTTTTGGGTTTGTAAAGCGCGCCTTGATACTTTTGGTCCTCTGTCATACAGCTCTATTCGTTGTCAGCGACGCAGAGCAATGAGCCGATGATTGATGCGAATTAATGCTACATACCGTATGCGACCGATATTCAGTGCCGGGGAAATGGACCATGCAATCAATGCAAGTAAAAGTTGCGCCTCGACAACGGTTTCTGTGGGGATCGAGCTTCTTCTTCGTCAAAACGTCACCACATTCCTGTGGACCAAATAATACAGTTAGAATACACAAATGAGTGGCGAGAATATAATTTAACAAGTGTGATAAATAAAAAAACGAATACAATTGGACTTAGAGGGGCGTCTTTGGTCGAGTTGGAGGGGCGGAGGGGTGAAATAGGTCAGGAGATGACGGTGGTTCAGGTGGTTTGCTTCACGGGATGGGGTGACAAGGGAAGACCAGAGCGCGCCAGGGGTAAGGTTGCGGCCCCAGTAGACTTAGCGCCTAGCGAAAGAGACAGGGAAGGGGCCGAAAGTGGCAGATCGATATCAAGGGTCGACGAATGAGGATCAATAGTGTTCGATAAACAAAACAGGAATCGAGGGGATGTGGTGTAGGTGTGGGTATGCTTGGACTTGTGAAGGAGGTGGAGGGCAACGCAATAACGCAATATTATGCGTGTTGCGTGGTTGATGCTTGTGATCAGAGAGACAGAAGCAGACCAAACGACGTTGGGTACAGACGGAGAGAAGGAGAGAGTGATGTCAGGCATCGGCTTATTAAATTGACGTACCTCGCACGAAAAGGAAACCATCGTTCTTGGATGGTCTAAGACCGGTGGAACTCTGATTGGACAGAACTCCCTCACTCAGCGTACGTACGCGGTGATCCAACGTGTGTTAACCGGCTGGGCGGGAATGATATTATTGATGCGCTCGTGTTTGTGTAGTGATCAACTGGAATGAAGACGACGATAGTAATGGAGCTGGTGCTGCTAATCTCGATGCTAAAACAAGAAGCCGGGGTACTTTATGCTGTGCCCGAGACTCTCAATGCCTGAAAATAGCCCGTGTGTGTTGGGCTATAGTAGACTTGCTCTTAAAGCAGGGTACCACAACCACTTTAGTCAGAAGCAGAAGATACGTGCTGACGCGGATAGACTTCTTTATCCGTATCAAGTAGAGTACGTAGTATAGAGCGAGCCAGTCGTGGTGTGTATGCGCGTCTTCGCGTCGTGTAGCAGAGTGCGTTGCACACACTTCGCGAAACTTCTCGCAACGGAATTGGGGGTCTGGCAACTGCAGAGGTGCAAAGCTCCCAAGCAGTTTAGGGAATTGTTTTTAGAAATTCGTGGCGGGGTTCAGCAAATCAACTGCCTGTTCAGGTCTGGGGTTGCTTGTAGAGAAGCAGCAAGGACGTAAATAGTAATAAGAGGAGTGTGGCGGCGGGCTGAGCAAAGACTGGAGGGCAAGCGCCTGATAATGGATAATGAGAGACCTCGACAGCGGGAATGTCTCGTTCCAAAGGGAGGGTCCTAGGTACTCAGGGATAGATAACGGGTATGTCTCAATGAGTGAGACTATTGCTGTAGCATTAACGAATGTAGCAGTAGTGGATAATAGTAATAGTAATGAGTGTCTAGGTGTGTTGTTGTGTACACAATTTTCATGTTTTTTTCTCCAGTCAGAGAGCAACGGCAGGGTGTCAGGAATTATGCAAGCAGATGATTAGCTGGGATAGACTTAGTGTACCTAGGGCCGCCCCGTCAACTCTGGGATGGCAACGGCCCCAATGCAGGTGTTGCCAGGGCCAGCCGGTGCTCCGACAGTTCGGCTGGCCAGTGAAGAATAATGGGATGGCGCTACTCCCGGCATCCTTGCCAGCATGACCTGACGTTGCCAGACACTAGAAGCTCAAACACTGCATGAAACCTCCCCAGACAGGTCATGTCGGCGATAGCATTGCACCATCTCAAGACTATAACCTGTAGTAGTACCTGCTACTATGTAGTTAGATGCTCTTTGTGTCAAACTCGTCGATCAGCGTGCCCCAGGAAGCACATATTGTTCGAGACCCACACCCCATTGGTTGAACCATCTCCATATAGTCAAGACGGTGGGAAGGACTAGCTACTGCACATGACCTCTTGCTTAATCTCATGTCGTCAACTGACTACCGTGGATGTCTTTACAGATGCACTCTTCCTCCCGGGCATGCGTAATCATCAATGACGAAAACTGGCAAGGATGGACTGGTTCTCATGGCTGATTCCCGTACCCCAACGCCAACCTGCTCGTTAAAACATTCGTCGAGGTTTCGGCCAGTTGTCGTTGGTCAGAAATTCGACCCTGCATTGCTTTACATAGTACGAGTTTCAGCTAGCGGACCAACATGGACTAGTCAAGGGGTGGCGCCGCTCGGTTTTCCTATTTAAAGCTATGTCTCTTTTAGGAATGCGGGACTTACGACGGTGGGATGGAAAGTCTCACATATGAGGTATGAGATGGCAGCTCATATTCCAACCCGCCAGTTCACCGACGGGCAGAACCATTAAAAGATCGTTGATGGGTTTAACTGCCGTGATGAGCCAGGAGGTAGTCCCGTATAACCGCGATGTATAACTATCTAGTAATCAAATGCGAGGTGAAAGGAGAAACGAATTGGAGAACGCCCTGGGCACAACACCTGAAGCAGCACGATGCATATAAGAGACCAATCAGCATGCCGTACTAGCTGGTTCTAATTTGGCACGCTCCTGGGGATCGCGACTTGACATGTCGCGCGCGCGTGTGTGATCTTCAATAGGCAATCCATTACGATGTCGACAGCTAGATTTCCAAATTGGCACGTCTCAATGGATTGCTGATCCCTTCATTGCATAGGTATGTAGAACAAAAGTAAAAGGCCTCCCTAATTTGGAAATGGCCCCCGCCCTTCCCGATTTGCTCCATCTCCCAATTATACGGAACAGGCGTCATATTCCGGACCCCTACCGGTGATCGAATACCTACCTACCTACTGGTAACTACACGGAAGCACCTATAGGGAGTTATGTACTACCCAAGGTCACAAATGCAAAAGCAACGCAGAGATTGATTGGTTCTAATGTTTCATGGCTCTTCATTGGGACAGTTTCTTCCCTATTTGGTTTTAAATGGTGGATGATAGACTCAAGTATGGTCTCGTAAAAGACGCAAGATTACAGCCAATCATGTTCAAAGTATCGATAACCCAAACCCCGTTACATCCCGTGGGCCATCTCATCAACGTCAAATTGGTTTTTTTTTCTCTTTCATTATGGCAAACCCCGGATACTGAGTAATTAATTACCTATACTCCATGATGAGGATCTCTAGATATACTGGGGCGATCCACCGGTGCAATTCACCCCATAGTGTCCAATTTCTGTCTCCCTGCATTGACTTGTACACGTGTCGAAGTGCTGGATCTGGACAGCGAAGTCGGTAGTACCCACCAATGTGGGTTGCTCCCTCTTCAGCCCTGTCGTTTCGACTCGCGTTTCTAGCTTCAGCCGAGGTACGTACTATCATAACATACAGTGTTCCACTAACTCAGGTAGGGCGAGGAGAGCTAACTTTTTAAGTTTACCAGACTTAAGGTGCGTGCTATCTAAATAGTATGTACAGTATCAGCTTACACACTACTGGCGGTCCGGGTAAGCGGTGCAATTACGAAAGGGATATCGGGGAGCCACTTAGGTACCTTGGATATTCTAACTAGCACAGCACAGGCATGCCAAGTTCCTCCTAATTCCTTCCCGTCATCTTTTCATAGTTCAACAATCGCGCCCCCCTACCTATACCCAAGTAATACCCGTCTCGTCTGTACCCAGCCCAGAGCCAGACCCGACAAACCACCTCCTGGCCCAGACATGTCTCCTCCGGGAGCCTCAATGTCACATTCGTCGACCTATCTGCAGCAGACTGTCTCGCTGCTCAGTTCCGTCGCCGGCTACGCGCGCCTACCGGCGTTGGCAACTTCGGTATGCCTCTGCGCTCATTGTCTTTTCGGTCAACAACAGCTTCTACCTCAGCCTCGCCCCGTAGCTCGTCTTTGACCCGAGCCTATCATCGCGCTCAGTCTGCCATTGCAAATTGTCGCCGTGATGCGGCAGAGCTAACTGAGGTTGCCCAGGGCATTGCTGCTGTCTTGACATCCCTCCTATATTTCAAGCAGAAGTGAGTCGTGTGTTGTCTATCTATATATCGTGCAGTCTCTGGTGGCGTTCAAACACGCCTCGTTGGATACGCAATAGAGATACAATTAGCTGACCAGTTTTTGTCCCGGTTCCAGGTCTTTGATCTATCCCTCCGGCATCCCCGCGAATGCGCGGACCGAAGTACCTCGACCTTCACAATTTGGTCTTAGGGACTTTGAGGAGCTTGTAATACCGACCAACGATGGCGAGAAGCTGTCTGCGTTCTATATTCGTGGACCCAAGCGTGGTCGGTTTGCCAATTGTACCGTGTTGATGTTCCATGGTAATGCGGGCAACATTGGTCATCGCATACCAATTGCCCGTATGATGATCAATTCCATGGGTTGCAACGTATTCATGCTGGAGTATCGCGGCTATGGTCTGTCAACGGGCGAGCCAGACGAGAAAGGCCTTACGTTGGATGCTCAGACCGCCCTCGACTATTTGCGCAGCCGAGCGGAGACGAGGAATCACAAGCTCATAGTGTATGGCCAAAGCTTAGGAGGGGCTGTCAGCATTAAGCTCGTGGCCAAGAACCAGCAAGCGGGCGACATTGTCGGGCTCATCCTGGAGAACACGTTCCTATCGATGCGAGCCTTGATACCTTCGGTCATCCCACCGGCTAGATATCTGACCATGCTATGTCATCAAATATGGCCCAGCGAGTCTATATTGCCGACCATCACGGAAGTTCCAATCTTGTTCTTGAGTGGCTTGCAAGACGAGATTGTCCCGTAAGTCACGATCCCTTTGTCATACTCTCAAAACACGTGGCCTAGATGCTCTTATGATGACTTAAACAACCATCCACAAAACCTGAATCCCATCAGGGATACGGATTATAACTTTTGTTTCCTGATATACGCATATACATTCTTTGCAACCTCGAAATGTGTCTTAAATTCAACTTATTTGGTTTTTAACTAATTGAGATGCAGACCTTTTCACATGCGAAGGCTATATGAGGTTACTACAACACCAACCAAGATCTGGAAGACGCTACCTGGTGGTGACCACAATTCTAGCGTCATGGAGGAGGGTTATTTCGAGGCTATAACTGATTTCGTCTCTAACATTGCCGGAAGCGAGAAGTCATGATCACATTGGCGTTACGGATAAAGGGCAAATAAATCTGCATAAATCGGAGGCACACTTGACTTTTTTTTCTTTCTTTTTGTCTATCGGGTTTGGCAAGCATTTCAAGGTTTAGCATGGTCAATAGGATTGCTTAAGTGCATAGGGCCCCTTACTACCTAAGATACCCTTCCTGCCACTTCGATGACTTGGTTTGGATCCATCCTACTGAAAATAATCATTTCGTATCAGTGTCAATATGCTCACAAATGAGCATCCATCGTTATTTCTTGCTCAGAAGATGTGACACCTCTCCTATCTTTTCCGAGATAGTCGTGTTTTAATAATCTTAATTTGACCCAAGATATATTGGATACCATCGTGTTCCCTGTTCAAATACTCTAAGACTATGTTACGTTCCAAGTGAGACTGAGGTTATATTATATTTAAGACCTGTGTACCACGCTGTCTATAAATCTATAATACCAACTTCGACAGAGAACTACAAAGCGAGCAGGGAGGGTAGGCGTAGGCAAGGAACAACGGGAGAATAAGACATTTTAGAAAGATTCATAAAACTTTTAGCGTACGGTCCGGTGTGGAATAGGCGATTGTAGACAGTCAATATAATCAAAAAGTCAAGACCATTCGATCTAGCGAAAATACTAGACACTTTAGTGGTGGAGTTAAGTGTACTTAGATAGATAAAGCCCAAGTCTAAAACTTATTTAAATATGGAATAAATCTACCAAAGACTATAGTTTATGATGAGTTGTGGATTCTATCGAGAAGGAGCATGAAGTCCTGTGACGCCTCTAAGGACAATCAACATCGTAGGTGGCTATGATCGTGGCGTCATTACATGAAGTCTCAGAAACCCCTGATGTCAACAACGGAAGCCAGGGGCGTCTTTTCAATAGCCTAGATCTTGATCGGTTTAGACTGCCGTGAGCCTCGTTGAGGTCCTTACTCCCGGCATCTATGTCTAAATGAAGGATAAGTAATCCCCTCCCGTAGGTTGTATTCTGTACATTATTGATCTCGAACACATACCTTACCCTCAATATCAAGACTATTGAAGATCATCACGATATGTAAAGCCATTTTCATATTATGAAAATGTTTTGCTTTTTGCATGTACCAATAATCAATAATGACGACAGTTGTGCCAGATCTGAAACCGAGCCTACCGTTCATAGTCGAGTGAAATACACTTCTAATGGCATCGATGTCATTCGTCAAGCACGAAGACAGGGCTTGCTTACGATTCTACACAAAAGCTAAGTGAGACAACGCAGTGATGACATGAGAAAAGCGCGAAGCGTTAATTGCTGCATAGTAAGCACGAGAATGCGGATGATAACTGTTTTACAACTGGTTTCTTTTTTCAGAATCTCTTGCCAAATTCGGCCCAGCCAACAACTCCCGCTAACAAATTCCATGAGAGACACTTCTCGTGCGATACTCTCTTTTTCTGGTTGTCGGCCATTCCCAATGGTTCGCAAATTAGATGATAGAATTCGATGTTGAACTTGTCATTTTAAACCCACGCTCCGTATGCCTTCGTCTTCGTGTGTGTGTATATGTATGCATGTTTCGTGAAAATGAAATCCCCCGCTCTATTTCCGTTTCCTTTCCGCGGCATCCATTTTCTCTTCCAACGCCTTGACATAAGCATTCAATCGTTGGCAAGCCGCCTGCAGCGCCTGTTACAAAATCACTCATTAGCAAGGGACTCATATTTTAGGGGTCGCTTGTGATGACGAAAAATCGCTGTGAAGGAGAGGTAGCGATGAGGCAGATCATGTGTTTGATGTGCAAAGGGGTATAAATAGGTAAGGCTTCTTCACAGAAAAACATCGCAAAGAATTGGGGACCAGCGCCGATTAAGCGACGCCGGCCCCCTGTCCCTTTCCTCCCTCTCCAGAAAATGAGGCCAGGCGACGACAAAGCGGATCAATCAAATGCAATAACGCACATAGATGTCTTCCGTCAATAGCTCGTTCGACGCCTTGTAGTCTCTCCTGTACAGAATTCTAGTTAGCGAACGCTCAACGAGAGCAGGTTATGATATTATGTAACCCCGTTGGTGCAGTAGACTGGCTACTGTCCCAACAAATATGGTTCGTATGGGCTCGGTAGCAAAGCGTAATAACCGAGGAGGCAGTAGACAGGAGATAGGAAATAGGCTGGACTAACAGGGTGTAACCGTAGACACCGCCGCCGGCAAGGGTCGAGCCCAAGAGGAAACCGAAGAGGCTACGCAAAGGCCAAAGTATTAGCTCGTCGCACATTCCAAAATGTCGAAGTATTCATGAAGCTCTCACCCTCCGCGAAAGGCACCGACGGGTTTGCGCACGGGCAGCGCAGTGGCGGCATCGACAAGAGTACGTGAAGTCGCGTGGAAATTGCGGGTGGTAGCGCGCGTGGCGATGGACGTCGTGGAGGCCGCGAATACGCTTCGGGCCCCCGTAGATACAATCCGCGCAGCCATTGTGTATTTTTTGGTAGAGTTCGGTCGGTGTTGGGTCGGTAGGAAGAACACTATTGAGGAGGAGATAGAACTTGGTATCGAGGGGCGCCGACGAGGGTGGCCAGAAATATAACCAACTCAAAGTCAGATCAACGTACGTTGCTGACAGCTGACCATTGGCATTAATTGGCATATCGGGGCCTTCCAGGGGTCTGCGGTTATTGGTCGGCAAAACCGACAGCGGATGACCCCCCTAATTCGACTTTGCCCCTTCACCCCAATCATCGCCTCACTCTTACTACGTGCCACCATCATTACTATGCTTCACGTTGCATTGAAAATCTCTGTCCTCCCTCAAGGTTACATTCTAGCCTCCATTTCATGCAAGCACTAACTTATTTCGCATACCCGCTTCACTCACTACGCAGTCACAGTCAAGAGTTCGTACAAAATCATAGAAGAAATTCATTACACATATGCTAGCTACCCGAAGCCGGCATTTTTACAGGAATCCCGCAGAGTGATGTTCATAGAGCAGTCGATTGAACTGCCCAACCAATAGCCGTGACCGCATAAAGAAAAACTATTCAGGTATACAATCTATAGTTCGTCATGCTCCGTCTCCTTGGCAGCCTCGCCGGCTGTCGTCTCAGTCGCGGCGGGTGCAATAGGTGTCTCCTCTTCCTTCTTCTCCTCGACAACGGCCTTGTACTTTCCGTTCTCCTTGACAAAGGTGATCAGATCCTCGACAGTTCGAGAACCACTGTAGGTGACGGGCTCACTCTTGGAGCCGGCAGGGTATAGCTTAATGGTGGGGAAGCCTCGGATCTCATCGGGAACATCGTTTTGAGTGGCATCGACTTTAGCGATGACGACCTTGTCCTTGAACTCACTGTTGGCATACAGAGCAGCAAGTTCTTCGTACTTAGGGGCCAAGGCCTTGCAGTGACCGCACCAAGGAGCGTAGAACTCAATCAGTACGTCTTTGGTGTCATCAAGAACGATGTCCTCGTAGGTCTTGCCCACAACGACAGTGGTAGCGCCCTCCTGGGTCTCAGGAATAGGCTCGGACTTGAGGCTAGGCTCAATCTTGCCAGCCGAGAAGTCCTCGACGAATTTACCAATAGTGTCGACGGTGATTTCTTCCTCTGTGCTGAAGGGGAACTTCTGGTTCTTAACAGTCTCCTGGATAGCAAAAGAGGGGAACTTGTCGGTGGGGAGGTTCAGGTTGCCGGCGTGAGCACCAAACGCCTTGGCGTCGATGGTAGCAAAGTTAATCTTGCCACGGTACTTCTCGGCGATGGGCTTAAGAGCATCACTGAGTTCTTTCCGTTCCTCGGGGGTCTCGGCGAAGATATAGGCAAGGGGAATGCCAGCGGACATGTAGTCAGAGTAGGTCTCAGGGCCAACCTCGCCGACAAGGGGAGTGGAGGCAGTCTTGGTGAAGCTAACAATGGCATCCTCGTCGAACTTGTCAGAGAACACAGCCTTGCCTTCATCAAATTGCTTGTATAGAACTATGGCAGGGGGGGTGACACCCTCCGCCTCGGCGACAGCAGCGTCGTTGACAGCGCCGAACAGGTAGTTATCACGGAATTTTTCAGCAATGGTGCTGTAGATTTCGTTGGAAGCCTTGTCAGAGGCATCGACGTAGGCGACAAGGACAACCTTGTCGGCGGTCTTGAAGTCCTCGAGGGTATCTGAGGCGAGTGTTGACACGGCAGGAAGGGATTGCTTGATCATGTATGAGGTGATGCTAGCAAGAATATCAGCAGGGCTAAGGCATGGCTGTTGCTTAGGAGGACTCACGCAGCGGCCTTCCGTTGGCCAGAATAGGGTGTGATGTTTTCGGGACCTCGGAAGATCTTGAGTGTCGGGTATCCTTCGACGCCGTAGGTCTGGCAAAGGTCCTGCTCCTCTGTGCAGTCGACCTTGACCAGCTTGATGTCCTTCTCTTTTAATGTTGTGGCGGCTTCTTCGTACTCTGGAGCGAGAGCCTTGCAGTGGCCACACCAGGGGGCAAAGACTACAAGCGATGGATTAGCGGCGTCTCATAGAGCATGAGCTTTTCTCCGGTCGACTTACACTCTGCTAGAACAAGGCTGTTGTCCTTGATGAAGGCATCGAAGTCGTCCTTCTTTAGTTGGACGACGTCAGAAGGCGCATCGGCTGCAGTCGCAACGGCGGCAGCCGCAAGCAGGCCGAGGGCAATGTTCCGTGCCGAACGCATATTGGCGGGCTATAATGCAGCGGATTAGCGGGTGAGCTCTCACAACAATAGTCGTCACTGGTGTGATGCTACAAGACTAGCTACGAGACCGACCGACCAGTCGAGCGTTGTAGCCAAGCCGAGTACAGCACAGCAGAGCACAGGAAAGGCGAAGATAGTGCCAATATGGCAAATAGAGTTTGGGAGGGTTTACCTTTTTGTAAATGTAACGGAACTGAAGGGAACTGCAGAGAATGTAGGATGGAAGATAAATACAGCTCTACGCAAGAAATGCAGAGCAACGATTTTATTCAGCAATCGCCGCAAAGCTTAGTGATAAGTGAGATGTGTCCCCTTTGCGTACCTTGGATCAATGGGGAAAGAAAGGCTGATGCTCCGAGTATAAATCTGTCCACACCACTCAGAGAGCTGAATTGGACCAGTTATTCCTCAATGGAACCACCAATAGTAGATGCATGTGGCGGGGGAGTGGAGGGGGGTAGAGGGGGCGTGTAGCAGGGCGGATTTCTAAGCTCCACCGGAACTCTGGAACACAGTGAGGCGTGTTCCGGTCCAGATGACAGGTGTTCTCTTTCCGCTCCCCAGGGAATGCAGTCCATGGGTCGGTGGCGGCAGTGTCCAGCCGCTAGCGTAGCCGCCCTCCCTAGCCAAGCCCGACAACGGGGAATAAAGTGCTCGATACTGTGCGTACCGTATTACCGGCTTGGTTCGCGGGACGGGTCAACCACAGCCGCGACTTAATAGCATCGTATTGGATTACTGATACTTCCTCGAACACTTCACTTTGTTAATGATTTGTAATTGCTTTAGTGTATACCTGTATTTACCAGACAGCTCCGCCGTCACGGAGCTTCCGTCTCTCGGCGAGCTACTCTAGGTAGAGCATATAACAGTGTCTCGCTCTAGGTTCCGAGGTAATGTCTCACGGCGTATTTTCTCAAGTATGCTGCAGCAATAATTTCGTCTAGACCCTCAATGTTCGTAGGGGTTGTCTAGGGGCTAAAACTCCTTCTCGAGCGAATTCGTTGATTATTATCTGACTAAATTTGGGCAATGTTCGCCGTGGCTGGTTTGAGCCGGTGATCTTCGTATACCAGTTAGGTATTTTCCAGATTTAGACGACCCCTATCTTCGCATTGCTAATCATCCAAGGCTGCGAAAACCTTTCCTATCAACCTTGAGCAGGTTATACAAGAGCCTGTCAATTCCTCTATGTTGAGGCCAACTCCTTGTGGAAAATACCTAGTTTTGCATTTAAAAGTTATCAAACTTTAATATAGAGCGCTCGAGGCTACTTTCTATTGAGCTTTACGCAGACAAATCGAAGCTGAGGTGCTATTGGAGTCCCATGAGATACCCATCACTTCACATTCCCACACCGACGTAATTTCAATAACTATGACCATCGATCATAACATGTCAATGTGCTTATTAGTTGTGGTTTCTGCTTTCGACTTATTTCTAAGACGGCTAAAGATAGGAATATCTACTAGGACAGGTGAGTTCGAAATTGACTAGAATCAAGCATTTTATGCTTGTGATCTGTATGTATTTGAGGTTCCTCGATGTCAAAGTATTTAAAAGCGAACTACCTACCTAATGTCGTCGATATCGGGTGGGAAGTAGGTGTAGCATTATAACCTATAGACTGTACTCTGCAGGATCTACGCATGCACGTTTTGAAGAGCCAAACAACTAAAGTTCAAATGTCTAAATTATACAAGAAAAGTAACCTTCCCATTTGGACATCTAATACTTGTCGGTGCAAGCCTTCGCCTCTTACAATCAGTACTGTAGAAGGACATGCTGTGAACATCAGTTGCTTCGGCAGCTGCTGTGTCGACGCCATGGTGACTTCCAGCTCCTGGACTGGCCATCTCAGATTGAGCTTTCCTGTCTTTCTCTTCGCCTGAACTGGTGTGCCTTCCGTTCCAGAGAACACTAGTAGCGTATTTGCACTCTGTGCTTGTTGGGCTAAATACCGTTTTCTCTTCCCTTCTTCCCTCCATATCCGAACCCATCGCCCAATATCGTACTCGAACCACGGCTGTTGTTGGCGCCGCTGGCTGCTCTCCCAGTGCTCGTTGACAAAGCCATCGACGACAAGGGGAGTCTCACCGAAGTACCCGTCTTATTGGCACGTCGCCTTTCTTACCCATTTCTGTACTATTTTATTTCATATTATGCTCGCCTTCCAAAAGTTGTTGTGCTTGTGTCTTCCATTCAACTCTTGAATAACTTGCTCCTATGATGGAGCAGCATCGCTTCCCTCGACGCAGTGCAAGTCATGGCACTCTACGAAGTAGCTATTCGTCCCATGGCGGTCAAGGCGTCGGCCCACCCCCTTATCGTCCTCTCCACAAACCTCTCCGCAGTGTGAATGAGAACTCTGTCCTATTGCATTCGCCTGGAGCGTTAGAGAGCATGCTGAAGACGACCACGGAGACTGGAGATATCGGCATATTCACCATTAAACCAGTACCACCTTCACCTCTCGCACCGAGGGACTCGATCTCGGAGGTTGGACATCCATATCCAAGATCAAGGCGTTCTGTTGACAATTTGTATCGTCAAAACCTACCAGTGCGGCCACCGTCTCACCGGGATACCACGTCCGAGGTTTTCTCTGTTTACGGCTCAGACAGTCTGAAGTCGGGTACCAGTACCCTCTCTCCAAACTCGACAGAGGACCCAGCGCAGCGTTCTTATTCCATGACTACTTGTGGCTCTCGGCATTTATCCCATCATAGATCAACCAACACCTTACAGAGTCAAGCAAGCGGGGGTAGTAATCTTCAACGTCCACGTTCTCCTTTCCCGTATCCGACACGCTTAAAGCGACCAGGGGTTCGCCCAGCCTCCCCGGCTGTTACAGAGAACGGCCAGATCGACTACAGCCGTATGGTGGAAATTAATAGAGTCTCCTACGTGGGTATCACTCTTTCTCCTAAGGTTGGAGTAAGCTAACCGAAATCTAGAGGACGGTCCATGGCCACTTTAAGCATGCATACTCTCCGATGTCAAGAAGACCATATCCTTTGGGACTGAGATCAGACGTCAATAGGTCGACTCCGTCATTAGGTCCTCCTGGCCCGCCCCCCAATTATCATGGCCCCCCTCGTCCGCCTTCAGTCCGAACGTATTCACCCGCATCGATGGCATCGTGGAATCTCCCCTTTCATGAAGGATTGGACAACATGTCAACAAGAACCTCCAGTCTTACTTCGGTTACGAACATGTACCGCCGAATGCCGCCTTTACTGAGGACTGGCCAGAGCTTCCCTGCAGAGCCCCCGCCGCGTTACTACGATTACACCGAAGACTTTGAGAACAAACCTCCTCAGATGACCCCCTTGGTCCGAACAGTTACACCTTTGGTCCCACGGACATTTAGGTACCCTCAGCCCATAATGCTTCGAGAAGATGGCGATCATCTCGCTGTTGGCCACCTTGCTGCAGTTTTTGGAGAAGGAGACTCGGCTTTTTATGAATGTGAGAGTCAGGTGGTTGAAGATCACGATACACTCCCAATTTCAAGTTTAGCAGCTGTTGCGAACCGAATTCAGGAACATGCGGAGCCTTCGGATAGGTTGACATCCTGTCGTCACGAAGGCTCTGCGTCATCTGTGAGCAGCACCATCGAACTC
Organism: Xylaria sp. Z34; assembly: GCA_037356055.1. Taxonomy (NCBI): domain Eukaryota; kingdom Fungi; phylum Ascomycota; class Sordariomycetes; order Xylariales; family Xylariaceae; genus Xylaria; species Xylaria sp. Z34. Next base: position 32,239 of record JBAWJW010000058.1, on the reverse strand, counting down.
GAGGCCTCGGGAATGGATAACAAAAACGCGAGGAGCAGTGACATAGACCTATTGCCGTCACAGATCGGGCGAGACTCGATTGATACGTTTAATCCGAGCCTGGACATAGAATCTAGGGATATACAGCCGTCATACCACTATGTCCCCTATCATGCAAACACAACTCCCAAGACCAAGACAAAATCGCCTGAAAGACAAGTGCAAGTACTGGGTGGACGGGCTCTCACAATCCGAAGTGAACAAGGTGTGATTCTTCGAGACGATACAAATTACGAGACAACCGGTCGGCAGAGCCTAGAAAGCTGTCATTCTCATGTCGTTGAAACAAGTGAATCCCATTCACCAGTTGAGCCTTGTGAACCACATTCAAATACGGATTTTTCAAATAAAAAAATGCACGACAATCGTGAAGTCGCGATGCACAACGGACCCCAGCTACATGCGTTAGCAGTTGGTTCTATTGAAGGGTCTGCCCCCCAGACTACGTCGGATTCACCCAGAGCCAAACGACATGGAGGCCCATCCATGGCAGAGACAGTGGTGAAATTAGATGAAGGGGTAGAGGGGGAAACCGGGAAGCAGGCAGCGAACCACGAACCTGAAATCAGTCAAAACCAACAGTTTCGCCGTCATAAGAGGAATCATGCTGTATTGAGGATTAGCACCACGACCCTGCCCCGGGAAGATAATGAAGGCCACCCACACATTACTCCAACTTGTTGTACGGCTCCTCTCGTATCCCCAAAGCCCATTTCTCCTGCTCGCCAACTCAAGGTTAAGAATAGCATTCCCCAGCTTATGAAAGCTTTGCCTCCCTTGCCGGGTGCTCTAGGCTACGATTTACCCTTAGCTGCAAATGATGTTCCGGAAGAAGACAAATTTGCTGAGATCCTTGTTCCATTTAGCTTTCACCAGCCTCATGAGCCATCACAGCCTAATCAACTGCAAGCTGTTAACCTGGGACCTATGATGGATAGCGAGACGACCCCAAATGCGCAGAGAGATGGCCCTAAGTTTAGGCTGAAGATCAAGACAAATGGCTGCTCTGAGACTACACATGCAGATGAAAATGTGCCTCAGTTGGAACATGTATCAGACACAGAAACTAGTGATGAGCTTGGTGAGAAGAACGTCCGAAGCCGTAACCGGAACAAACTCAAAGTTAGATCCCCTCGGCGGACTAGACTGAGCTCTTCTCACTATTCCACGGTTCGACACAACCCAGACTTGGAGACACGCCGGATTGTGGCGGATCTTATACAGCAGAAACCCCCAGATCTTTTTTCCATCCCTCCAAAGTCGGAGACAACGCTGTTGCGCAAACGTAGAAAGCCATTACCCCAGCTTGCCTGCTCCCAGGCTTCCACTATCACCTCCCTCAACAGCTCAGGCCCAGTCTCATCGGACGAGAGGATTAATTCAGCTAGCTACCGAGCCCTTTCAAACACAATGGCCAACGATAATGAGGTATCTGCTTTGGATAGTGAGGCGCGAATTAGTTCAATGCCGCCTCATGGCCTGATAAAGCGCTTATCGAACCTACGTGCACTTTTATCCTCTGCTAACCCATCGGCACCTCGAATTCGAGTTGCAGGTAGTTTGAAGATGCACAAGGTCACCTCTAGTGCTTTTAACAACGCTGATTTCGACATCAAGAACTCCCTCAAGACGAGCGGATCCTCAACTACTGAAGTCACCCAGCGACGACTGGGTCGACGTATCCGAGCAAGGTTGTCTAGATGGGTTAGAGGTGCTAAGACCGCGATGCGAAAATGTGTGAAGAAGAAGCATAGCCGTCACGAACAAGATGGAATTGAGCGCACATAATATTAACTACATATGATATGATTGTCTTGTTTTGCAAGAATCCCAACATCATTGGATTCGATCGAAGGCAGCCGGAAGTCCTTCACTACTGATTTTGGAACCTTTTTGGACCAGCTCTCGAGGCTGAGGTATACTAGCATCTTTGCCTTGTCTGTGCTCGTTTTTTAGCAAGTCGATTGGCTGTGACCTTGGTATAGGCTGAGAATGGTGTGTGAGGCTTTCAAACCCAGGGTAACGGAAGTTTGGCAAGAGATCGAAAGCGATTCATTCTCTAGATAGATTACTTACCGTATCCAATAAATGCCACCATTCAATTCATCTATTATATTAAACGATCATCATTTCAAATCTCGAATCATGATTATCGCGTTAGAACGAAGAACCTGCCTCACGATAAACAACTTTATGCGATGTTCTTTCTCAATCTAGCCAAAATGTATTCCTAGGGACGGCTACGCTGTTACTAAACCTTGTTATTTGTGCCATGATGCCATGCCCGTAACGAACTTTGATAAACTCTTCTCTCATAGACATTGTATCCAAAGAAGGAAGAAGTTGGCCCATACATTTTACCTTTCTCCTAAGTTACGGGCAATATACCAGTTTGGAGACTGGAAATAAATAGACTTTGTCACATTTCGTCTGCCGCGTAATATAGGCCATGACTCGGCCGGAAACGCAGCCTATTTATACTGCGTGGGAACTCTTTTGAATTTAAACTCTAGGTATAGATAAAAGGTTGATGCTCTCCCGTTGGCTTGCTTTCACTACAATCTACCTCTTCTTCCTCTTCATGTGCATCACCTATCCCGTCGTGACACGATGAGTCCGTTCGTTACCACACCACGGATTCTCTGACGATCTTTGATTCCTCTTGTCGTTCGTCCTCAAGCGCTACCGACAACTTGTTATCCATTCGCTACATAACCACCTCTATTGTCTTACCTTATTCCTCGTATACCAAGGAAAGCATACAGAGATACTAAACAATATGAAGTCCCTTATTCATATCGTTAAACGGGCCGTCCAGCGCATCATCTCCCCGCTGAAGCGCGCGCGGCGGCGGCTACATGATTCAGCACGACCGCCGTCCCCCGAGGTACTAAACCAGGCCGTGCATATAGAAGCGCTCGCGAGATCGAGGGAAGAGTGGAGAAGGAAGTGGGAGTGGGAGGCCCGACTGCATGAGAATGGGCTGCTCGCTACTGAGGATACATCGGATACCTCTTGGACCAGTGTCAGACTCGGTGCTTCTTCAAGTGCGCCGGATGACATACAAGCGGTCGACAATGGGACCATAGACTCGCGACCCTGGAGACCGCCGACACCGTTCAGCGTGTCGAGAAATTCTGATGACGACGATCGCGAATACTTCCGACTCGAAAGCTCCGCCAGCAGCGATGTCCAGCTCCGCGAAGGCGAGGACAGCGATGAAATGCCCCCGCCGCAAACATTACGAAGGGTATCATCAGGGACCTGGTTCAGCGGTGTTGTTTGATTTCTGTCTTCTATCGTGAGGGACGAAGTGGACTCAAAATACTCCCCCACCAATAATGAACAACCGTTCTTCCTCCCGTTTCGCCCACTGCATGATCTTATTCGCGCCTTGTGTCATGACGGCCCGGGAGGTGTTGGGCCCAGCAACACAGTAAAACTCGAAGATGGGGGTTACCCAGGCTAGTGATGTGGCATCATCACTAACACAATGTAGTACCTTCAGATGCGAGTGTCTGGCATGCATGGTAGCGTGTAAATGAGAATATAATGACATGAGTCTTCGATGCGAAATGGGACTGTCAAATGTGGGCTGTAGCGAAGGCATACAAAATTGTACATTCGCTTTTGACTTGAATAGGAAGTGGCTGATGTGAGTGTTTGGAGCGATCTCTGTCACTGAGGGGCGACTTTTCGCGGCTGTTGTCTTGATGAGATCTGATAGCCCCTTTTTCTTCAACTCGGTCACGACATCGTCTCGCATTTTCTGAAGGGCGAAGAAGCTTTCTTTGTCAGGGCTGATGAGGATGATGGCGGTTGCCTCCTCCGTATCCGTCGCATCTTTTCCAGGTTCGGAATCATCCGACCGGCTGTCTAGAAAGCTCACATACATGTAAAGATAACCTCGATTGTTAAAGGCTGGTAAACAAAGTGGAATCCAGTTTTCGCCGCCTGCAGCTTTGATTCCGCCAGACTCGAACAACATATTGAAAATAAGCTGCAAGTCACTTGGGTGAAGTGAATGTCTGCGAGGCCGGATAACGCTGACGAGTCTCCCGCCGGCGACTATCAAGCCATAGAGGAGCGAATCAGTCCTAGCTTTGAGAAAGGCATTGTTGATAGAGTGTCGGTGGGACTTGCGTAGCCGAAGACACTCCAAAGCTCCCAGGAGAACAGATGGCGAACCTCTAGTAAAGCTATCAGCTAGCGAGGATAGCAGTGTCTCTGTTCCTTGCAAAGGCCTTCGAAGATCTGTTGAAGGTCGGTTGGCGAAGATGTTGGTCAAAACGGGAAGAGTCAATGTAGATAAGATCTGCATATATAAAGCATTGAGCTGAGCTCTTAGCTGCGAATCGCTCTCACCGAGTCTACTGATGGCTACGAAATAGAGAGGGCCTTCTGTGGCAACGACGAAGCGCGCATCCCCGGCAGTGAAGCCGAGAAGCGGGTTTTTGGCACCCTCGTAGAATGATATAATGGTCTGTACCACTCCCATCGAGGAGTTAATCAATCCCAAGTCACCATGTCTACTGTAAATAGGTTTGCCTGCCGATGAAAGAATCATGTAGTGTTTTAATTTGGACTTCCAGAGCTGAAGTCTATCTCCGTCGTTCCAGTCCTTGTCTGATTCGTCAGGGATATCGTCAAATTCTCGTTCAAACCCAGCGAGAGCAGTGCTCTGCCCCGCCCGAATAGACTCGAATGGCAGCACGGCGGCCGACTGCGAACGCAAGAGCATCCACGCTGGGCTCCTTTTGGCCATGTCTCCCACGAGCAAACTCTCAAGATCTCCAGGTGGCCGCAATGTGGGGGCCATGCTCATGATGCTCATTGACTCGTCTGTATCTTGTTTCCTTGTGCTGCCAATGGGATGAAATCCTATGGAAGACAGGTCGTGGCCTTCTGCAGGCGAGGACGTGCCTTCTCCAGACACCGGGCTGTCGGCCGTCGTCGAAAAAGTACCGCGAGATCCATCGGGAAACGATAGCGTTTGGATGGTCATGGATGATAGTGCAGTTGTTGGTTTCGATTGTAGAGATGGCCTCGGAGGCAAAGGAGGAGGGCGCTCTTCGCCATCGGCAGCGCCAGCGCCGGCCGGCGAGCCAGCATCTTCAATACCCATTGTACTCAGGGTTTAAGGCGAGTTCTTATCATCCTTCTTAGAACAACCCCCATACGTATTTGCACCGATCGTTTTTCGGGTTGCGCCCAAATCAAAAGGCATTAACATCTCCACTTTTCATTTTGTTGTTCATCCTGTTCGCTCGGATAAAGGTAGAACTCAGTGAGCAACACGGAAGGTAGTGGTGGCGTAGATAGTATATATAGTCCAGGATGAATATTCGAGTTCAAGATCACATGCAGCATACCGGTGAGTTAGGTAATGCAGACCCCTGCCCACACGTCATAACCCGCTAACTTCTCAGCCTCGCAGCACGAAGATTGTGACCCCCACCAAGCTGAGAAAGGAACTACAGTTAGTGCCCTAGACTTACGTAGTTAGTGTTTCTTCAGCAGAGGCAGGTAGTTATATGTAACTAAGTATCCCACCAAATGTCCTACGGCAGCTTGGGGCAGGTACTGACTACCTAAATAGGTAGTCTCAACCGAGTAGAAAGTCAGAGTCGCGGTTACAACCCCACCAGATGCATATACCTGCCTGCCTAGTCTATCTACCTAGAACATGCTGTTGCGTCGTGTCTTCAACTTTAAAGGACCTCACGAGAAGACACCAAAAGACGCATTGGCGACTTGGGAAAGCAATGCGCCTTGACCTGTCTAACGGCCGCCGACGCGACTCCATGTTTCTTCAGCCATGGCACTCGAGTCGGGTCCTCGACGCTCCATGTCCCCCGACAGCTCTGGACGCAACACTCCCACCTCGCGACAATGGCGAAATCAACTGAATGCAGGTATGCATGCATTGGCCCGACTGCACTTCTTGCCCCTCGACAGCTTCGATCGTGTATTGGATTGGACTGACTGACTGACCTGGTATTTAGACGACGTTGCCCCTAAAGATAAGCACTATCGAAAATATGCTTCAGGTGTTGAGCGAGCCCTGGCGCTGTTCGATACGGCCTTGGAAGAATGGGCAGACTATATTTCGTTTTTGAGTCGACTCCTCAAAGTCAGTGCTCCGTCCTTCCCCCCTCCGTCCCCCCCGCCTCGCGCATCTTTCGTCCAAGTTACTCACACGGCTGGTTCGTCTAGGCCCTGCAAGCTCGGCAAGCGAATATCACCGTCGTACCATCGAAAGCCTTAGTCGCAAAACGCCTTTCCCAGTGCCTTAATCCGTCGCTGCCCTCCGGTGTACACCAAAAGGCCATCGAAGTATACGATTACATCTTTTCCGTCATTGGTGAAAATGGACTGTCCAAGGATCTCCCCTTGTATCTTTCGGGCTTGGCCCCGACTCTCTCGTTTGCTTCTTTGGCCGTCCGAACGCGATTCCTCGATTTGCTAGAGAAATATCTTCTGCGCGTAGAGCCTCTAGCTTTGCGCCCTGCTATGAAATCTATAATCATGGCCCTTTTACCAGGACTAGAGGACGATACGAGCGAAGATTTTGATCGCACTTTGACTTTAATAGAGAGCTTCAAGACTGTTATCCGGCGATCAAACAGCAGGTCCCTTACAGAAAAGCATTCGTCTGGTGACGACTTCTTCTGGCAATGTTTCTTTTTGGCTGCCATCACGAGTGGGAGTCGGCGACCAGGTGCATTGGCATACCTATCTCGAAATTTGCCTCAGCTCGGCCACCCCCTGAATCTCGAAGTCTCAGCGGACGAAAGCGAAGATACGGATGCTGGTAATCTTACGGCTGCCCTTTCGAACATGGTCACTTCCCCGGAGCCCGGATTGCTCCTGAGGTGCTTCGCAGCTGGTCTCGCGGATGAACAGCTCTTAATCCAGCGCGGCTTTCTCGATCTTCTCGTCTCCAATCTACCCTTGCACTCGAAAGTGCTTCAAAAACGGGTGAAGTCGGATGATTTAGAACTGCTTCTCCGTGCGGCTGCGGGAGTTGTTACGAGACGAGATATGAGCTTGAATCGAAGACTTTGGGCCTGGTTTCTGGGACCTGAGCAACCTCAACAAGACCAAGAGAACGGCCCAGAGTCGCCCACATCTCCATCGGAGAACCACCACGCCTATCTGGTCTCGAAAACAAGCTATTTTGAGGAATACGGTCTCCAATCGTTGATCAATGCATTGTTGTCCATGATCAAGCGTTCACCCGATAGCGATGCCACAGAAAAAGCTAAGCCATACCGGATCTGCCTGTCTCTCATGGACAGATGGGAGATTGGTGGCCTCGTCGTGCCAGAAATATTTCTTCCGGTGATCATGAACGTGAGAGATTTCAAATCGAAAGCTAAGGACAAGGCCGCCTTCAACGAAGTCCTTCGCAGCGCCAGCGTCTTTTTCGATGGTGTTGAGAGCGGACTCATTTATGGTGAACTTGTAGGCCTCATGGCTCAAGCACTGAGTCCTGGAAGCATCTTGGCATCGGAACGCGCAGAGAAGTTGACGCTAGTACAATTTATTATGACCCATTTTAACATACGAGAAGAGGAAATGATAACTCTTCATGCCCCTCTTGCTGCATTATCTGGTCTTGCCATGGTAGAAGATGTCAGCGAACGTACTGAAGCGCTACAATCTCCATCAACGAATGACAATACGCCGATTGTAGCTCAGGCGCTCGACATTGCTCTGAGCATGATCGACCTTGTTCCAGAGCGTGCATTTACAGCCAAATCGCATCAGATCTCAGACATGTCAAGAAATGCCGCGATTTTGGCGTCTATGTCGAATAGCGAGCTGCTTAAGAAGATCAGGCACTTCTACGTCTCTGAACAAGGAAATCTGGAAGCTGGGTCTATTCCATTTTCCGCCTCCGAGATGGGGGTCCTTCTGATACAAAAAGCTTGCAGCCTGGTCTGCAATTGCTTCACATCCGCAGACCATGTAACTGATGTTTCAACCCGAAGCCGTCTGCTGGCCCACTTGTTATCGAAAACAGCTCCCAAAGATATTCTTGACACAGAGGGACTGCTCTCTTCGATGCATACTCAACTTGCAAATCCCACGATACCCTTTATCTCTTTCAAATCTGTTCTGTCACTCGCCACGCAGCTTTACTATCGTGATCTCATACAAACGGACTCTCTATCCGATTTAGTAGACCCTTTAGTGCGTCATGCCTGGAGCTTCCTATCGCCAGCAGAACCAAAATATCACGTCGAGGCCGTCAGATGTTTGTGGCAGTTACAAACTGCCCTCAACGTTTCAAATCGCGACATTGAAGCAGCCATAGCAAATATTATGCTCGAAAGTGATGTTACAGGGACGTTTGCAGTTCGCTCAGCTGATCCAGGCCGGACTTTCAGTCTTTTGTGGTCTCATACTTTACAAGATAATGCTTCTTACTCTGATCGAAGAGCCCCCAAGACGCCCCTGGGAGAGCCTAAACATCCTTACCGGCTATCTGGAACGGACTACTACGAAGTCATGCTAACAAGACCACTTTTTCTCATGCTGGATTCTCTACTAGATGAGAGAACCCAGTTGTTCATGGTAGTAAAGCATTGGCTCAACCACATGGTTAGCATCGAAAAGTATGTAGAAAATCTCACTTTCAATGTGTATATGCTAATCTTCTGGTCCAGGCTCTTTTCAGTTTTTGTAACAAAAATGTCCGAACTTCGCTTTCTCCGTACCTTATCGAAGACCGTGGGTCCTACTACGTCAAATGCATCAGCTAGCTTCTCAGATGAAGATGAGCTTGACCTCGGTCTATATTACATTCGCACCCTATCCAATGTTCTTCGATGGGCTCCGGACGCATTATGGGGCGTGTTAGCCACCAAGATCATCGAGGGGTCTGGACAGAATCTGTCGGAACTTAGTAAGCTCGCTGCTCTAATGACGGCAGCAAACAATGACTAACCACTTAAAAGCTGGAATTGAAGGGGACCTCTCGCTTCAAGGATTTTTTGTCCATATTTGCCTGCGTTGTATAGCTGGGAACAAATTCCCCGAGAATAGTGATCTGCGACTCCGTATAGCCCAACTTCATCGTGGTGCACTCACACTCCTACACCAGATTCTTCTAAATCCATACGCTACTGGATTGTCCTCTCTCAAATTAGAAACAATATTAATCGATCGACTTGCTCAGTCCCTGGAGATTCCCGATTCATACATCCAGGTCCTTCTACTGGATGTCGTGTTCGCCTCGCTCAAGCTCCGCGATGCATCACCGGCAGAGACACCGAGCTCACCAACTGGAGAGAAGCGCGCGTTAAACTATCCTTCAAGTAGTCTGCCACGGTCATCAGCGTCTGTAGAACACCTTGCAGAGCTTTCAGCACCCCCACCGTCACTCCTCAAATGTATACAGTCGGGGCTCAGTTCGCCGAATAGCCGCCCTGTCTTGGATAGCTGGGTGGGATTCTTAATAGAAAGCCTTCCACTCTATTCGAATACTATTTTCCAGGTACTAATTCCCCTGGTTGAGACTCTGTGCGGTCAGATCGGACACACCTTCGATGACCTCCAAAATATGTTTAACCAGAGTGGAAGCCCCTCGGCCAGCAGAAGTGCCCCTGAATCTACGCTTATATCTTTTTTAAATGCTCTTGAGCAAGTTCTGGCTAAGGCCCATGATCAACTGCTCGTAGAAGAGTCCCGAGCCCAGGTTGTCAAGAACCCCGACCATCCCCAAGGCTTCTTCGGAAATATGGTCTCCGGAGTTTTCAATTCGGACGCGCCGCAATCTCGCAGTGCAACTGCAAACGATAGACTTACTGTGCTACTTGCATTCCAAGATGCTGTGAGAATGTGCTTCAAGATCTGGTCTTGGGGCCAAGGTCGTGATGCTGGCCATCTCGATCCTGACTCGACTTCTTCGTTCAAATATACATCTCTTCGGATGCGTAACCGCGCTAGACGCTTACTCGAGCACGTTTTCACCGCCGAGGCACTGGAATGCCTCGAGACAGTAATCGATATATGGCGTACGGCATTAGAGAGCCCTGGTATTGCTAAGCAGTCCGAAGAGGTTTTCAACCTGCTCCCTGCACTAGACGGTTCCCGTCCGCGACATACAATCCCGGCCATCTTCAATGCGATTTATAGCCGCACCAACCCTAGCGCCTTAGATCCCTCTAGAAAATCAACGATGACCGTCTCATTGCAAGACACGGACTTGGTCATCTTCTTAGTCGATTACGCGCGGTCGCTTGAGGACGATGCAATGGACGAGATTTGGCAAGATTGCATGGTTTTCTTAAAGGATCTCCTTGGTAATCCGTTCCCGCACAGACAAACATTGCCAAGCCTACTTGAATTTGCTGCAATTTTGGGTGAGAAAGTGGATAACACGAACTTTGGAGAACAGCGTAAGATGCGACGGGAGCTTGGGGTGAGTTATTCTCGTTTCCTTGAGCACTTGAAAATTCGCTAACCGTTATTAGGATCTCTTTCTTAGGCTCTTAACAGCTCTTTTCACAACGAGGCCTACATCATTTACTGACAATCTGTCGAGCTCTCACCCAGACGCAGACATCAGGGGTAGAACTCCCTCTGGGAGAGCAGACGATGTCGTGGGTATACTGTCTAGGATCGTCCCAAACCTGCCCAAGATTCTTGTCGAGTCAGATCGCGTCCTGACTGCGGCACAAGCTATTTCTACAAATCTGATTGGACCATCCATCCGCTCAAAAGCTTTTCCGGACACTATCACGAAAACAACATTAACCTTACTCCAAGAACTTACAAGATTGCCGAATAATCAAAAGACCTGGAAGAAGGATGTAGGCGATGCGTTTAATGATCCAAGATTCTTTACCTCATCTGCTATTCTGGTGCAGAGTGATTGGCTACCGCTTCTGAAATTATGGACTGTTACCGACAAAGATCGCATGGCAGACATATTAAGTCGTATCTCATCTCCTACGACTGCCGGTATTGTATTTGGAGTGGGTGCAACTTCTGCAAGACTTGAAGCCGACCGTAAAACCCAGCTGAACCTTCGACGCATCGCAACTTTAATTCTGGCGTGCGGAATGGACACATTCGTGACGGATCTACAGGCCATTCTGGAGCGTCTCGTCGAGCTTCTAGCAGCAACTGCGACATCCTCGCCATCATCAACCACTCGGGCGGATATATATATGGTACTTCGCGCCTTGGTTCTTCGTACATCCACCGTCCATCTCGCTCCCTTATGGCCTATTGTGAATTCAGAACTTCACATGGCTATTTCATCTGTTGTCGCACCTGATAACAGCCCTTCTTCAGACACATACAGCAATATCTCCGTTCTTCATGCGTGCAAATTACTAGATATCTTGATCACCACAGCGCCGGACGACTTTCAATTGCACGAATGGTTATTCATCACCGACACCATTGACGCCATCTATCGCTCGGCCACCTACCAGCCGATTGCATTGGTTGACGAACTATCAGAGGAGCTAGGTAACACAACCGTTAGCTCAGGACCGCATACCGAGTCCGCCGCTATTATTGCTTCGGGTGGGCCGGGACAGCGGCGGCCTCTCTTAGGACCTGGCGGCATTAATGATGAACTCACGGTCGACAGGAGAGACGAACTTATTGTTAAGATTTTGCGGCCCTTCTTTGGCCAGCTTAGCATTTATGCCTACGAGTCCACGTATGCTATGGGCGCGCTGGACGTTGAGAGCTGTGTGCTGAGCCTTCTCAAGGACTTGTTTGATGATAGAAGCATTGTTAAGGCGCTATAAGCTTTGAGCGACGATTCATTACACACGTGTAATATTACTTAGAGGAGTCTGGTAGCTTATCGAAGAGACGATTAGTCTCACTTTTGTCGGTATATATAACTATAGAGCGGAATATATCGTATACCCCTTCTTCGCTCGTTTATATAGACGCTTTTTTGTCTTTGCATAGCAGTTCCCAAATGCTAGCCTCTGTACTTATGTGTCATGTTACTCTTCGGGGAGATTAGATAAACAACGAAATAGTGCGACCGATGGCTTTATTCGGTCCAACTTCCGAGGGTGTTACGATATTCTCTTAACTTCTCACCGTCATTTGTAGGTTGTATGTGTAGTCCGATCAGAAGGTCATCTAGTATACCTTTGAGATTGATGAGGTGGCCTACATGAAAGTAGCCAAACCAAAAGAACAAACTCTCATTTTTGTGATTACTCAACACGAGTTAACTCACTGGTGACAAATGAAAAACAGAAAATTCCATTGCACATCGACGGGCTCGAACCGTGACCTATGACTCCTATATTTACAAGGAAATAAAAAAAGATACTTTAAGCGAAGTTTATTGAACGGGAACCACAGAGCCAGGGCTCTGCAGAATGGGTACGTTTTCTAACTGGGTCTCAGCTACTTCGCTGGGAACGACTCCCTCTATCATGGTATATTAAGCCTACATTGAATACATGAAAGTGGGCGAGATAGGTACCTAGGTACTGTTTGTCTGTTTGTCTGGAGAGATTTTGTACTGCAGCCATCCGTTTTACCCGAATGAGATATGGGACGGCTATTGACTGAGCAATGGCATATGTTGGGCATAATTGGGGGAAAATCGGCGAACGATTGCTATAATTCTCAGACGGTAACAATCAACCTGCTAGGAAGGTCCCCCGAGTGTCACATCCGTATTCTCATCCTTTCCCGCCTGCGTCATTCCCATGCCCTCCTCGATCATATGCTCATACTCCTCTCTCCCTTCTTGGCCCATATCCAACATCATCCCCTCATCGATAAACCCAGCCCTCCAACTCCGCGGGAGGAACCCAATCACCTTTTCCAGTGCGTCCTCAAAGACATCCCTCTGCACCGCGGCCCCAAACTGCACACAGTGCACCTCCCTAACAAGTTCCCTGTTGAGACCCCTCAGCACCGCCGCGTCCGTGGCCACGGCAACGCCATATAGAGAGACGAGCTCGAACCACACCTGCACGGGCGCGAGCTCCGAGTCGGACGGATTGAGTGAGCGCGCGAGGCGGCGCAGGTTGGTAAGCGTCAGTGCCCTAGATTTCCACTCAACTGCCGAGCCCTCGGTTTCCGTGGGTGCAGGGGGTTGCGGATCGCTCCTCCGAGCGAAGACGTCGAAGGGCGCGCTCTGCAGCGCCAGGGATGTTGCCATGAGCGTGTGGCCGTTGAGGGCGGCGTCGTCCTCGGCCTCGACCTCGTCGTCGTCGACGACTTCTGGCGCCATCTCGGCCATAACGCGTGGGCAGGACATCGCCATCGGCGGCTGGCACGAGTGGTGGTGATGCGAGTGGTGCTCGAAGCAGGTCTGGTCGATGTGGTCCCAGCAGCAATGTTCTAGCCTACACGTAGAAACGAGTCAGCCTTGTACTTATGTTGTCTCGTTCTTACATGTTTTTACTATGCTGCGAGTCCCGGTCATAGCCATACACGCAATGAGAGTGATCACGCGAATGAAGAAGGGGAGCTGGACGAAAAGATGTAAAAGAAGCAGAGGTGCATACGCTAGAATAAAATTGATAGCCCGATCAATCTGCTCTTCCGACAGAGTCGCCTCCATCATCACGATATCTTCGAGGCTTGTGCCGATTGTCGATGCAGGCGTGGTGCCGCTCAACGTCTCAGTCGCTTGTGGGCTGGTGGTAGTCTTACTGCTCGAGTCCGGCAGCGAGGACGAGGCTCGGCGGACCTGGTACGTCGGCGTGCCTAGGAACTCAGATATATCGAGGGAGACGGTATAGTCAGGCGCGAGGAATGTAGAGAATGCCGGATCCATGGTGTCGACTACTGGCGGCGGCGGCGGCGGCGGCACATCCACGGCCGTTGGAACAGTCTGATCTCCTCCACTACCTAGCTGAGATCGTATGGTGACGTTCTGGTTCCTCAGATTCTCGACTTCCTGCTCGACCTTGGCGATGTCGTCGCGCAATTTTGTGATGTCCATCTCGAGCTGCTTGGTGTAATTCGCCTTGCGCTGACGATGTTGACGCTGGGCCTTTCTAACCTGCTGGCGTCGCTCCTTGGCCTTAGCCTCCGCAGAGGGTTCCGTCTGTCCCTCATTTCCACCGGTTGCTTATGATTGAAGGGTAAACGTTAGCATGAAGTCGCATGAGAATCAATGAGTAGCGCGACAAAACCGAAAAGGAACTAGGCTAACTGATAAGCAATGGAACGTTGTGTAAGTCCGGAGTTCATGATACTTAGCAGCGAGTCCCGCTACCAACACTCTCTGCACTCTTCCTCTTACATTCAATTGTGAATGAACATCATGAGAGACCATGATTGAATTGGGAGCTATACCTGATGGTTGGCCTAGTTTGCTCGAGACGAAAGTGAGGCTCTGGGCGGCCTGCTTGTCTTTCGAGCGTTTCCAAAACCCCGTAAACGACGGCCTGTCAGCCTCCGAATCTCCTGTGCCCCGCGAATCAGGCATGTTTCTTTCTCCCCTTTAGGCTTGCCAATGTGGATATTCAGAGGACCCAACGAAGATAACTAATCAGTAATTTCGGGAACATAAGCTCGACGACACTGGTAAGCCAGTCACGCTGATATTGAACCGAATATACAGACAAGAACAGCTGTCAGATTGCGACGCTTTGAGATGACGTAAGAATTGATACAATCCCCAACTCACGTGCGAGTAGTTTAGTCTCGTGATGGGCAAGTTCGTGAACAGGTAGGTATTTTAATTAGTTACCAGCAGCCAGTGAGATCACGAACCATGAGCGCCTTGATAGAAATTGTTTCTTTTTGGACAAGAATAAAGACACGTTCATCAAGGGTAACCGAAAATATGAGGTCGACCCATGGAATAACAAGCGTCGCATTAGCTGATTCGTGGAGGAGCAGGGCTCAACGGTTTATACCAATTAGAAGGCCATATATGAAAATACTGCGGAGCACCTAGTCCAAGTTAAAACCCATTCGCGGCATAAACCGCTTATTGTAACAAGAAACAATCACATCTTCAGATGCGCACTTATACCTCTCGCCATGAGCTTAGGCACAGGAGCGACTGCAACGCTTCAGAAGGCTATACAGGCCTGATAACTCAACGATGCTTGGACCGCGTTTCTATGTCGAAAGAACACTATCGTCGTTAGCGATCAACTAATACATACACAGCGCAACAGATACGGTTTGATTGGACTGTCACGCGCGCCTTTTATCCCTTCGAGTGTTTGTGTTTGGACACCAGTTTGATTCGGAGGATAATTCTGCAATACATGTCGCAGACCAAAGGCTACATATGCTAGGAAATAACCCTCTACGCCATATGCCCCTAGTGAGGCCCGAAGACAAATCCCGTCTTCCCTGACGTTAAATATAACCATCTACCTTCACCCCTCTTTCCAACAGCTCAGGGATGCCAGCCATACCATTTCGAAATACCACACAATTGCCGCAATACTGAAAGCCTCCGATATGGTGATCCTTGGTCTGGCCATCCTAGTAGGCGCATGATCTCAGCCACTCTACCGTCTATTGTTGTTAGTATATATATATCTACACTCATTCATGTGGAGTATAATTACCGGATAGGTTGTCGAACTCTGCTTTCGTTCTTGGAAAGCCCGGAATCACCTGGTGGGTAAACGGAGAGAAAAGCGGCTGCAGAAAATAGTACGGACCCGTTGACTGACTGTTATAAAACCGGGCGATCGAGTTCAACTCCCTTTTGACGTTAGTATGACTTTCTTGCGGGTTAAACAGACAATATTACTTACCTGACTCGCACTAGCATTCCCTGCCTGGCGGTGAATTCCGTATTGCTTTCAATCCTGTTCATGCGGGCGTGCAGCCAACCCATGCCGCTTTCCAGCCTGCGTACGCTGTCCTTCACTACGAGCATACCCGTTTCAAGTGAGTCAAGGCGGGTATGCATTCGCTCGAGATTCCAGTTGATAGAGGCCAAGGTGGCGGCAATGTCGTTTTCTCCTGGCTGTGGTCGACGCATGATGGTTTCCGTTGATGGGGCAATTGACTGCTCAGTAAGCGGGCTATGTATGACAGAGAAGGAGAAAAGATTGATAACTAGAATTAAAAATATGAGCATACTGCCATATAAATAATACTTTGTTTTTGTTACACAGAAGCTAATGTAGTGGCTGGTCTGTTATCCCTTGTGTGCCTATAGAAACGATTCACATTGTACAACACTATCAGGGACCGGGACTCAAATCTAATATTACAACTGCGGACCACTAAAAAGGGAAGAGATTCGTTATTCAAATCTCATGTTCGCATTGCGCTGCGAGAATCAATCCATTATTCCTTTTCCCAACCACAAGCAAATTTTGTAAGCTAGCCAGCCATTTTACCAAACTCCCGTAGAACGCCGCCCAATGCATCATATATCATGAACAAGTGTCCTAATCATCTCCTTCGGCGCCCTCTTCCGTAGCTGTGTCCTCATCTACTTCGTCTTCTTCATCTTCTACTTCCTCCTCGTCGCTAGAATCCCCAAGCTCCTCGGGGTTCAACCCGGGAATAGGTCGCCAGGGCAAGTAGTCACCGTCTACCCAGCGCTTGCTCTTCGGTAGTTGGTAGGGGTCGAACGGGAAGTAAGAGCCGAGTTGCTGCCAGCTCTCATCGTTCACATCAAAAGATAAATCCCGCAGTGCACCGCCATTTGAATAAGCACCAGCGGAGAATTGGGAAAGCCGAAGTCGTTTGTTCGATTCGATGAGGGGATACACGTACATGAATCGGAAGTGATGCGCGAGTTTGGCGAATTGATCGACGATGACGGGAGAGCACACCTTCAGCGGATTGAGCTTGGAGTAGATGTTGCGCCTCATAATGTCCTTGATTTCTGACTCCCACTCGATCTCCTGGTCTAGATATGATAAAGGATCTTCTTTATCAACATCATCTGGGACCGACCTTATGAGGTCCTGCCATCTGAAGCAGAAAACGTACATCAACGCTTGCATGAGAGCATAGAATGGGGCGTACCGACGCACGTCGGGGCCTCGACACGAAACTTCATAGACAGCACGCATTTCATCTAAATGATAGCCGAGCACTTCGAAAATGTTGACGACTATGTGCCCTGGAACATGCGCTCCTCTAGCGACAAAACTAGCAAGATACGCACAGGCCGACTGACGTAATATGAGAGGCCGCTGGGACTCAAATGCTATGTTGATACAAGTGCCGCAGAATGCATCAATGAGCCTCTCCGACCGCTGACCGAAGTGAAATATCAGGAACTGGGTATGTCGTGACTTGATTGTGGGGAGGATTAGATGTGAGAACTCGGCCAGCAAGTCTCCGAATACATCCATGGCGTCTTGAGAGTCTGGGTTGGCGAAGATAGGGGTGTAAAGCTCGAACAGACTATCCAATATTGAATCCATCTTTTCAATGTTCTCCTTTGCTGTCTTGACACGTGTGTATTCGTCATCTTCGGACTCCGCGCTAGATACTGATTCATTGTCGCTGTCGTCAGAGTCTTCCTCATCTTGATCATCGTGTTCTTGGGCAGACTTGAGAGCCATGCCGACCATGGCCGCCAGTTTATCATCCATATCGTCGAGATCCATTTGCATCTCCACGTCAATCTTGATTAGCCGGCTGATAATGAGATCCATAACATCATTTCTGAGCCCTGGACTATATTGACGAAGTCGTAAGAGATTATTGACATATGCTAAGTGAGCTCTTTTAGGTTCTTCGTGAAAAGGATACTTGCTGGCCAAAATAGGCTCCAGCACGGATTCAGCAACGGGGAACAGTTGTAAGATATATCGAAGGGCTACGTGAAGTCTTTCGTGTGCTTCCCCACGCGGGACGGGGGACCAGCCTTCTACAGCCCATTCAGAAGGCCGAGAAGCAGAAAACTTCTCTGCGATCATAGAGAGAACCTGAGTAAGGCGAGGTCCTTGGGCACTAACTAAAGCGGCGAGGAATTGAATATAGATCTTGGCAAACTGATCATCCCGGCCGAGCCACTGGCACTGGAGAACACTTCTGACTAGGCCGTCACACGATCTTCCAAGGCGGGAGGCGAAGGCGGTTAGGGCAATGAAATATCCCTTGAGCTCTTGACGCTGCTTTGCTATCGCAACCGGATCGATATCCTCTTCGTCGTCATCGTCGTGATATGACACTGACTTGCCTTGCAGTGTCTGTTTCAACAGATCGTACTCGTCATCCTCGCCCTGCGCATGACGATCGAGGGCGTCTCTGATTTCATTCCTTATTTCTTCCACGGATCTGGCGCCAATCTCGTGGATCTCTATGTTTTCCAAGTCGAACTCTACGCGCATTCGCTTCCTCAGGGGACTCCGGGCACCGTCGACGCTACTCACGTCGTCGTCGTCATCGTTGTCGTCGAGGCCGGCCTCGTCTCTCGATCGTCGCACGCCGAGAACCGATGAAGTGGATTTGAGGATGGGTTTGAGAGGGCTACTGGCCGCCACCCGGGCGAGCTGCGCGGACATGGAGACAGCGGGTGACATCAGTCAAGGGCAACAAGTCGGTTCGTACAATCGAATTACAGGGCTTCGGAATGTCGCCAAGCAATCCAAGCTGTCCAAGCGGTCGTACAAAGTTGCAGAATGCGTCTGATCATAGTTCGTGTAGAATCATGGGGTCACCTATGGGTAGGGTGGATTGTGGATGGCAAGGTCGCTGTTGTAGAGGTTGCGGAAGTTCGTCAAAAATGCTACGGCACAAAATTTAATCGGGGTCCTTGACGGCGTTAAATGGCGGGGCAGCCACCAAGTAGTTGCGCAGGGCGGATCGACCCACTTTAATCATTTGTTGCTGTAGGTGTACCTATAGTAGGCCTTTGGCTTGCTTAAAAGTATGTTGTTGATTACGCGTTCTCCATTCAGGTAAGGCATTGTAGCAATCAAAGCCATCTTGAAAAGGAGCTCAGAAGGAGCTCGGAAAATAAGGGGAAAATCCGAGAAAAGAAGCAGTTCATAGATACGCAACTCAGACATCACGTCTTATTCTAATACATGTTTGTAGAGTTTCAGAAGCAAAACATTCAAGATGCTTTCTGTATATATCATAGCTAGCAGTGAATCGGGGGGTAGGGCTGTTTTCCTATGATATAAAGCTATGGTGACTGTTTGAAAGTGTCGATGCTCGATCTCAAGAGCGATCCTGAGCTCGCAGACCGAGGTGGGAAAATAAGCCCTAGGGTAATCTATCAAAGACTAATGAAGAGAACCGCTGCTGTTGTTGTGTGCTCTTGTGGCATCGCCACTCCCGTTAAGCCAATCCTATACATACACAACTGCAAGTATTCAGTCCTCGCCAAAGGGCCGTTCTTTCCGCACGAGAATATGCCCCGGAGGCGCGGAATTCCTTATTTATACACACGCGAAGAAAAGGCGATGTCGGGTATCTTGAAACCTCCAAATCCTCGGATGGAAGCCGAAATGAGAAATCGACTACCGGCTCACTCAATATGCGGCGGGTTCGCCGGCCGCTCCATTGTGCCCGCCCTGAGCATACATGTAGCTCTCCCCTGACTCAGTAATACCACCAGAGGCGTCTCCGCTTTGAAAGCCGGCAGATCCGACAGCATTCGACCCCCCGGCGCCGCCTGCCCCGTAGCCCTGGCTACCAGGCCTATTCTGCTGGCTGTCACCCCGATTGGACTGCGACTGTTGTCCGGCTTGGTTAGCTACAAGTGCCTCCACAAGAACAGACTAGCATTGCATCTATGCTGCGATCAGAGGGTCAACATGGTGGGGGATATTACTTCTCGGTATTTTGTCAGATAAATCTTGAGTGCTTCGGCATAATTCTCGAACCCTAGGGAGGTCATTGCGAATAATATGTCCTCTCCGTTCACTGTTTTCCGCTTTTCTTGGTGACATTTTTCGGATGCTTTATATCGTGAGCTCGAGCCGATACAGAACGGAACTACTCGGGGCAGACTAACCTTCACTTGTGATGAAGGAGATGAACTCACTAACGCACTCCTGCATGCACTCTTTGGCCTCCTTTGCAATCTTAGCGTTTTCTGGTAGGGCCAGCTTCATGATTCGAGCGACTGGCGCGAAGTTACGTATGTTAGCATCGTATACGTCGTACTGGTGGGCTTTGGAAGCGCGAAGCGCTTCTAGTGCTCTGGTCGGCGAATCGTGAGACATGGCAGCAGCTGGGATCATGCGCGCCTATCGTCTATCTAAAGCTAAAGGGGCAAGAAGCACCAATTGCTGAAGCCGACCAAAAGCTCCGCAGAAGCGATCCCACCTCATAGGCCTGAGGTTTGGAGTCGAATCGTGCAGACAGGACCCAGACACAAGACTCAAGATGCGCCAAATCAGAGGCAGAGGTTGATGAGGGTCTCAACTCACCATTGGCTATAGGCAACCACCTATCCTGCTCTTTTACTTCGAACTCATAGGAGAGCCCAGGGGCGTGTGGGTCCTGAGGGTCGTTCATTTGTGCTTCATCGTCGGGTGATTGTACACCTGGTTCGACGTCCTTGGGAGGAGATTGGGGGGAATCCGACATATTTGGCTACCTGCAGCGGGTGCTAGCTTATGATAAAAATTTTCGTGAGATGCCAGCTCGCACGGTTGTTGCAAGGCGAGAGGTGATGTGTCCCTGCCTCTGACACGTTGCAAATGGTAGGGCTTGCAAAGTGAGCGCGGCTTAGCTGCAGAGAGCTGCGTCAACCCGGCCCTGTCGCGCGGATCCAAGCTGTGAGTGACTATCTACGATTCGGCTGAGATCGCTGTCAAGTGAGCCCTGTCGCCGGTTCAGGCTATGACGGAATCTAAGGGGGGTAGGCGAAGGAGGGAGTATGCAGAGACGCGAGATAGTGCCTGGGGTTTGGGGGGTTGGACTAAGTGAGTTTGTGGATGTGTGTCTATACTGTTGTATGCCAAACGCGACAACGTGTAGTGGATGGATCTGGATGTGGGATGGTACAGTAGATTTTGGGTACAGGCCGGGGACTTGGGACTTGGGACTTTCGGGGGTGGGCGGGGCGCGTCTCTGTGACGACGCCGAGGGTCGCGCTATTGTGCAGGACCCGCTTTTCTACCGTCTAAGTAGTATAAAGTCGGAGCTATAAAGAGACAGATGTACCGGAATTTGTTGGCGACAGTGTAGTTCTCAACACTCTCTCGCCCCAGAGAGTACGTGACGTACTGACGCTATAGAATATGCTATCGCAAGTTGATCGGTGGATACGTTGGACTCTAAGGCGCCAGGTATTTGGCTTCCTAGGTAGTGAGTATAGACGCCGACGACACTGACGAAGATCACACCCAAGTACCGACGGACAACGCGGCAATGGCTTAGTCCGTATATGTTACTCTGGAGAAACCCGGCTTTAGCAAATGTCTGCAAATGTGTGACGGTCACACCAAGTGAGGTAGGATTCAGTAATAGCAATGGCAACACTAGAGCTGCGCGCAGAACCTAGGCTATGTACAGTATGGTCAATACGTCCTAGACTTGTGTGGAATGGGACGGCTAACTCGGGAGCTTGAATACAATGGTTATTTACAATCGCCAGGGTGCAGAAATGTTGTAAGTGCCCTGGTAGCTCTCGGCCATTGTACCAATCACGCCCAAGCATGGAACTACAAGGCGAAGGAGAGAAGCGCCGCATGGAAAACTTGAGAGACTTGGCTTACCTAACTCAGAACAGAGCTGGCCAATGTGAGTAGAGGCAAGCTCTAGAACCGGATACGGATGCGGATGCAGAAAGGATGGGCACGCAGAAAAATTAGGTCGCAAGACAAGAGGTGAAAGAAGTGTAAGTGATGCATGAAACTCGCAGACTCGGTAGCTGACAGGATGGTGATGTGTGGGCGCGTGGGGTGCGTGCAAGTGTGTGCAGCAGGAGCCACACCAGTCCCAATTTTAGTCGGAGTCGGGCTTGACGTAGGTAGGTATGTATCTGCTGTACCTGAACCCCAGCTTATTATTCGGATTTCCGTTATAACCTGACCGTACATACAAATGCTCGTTGTTGTGATGTTTGGGCTAAAGGAAGAGGTTGGTGCGGGATCGCTCTAACATACCTGTAAAGGTTAAGGCAGAGACAAGGTATAGGGATGACTCTGCACCTACCAATTCCCTGCTACTGTGCCGAAAAAGGAATGAATGCCTTAAGTACTACGTACCTACCTAAAGTTGATGAAGAGGGGGTGGGGTGTTACCTATTCAAATGTGTTGGCTAAGGCTATGACGATTATTCATAGATCACAAAAACTATCTAACCTATATGCTAATAGTTCTGGATCTTGTACTAGAGACTGATTATCACACATGAAGCCACTACTTGGGCCGTTATGTTAATTATTATCATTGATCATTTGAGATGGAAGAGGTTGAGGTACAGCTGTACAGCTGAACTTAACTATCAATACCTAAGTAGGTATACTGATGTGCGACTACCTACCCCCGATATATCTATACTTGAGCATTAACGGTCCGGGAGAAAGGATATGGTGTGTGACAGCATGACCGTTAATATTGTTTGTACTTTCTGCCAAACCCCGCGTCTCTTCTACTGCGTTCAGGATGACCGCTACTCGCATGGGTATGTACTTAAATTAGTATGTTACATCACCATGTACTATGCATCTAGTACCTATTTAGGTAGTGTGAGGCACAGACGAATAAGACGATATATACTTCCAGTCGAATTCGCCAATGACATTTGCGTCACTGGAACCTTTTCCATACCCTGTTCCATATAGCCTTACAGATCTATGCATTGTATATCATATCCGGGGTTGTTTACTTAAATCACTTACCTGGGTATTTTGCTTGCAACAACAACAACAACGCTCGACGTCATGATCGCAGTCCGAGGAACTAAGCAACTGCCATGCGCTGTCAACGAATTCCCTATAGTAAATACTGCTCACTCTCTAGAGTTTCTGCTAAGCTACATCGGTCAATACCACCTTGTTCGTTTATCCATGTCCATGAATAATAATGGCATGAGGGATGGGTTCTAAGTTGATCCAGCGGTGTGGACGTTCGTGAGATGGACACCCCAAGACTAGGCTAATTCCTGCGTTCTAAAACGTCTACACTGATGTCAGCTATCCTATACAAACCCCCTCTCTTTACCACACCCCGTGCCGTTGTTAATGAGTGCTCACTTATCTAGAGGGGGAGCTGAGACAAGTCTGTCGTGGGATGTTACATTTCTACATAACCGACAGAAAAGTAATATAAAACTATTGCAGCAGGTAACATAATATTCAAGAGCAGCGGCAACAAGTTTGGAAACCACTGAATTGAGAGATTAAGACCTTTTCAAGTTACAAATTATTGGCCAATCGAAAGTCCCAGTATCAGGTTGTTGTTTTGATTGGTAGTGGCAGTTGGTTCACGTCTCAATTCAATCAAATCTAAGTAGTACCTACCTCGGGTATAGCATGAAGGGAAACTTAATATTGTAGGCAACACACAAATCTGCATGCACGTTTCCGAAGTTGAGAACCATTTGGCATTATCCTATCAAATGGTGTCTCTGGGTAACTTGATCAATAACTGCATGTCTCGCAAGGGCTCTGTCTACATAGTATTGACACCTGCATGGATACTTACTGCCTTAGGTACCTCCTAATGCGCCGAACTTACGGATATGCGGCCTAAATCATGTCCTACCCAGGCACGAACCTGCAGCTTGACGGGTGCCCAATCGGCCGATGGCGAGCAATCGAATTTCATCTGGAATGTTTCCCTTTACGACGATTATACGCGTCTCTAAACTATTCAATCAGCTCCTACACAGATCGGGGTTATATCTTGAGAGTCATATTCGCAACATGACTTATTTTTCTAACTCACATGCCATTAGGTACCTAGTTTGAGTTCGAAGTACCTACTCAACATCCAGACTAAATGGCATCTACTTCTACTGTACAATCTCTAAAATTAGGCTAGATTGGCCCCGCTCAACGGAGTTGGCTGACTGGACTAGAAGGTCCAAGCGGATACTGAACTTCTTCTACAACAGCATGTACGGTGGAAGAGGGGCGTGATTCTAGGTAGAATATGTATGCTGATGCGAACCCCAGCTTCAAATCAGCTTACTCTCAACTACCCGAACAGATACAAAATGGGAATCACAACCAGTCACAAGGACCTGATCAATTAGGCTCCTCATTTGCGTCCAATTTGTAGCACTGAGAAGGTTTTAAACGCACCGAATACGCAAGGATTTAGTAAACAGCCTGACAGGGTGTGACGGAAGTAAATTAGGGACGTGGATGTAGGGCACCGGCGTAAGCCGCCTTACTGGCTGTTTGGATGTTTGGGATCCCCAACCAGCCAAAGAAAGCCGCTTTTGGGCGCGGCCGGCCATCGAATCAGGGTCGCCTCCAAATTCGCATACCCGACAGCCTTGACGACGTTTATCGTTGGGCACCGAGGCGCCCTTAACGCTGGGCTCCGCTGCTTGTGACTGCAGCTGTACAACACACCAACACACACCACCCTTCCAGGAAAGCCGTGATACCAAACTACACGAACTCGCTTTCCGCCGTTGCTCCAATATATGCTGCGTCGAGCCCATGAATCCCGGTCTTCATGCACAGCCAGAAGCTAGCACTAATTTAGTCGCCAACTCCAGGACGTATACCAAGTAGATATCACAATATTCTTGTGGTCCGAAAATCGCAGCTCCATCGCGACTTTCCCACATGACGGCATGGTCATGTCTCCACACATGTCTCTGCCCAGCGTGCTTGTCGAGATTCGGGTCCTTCAGGATTGGACGACTTGAATATTGTTCTTTTTCTGTTGAGGCATCATCTTAGTTCAATGATCCCGCATATCAAGGGTGGCGGCGTGGGCTGAGAAAATCGAAGTCCGCGCGTCGGGGAAGGAAAACTAAGCAACCCACCTTCCACTTTTCTAGATCGTCTTGTTTCGTCTTGTACTGTTTGACTAGATCATCGAGGACCTTTTTCAAGCCCTCGGCATTCGTTTTTAGAGCGGGAACGACGTCTTTGACGGTCCTCTCCACAAGTACGCCATTGATCATCCGAAAACACTTGCGGTCCGCGGGCAAGGGTTCCAAAGTCTCGAGTACGAGCCTAGATATTTTCATGTAAGTAGATAAGTTATCGCATAAGGAAGCGGTGAGTTCCAGAGTGAGGCGGTGAGGTTCATGATATCCATCGGGCTCCACGCTTGGACCAAAACTCCTGACCAAATCCTTGGAACAGCTGATGGAATATAACCCAAGACTAGCCGGCCAGGTGATGCAAGAAACAAGAAGCCGCTTTACGGGGTATCACTAACTTGTGCTCTTCGGACTCTTGCTCGACGTCACCGATCTTTTGCGCCAGTTGCTGCAGTGTGTTCTTGTAGTTTGAATACGTCGCTTGCAGTTCTGAGACTTGATTAGTGCGGATTCATTTCAGGGTCCGGCCTTTTCCGCTCACCTTGCTGCTTCTTGGCAGGAATCGTCTTTGATGACATGGTGAACCTTATTTCAAGATAAGAGCTACCTCATTAAATTTTGTTGAAATGAAAAGTTGATATACGTCAAAACGTGCCATGCACAATCGACCTTGACTAACTGAGTTGACTGGAGGGGAGATGTGGAGGCGAAATGTGGCCCATGCTTTCTAGCCGACCAAAGAGATGGGAGAACTGGGTCAAGGTTTGGACCTGCCTCAATTCTGTCCACGAAAACACTCGACATTGTTAGCGACCCTCCTTGCCGTTATTAAAGATCCAACAAGTCAAGTCAAAATGCATCCTCACCTACATACAAAAGATAACACAGGTATGTCATTTGCCACGGGCAAACTATCAGATCGCTGCCCCCATTCACTGTAGGCTAACCTAAGCGCAATTATCCAGCATGCGAAGAAATCATGACTGCGCTTGAGGAATGCCACGCCCGCGGCTTCCTGTGGAAGTCGATGGGCATGTGCAATGACGCGAAACACCAGGTCAACATGTGTCTACGAGCCGAGCGATTAAAGCGCACAGCTACGAACCGAGAGGCCGCCAAGATCAAGCGTGACAGGGTCAAGAAGGTCTGGGCCGAGATCGACGAGAACTCATAAGCCGCCGCATCGCGCGCACACGCGGGACAATAGACCGAGCTGGTTGTCTTGATGTGATTGTACGAAACGTGAAGAATATCATGCACCGGATTGGAGCATAGCAAGGCGTTTAGAAGGATTATTGGACACGGCTTGGATTTCGCACAAAGATGGCAGGCAGGGAACACTACTTCACAAGAGACTGATATCTATTCTGCTTCATATGTCTCATTTCAGCCATTTTGCCGACCAACTACGAGATTTATGTTCAAGAGAATGGTCGCTCTATCGCACACACAGTTCCGGCTCTCCCTCCTTTACAACGTCTTCCGGAAAGCATTACCGAACGTATAGAGACCGAACGCAGAGATCAGACTAAGAACGATCGGGACGGGTTTGCGAAGCCGAATAGCTCGAGGGATTGAGGAACCGCCGAGGATGACCGACGCCAGAAGAGCAAGTTCGACACCGTAGGGCTGGCGTGATTGTAGGCGATAGCCACCGAGACCATCTGGAGATTGGAATCAGCTTTCACCACTCTTTGCATTATTTAATGTTCTGTCTGTAGCACATACATAGGAGACCAACAGTCACGCCCGCGGCAATTGAGGGCACAGAGCCAGTTCGGACATAGCCCATAGTACCGCCACCTGCGGTCAATGCCCCGAGCACATAGGCGATATTCTCCAGAGCCTGGTCGAAGGACATGTTAGCTATCGAATAAGAACAATGTATTTGCGCCTGCTTACCATGTTGATATACAATTGTACTAATCTCAATTAAGACGATAAGATGGTGAATAGGTGGTTCGTATTTTCTGTAATTATGAACTGCGACGATTACTTACTTGGATCTCAACAAGCTAGCAGCGTGAGGAAAGCTCGGGATCGCATAGTCTCAACGCCGAGGAGATGCGGAGCTCCCCAATGACGCCGACAGAGAGAAATCGTGGAGAAATGTGGCTGAAGCTCTACCAGTAAGCCACACCCCAAGAATGCCAAGCTGGGGATCCCTGGTTCTGATTCGTCGCTCACTCCCAATCGGGGTTCTAGCTTTCGTGTCCCTTCCTGTACGCAACTGCTGGTGTATGGTGTACAGTACTTCTGGTAATTGTACAAGCCAAGCGAACAACTACCAATTCGATAACGAATTCGCAATCCACCACCAGTCCAAAACGACCTTTGCCGTGACCGCTCATGAGAGACTTGCTTCCTGCGATTAGAAACTAACTGTTGCCGTACCACGCCTCCACGATGGCCCCTAAGAAGCCCGCGACGGCCACCGGCCCAGCTACCACATCTACGAGCAGCAGCACGAGCAGCAGCAACTCGTCCAGCCAGATCGACAAGATCGCCCTCAACATCGTGCAGCACTATCACAAGACGACGCCGCAGCGTACGAAGCTCATCGATGCCTTCATGGCCTTCCTCGTCATCGTCGGCGGCCTTCAGTTCGCCTATTGCGTCTTGGCCGGAAACTACGTACGTCCTCTCCAGCTCCTCGATACCTAAATAAGCGTGAAAGTAACAGCGAAGCTCTTGCCCAGAGATCGATCGCATACATGTTACGGGCTGGTTGCTTAAATGTGCTAACATGTGGTGGAATTCTAGCCTTTCAACGCTTTCCTCTCGGGCTTTTCTGCTACTGTTGGACAGTTCGTTCTCACAGGTACGCCACTTGAATATCTGCCTTTCGTCCTCTCGCAAGGCGCCTCAAATAGTGAGAGGAGCAAAAAGGAAAGGTACATATCGCTAACATGAGAAAAAGCATCCTTGCGCATTCAGACCACCGAAGCCAACAAATCGGAATTCCCATCCGTATCGCCAGAAAGGTTAGACCCATGCGTTCGAGCCCAGTTTACGAGCCTCCTACTGACACCTGTTCTTTCTCGCAGGGCATTTGCAGACTTCGTAGTGGGAAGCTTGATCCTACACTTCTTCTGTATCAATTTCATTAACTAAGCAATGTAAAATCAAACAAAACGAGATACGGCGCAAAAGGAGCACGTGGCATGTACAAATGGGATATGAATTCACAAACAAGAAGGGGCACCAAAAAAAACGTTCATAAAAATGCTGAGGTCCATTTTCAACGTAGAGATACAGACAGCTAAGAAAGCAATGACTTCCGGAATCACAATGAGACAAAATCGGCCTCGTTGGAAAGGCTTTTATTCTATTTCCCAATCCCGTCTCATGGATGTCACATCTTGCAAATGGCGGGGATCAAACATAGTGACACATGCTCAACTTTAATCATACATGAACATTCGATCTAGTCCGCATCCTCGTTCTCAGCAGGGGCTGCTTCTGCCTTTGGAGGCGGTGGTCCCGAGGCCCTCGGCGGCCCACCACCTGCTTTAGGTGGCGGCGGCGGCGGCGTTTTGCTCGCCGAGATATTGCCATCAAGTGCCCTGCTCTTCTTCTCCTCCTCCGCCAAGTAGTCGTCCATAAGCCTGTTCGGACTATGGCCGTGCACATGCCTGTCTTTCTTCTTACCCCGCGGCGGCGCGCTAGTACCTCCTCCAGGAGGCGGCGGCGGACTCACCAGCTGTGCGGGTACGAGGAACCCGGCGCCTTGCGCCTCCGCGCCCGACTCGCCCCCCGTGGCGGGTGTGAACGTATTACCAGAGAAACCCGAGGCGTCGTTTGGCGGCGGCGCCAACGTCGTAAACTGTTCGCCGCCGGCGACACCGTGGCCCGCATCCCCGCCATCAAACATGGTCTCGCCGGGGGCGGAGACGGGCTCGTCGAGGGGCGGGGGCAGGCGGTGCAATGCGCCGAATCCCAGCACGCAGCCCAAGGCGCCCTCGCCGCCCCATTCCCGCGACGGCACGATCTCCAGCTCCCGCGTGACGTTGTATTCGTTGTTGTAGACCCACAGGCGCAGCGGGCGGCCGATGTAGTCGTCGACGAGCTCGCCGAGCCCGCTCTCCCCGTGCAGGATCCCGTCCGGTGTGCCCAGGATGTAGTCGCTGTAGGGCAGGAGACCCGCCGCGTCCGCTGGCGAGTTCGCGGGCACGTCCAGCACGTGCCAGATCGTCGAGGCGAGCGATAGGGGAGCCCATTGTAGTGAAAGCCCTAGTGAGCCGGTTGTCGACGGCACGGGGATGTGTAGTACTCGTATGCGTTGGCCCTGCGAGGGAGGCAAGCTCGTATCAGTCTCTCCCATTATGTCACGAGCACTTTCTCAGGTTCGGATTCGGGCTATTACCTTTGCGCTCCATAGTCCGAGGGCCACGGTGCCGCCGGCGCAATTCCGCACCTCTTGCGCGAAGAGTCGCGGGTCTGGATTGTCCTGTACCAATTCCCTTGTTAGGATGCTTGTTACGTTCGTAGAGAGGGTTGCAATGGGTTCCGTACAATCATGCGCCCATTTATGCCAACCACGAAGTCAAACCATGGCTCCACGCCCAGCTCCAGGTTTGTGTTGCGCAGCACCTGGAATCCATAGCCTGGACCTTCCCTCTGCTGTGGTCGCGAATCGCCGTCGAGACGCGAAAGATAGCGATTGAGGGCGTTAAACATAGTTCTGTGCGTAATTCAGTCGGTATATCGTGTCAGGAGAGCATGTGGGTAGATTTGCCTCTAGACTAGTCGTGAATTAATTACGTTTGTGGTAGTCTAGTTATGTAGTTCTGGATGAAGTCATTTGGAGCAAGACAAGTGGTCACTTTATGCAAGCTCAGCCCAGGATAGTGCTAACCTACAAGGTTGTTTAGGTACACTTACAGTGGGGTCAAAAAAAAAACGAGAATTTCTGTTTTTACCGCAAAACTTACCACTTTTACAACAAAATATCTCTATAACTTTATATATAAATAAATTAATAAAAAATATTTTATTATTAAAAAAAGCAAAATATTTATTAATTATATATTAGTTTTATTTTATTTAATATTATAGTTTTTTTATTTTAAGTTTTATTAAAAAATAAAAAATCGAAAAAGTTATTTTTATATATAATAATTTAAATATAATATTTATTTAAAAAATAATAATATATTTATAAAGCTTATTATTAAATAAATTTTATATATATAAAAAAACATAAAGTAAAACGTAATATAATAATATTTAATAATAATTAATTATTTTTTTTTAAAATATTTATATAAATTAAAAAAAAAATATAAGTATAACTTATAAGCTATAATTATATAACTTATAATTATATAACTTATAATTATATAATTTATAGTTATATAAGCTATGGTTATTATTATTAACTAGTTTATATAAAACGTTTTAATTATTAATTATATTAATATTACCTTTATTACTTTTTTTATATATTATAAATATCTTTTAATATTAGCAGTTTTTTTTTTTTTTATTAAGTTATATTAGCTAATATTTTATAATATTATATAATAATTAAATAAAAATTTATATAAAAATAAGCTTTTAATATAATTTATATGTTTTTTATATATTTATAAATATATTTATAAATTTAATAGCTTATATAGTTAAATTAAGTAATTAATAATAAATAATTTAATTAATAAAATTAATTTATTAGTTTTAATAAATTAGTTTATTTTTTTTATATAAAATTTATTAAATAAATAACTTTAATTAAGTATTATTTTTTAAAACTAATAAGCATAAAATTATTTATATTATATAGTTTTTTTTAATAAATAAGCTTTTATATGTTTACCTTTTTTTTTTTTTTTTTTTTTTTTTTTTTTTAATAATAATATATTATTTTTACTACTGTTGTTTTTTTATATATATTTAAAGCTTTTTAAGTTTATTTATTAAAAAAGCTAATATTTATATATAAAGTTATTAAATTATTTTTTTATGTTTTATATTATTATTACTATTATTATTATTAGCTGTTTTTTATATATATTTAGCTTTTTATATAATAGTTTGATCCTTATTAAAACGTTTAATAAATATATAATGCTTGCCTTTTTTTTACACCTAGTTATATATACATAATAAAGTTAATAATAGCTATATAATTATTTAGTAATTATTACTTATAATACTATTAAAATTACCTTATATGGCCGGTCTACTACGTAACAACTTAAAAGCGTAGCTTTAAACTTTTAGCTGCTACATAAGTAAATCTATTATGCTGGAGCGCTAGAATTAATATAAGAACAAACCTGGCGCACGCGCTAAGCCAAACTCTCCTTTATCACTTGCCAAAATTACTAATAACATATAAAAAAAAAAACTAACATGTTTAAAGGCTAAACTTTAACAAAAAAAATAGCCGTTTTAAGCTTGCCAACTAAACCTTATTAAATATAACACATATACTTAAATTTAAATAAAATACCATAAGAATAAAAAATAAGCAAAAGCTTTATTTATAAAATAATTATTTCTTTAACCTTTTATTGTTATTATTATAACACTTTTATTATTATTATATCCTTTATTATAATATTATTATATTTAACATATTATAATAAGCCTTAAAAATATAGCTTTAATTATAATTATTTTTAAATTATTAAAAATATTTAAAAATATTAAAATATAAAATATTTATAAATTATCCTTTATTTAAAAGATTAAACTTATTATTATATATAATTTTATATATTTAAATAATTCTTAATATTTAATAATTATTAATAATATTATTAAAAATTATTAAATAAAAAAAAAAATAAATATTTTTAAAATTAAAATTAATAATATTAAAAAAGTAATTTTTATTAAAATATTTTAAAAAATTAATAAATAAAAAAATTAGTTAATTTATTATATAATAACAAGTTAAATAGTTTAATAATTAAGTTTTAATAACTTGTTTACAGCTTAAAATAAAAGCGTAATAAAAGCGTTTTTATAGCTGCTAAGGCTTAATTAAAAGGCTTAATTAAAAGGTTTAATTAAAGGGCTTAATTAAAGGGCATGGATTAAAAAGCGTTATTACAAACGAATAAGTGCAGGTTTAGTACCAAAGGAAGTTATTTCTAGCGTTTCGGCTGCTGTTATGTTAGTACGGTTAATAAAAGGAAAAGAAAGGCGTTAAGGGCGTTATTAACAGGTTAGGTAGTTAATCAGCAATAAACCATCTGATTATACCACTAGATTATATAAGATATAAATTACCAGGTGATTATAAATAAGTTAAAGCCTTATTTAGCTTTTTATATAAAGCTTATTTTTTAAAATTATAATAAATTAACTTTTTATATAAAAATA